>JAYKQN010000010.1:1167500-1245000 GCA_036785175.1 Eupleurogrammus muticus | reverse complement strand
CTGAACCCATCAAACTCCTCTCTGTGCCCAAAGGAGCTCTGGGTAATTGACCCCGCGACACGTCTCGTCTCCAACGTGCCACCAGAGGAGTGGACGTGGTTAATTAATGTTTCGTGTTCTCCCTCGTTGTGCTGCAGCTCATTCGTTCGTGCAGCACCTGAGGCTCCAGGACCAGGCCAACGGCCGCAGGCAGAAAGTGGCTCAGTCCATCAGCAGGTAGATACACATCAGACATAAACGCCGAGATAAGATATATGTAAAAATATGGATTTGCTTTTGTTCAGAATCCAGCAGATGAAGAAAGGCTCCCCTGTTCTTCCTCCCAGAAGTTCACCAACACTCAACCAGGTACTTAACATGGACCTCACATGGATGAAAAACGGCAACGGATAGTATGACCCTCTTAGAACTAGTTTATATTCTAGGTGGTTACATCACATTTCATGTCAGAAAAATCACATAGAATCATGGCATGAACAAATGGAACAAATGGACACAAAATGTGTATTTTAAGGTGAAATCAGGTGGTGAATGCTTCTTAAAAACTTTGTCCGAAAAAATATACAAACAGACTTTTAAATGACAAGTTTTTGGCTTTCTTATCTTGCCGAACATAATTTGTTCTGACTCTTCTGTTTTAAGGCAAGATTAAAAAAGAAAAGCCTGATGTTTTTTCTTTCGCTTCCTTTAAGCCTCAAAATAGTGTGTTGTTTGTCGCGTGTTGTTGATTTGTTGGTCGGATTAACCAGACATGGAGTATTTAGTTAAAAAATGAGTTATAAAATAAGATAGGACTTTATTGATCCCACAACAGGGAAATTTTCTTGTAACTGCAGCGTACAGAGTAAAGAAAAGCTAAAGAAAAAGCTATAAAATATGAAAATGAAATGAAAATACACAACACTATGTACAAAATTCATAGAATTAGTTGATCAGCATACACAGTATACATTATGGACATAGAATGGAGAAAAAATACTAATAAATAGCAAGAAAAAAGAATGCATAAGCAAAGCATATATACATACATACATGCATGTACACACATATTTACATATTTGCATATATATACGCACATACACACATGTACACATACATAGCTAATGCAGACTTAAGGTGCAAGATGTGTGTGTAGAGAAAAGTGACTACAGTGAGTTATAAACTCTTATTGCTGTCGGGATGAATGATCTGTGGAAGCGCTCCTTCTTGATATTTATTGGTTTTAGGACGTATCAAACTCTCCTGTACCACACACACAGCGTGTCATTAACAGGTTGAATAAAGGAAAAAAAACGTATGTGTGTGACTGATCCATGTTTCTTTGCAGGTGAACCCAGACAGGAGGAGGATACGGCGGGGGGAGACCGTGGAGGTCAGCACCCCCTGGGGGAGCCTCGCCGCCGGGCCCCGGCTGAGGGAGCGGCCCCTGGGCCGCTGCCACACCCTGGACTCTGGAGAACCCCCCGAGGAGCGGGTCCACGCCCCCGACCCGGCCCCACCTGCTCCACACGAGGACGCCCGGACGTCCAGAGACGCAGCCGGCGACGTCGGCCATTCCCCGTCCCCGCCGGAGTCCGACGAGTCGCCCGACAGCAGGCTCCGCCCCCCGAACGGAGACTCTGATTCGTCGCCTAGCAACCAGACTCATTGCGAAAAAGAGTCCACGCGGTCGGGCGGCGGCGGCGGCGGGGACGCCGACCTCCGACCCCGCCGCCCGACGGACCTCGACATCCTGACCCACGGGGGCGACCGGGCGTCGCCAGATAGACTCCGCCCTCTGAACGGCAGGGACCCCCAGCGCGGCGTGGAGGACCTCGAGATCCACATCCAGGAGCGGAGAGACGCAGGCGACGCAGAACCGAACCAGACGGACTGAACTAAAGGGGAACAGGTTCAGGTTTCCCTTTAAAACGAATAAATGAATAAATAAATAAACATAACAACAAAACCTGAACGTCTGCCAAGAGAGAAAAAGCACATCACGTCACATCATTACATCATCGGTAGGAGCAGCTGATCCAGGCGTCTGGAAAATAAAAGCAAGTATCTGCGAATAAAAAGAACCTTCGTTGTGACCTAACCAGCTCAGACTTTATCAGTGATATTAACAGACTCCTCCTCCTCCTCTTCCTCCTTCTAGCCTCCACAAAAAGAAAAAGGGATGAACACTGATGTTATTTTACTTTTTTTTGCAGAATGAATGTGTATTTTTGATCCAGTTCCACTAGACATCAGCTCTCACCTGTTTTTGTTTTACTTGAATACTCGACGTCGTCTCCGGTTCAGTGATGGGAGAAAAAACGACGGATTAACAGTCGTCAGGTTTGCTCCTTTTAACATCTACTACTCCACTTATCTTTTTTTTTTTTTTTTAATTTATCACCTCCGTCGATGTTGTGTGTTCAGAGAGGTTTGGCTTCTCCTGAGTGTCGGGATGTGTTTTGTCCAGAGAAAGTTAAAGCGTCACTGCTGTTTTCACGTGTGTTTTTTTTTTTTATGCCATTTAAAGCAAACCTTGTTTTTCACATCACTACTTTCCTCAAACACATTTCAGACTGGCTTATTTTCCTACATGCAGATGTTGTTTTGAGCTAATTTCGAATGATAATGAACTCGCAGAGACGGGAAAATTCTTGCTTTTTTATTAGGTTTGCATTGTTTTCTCATTTTAATGGAGCGATATCACAGATATTAAACATCTTCTTTAATGAAATATGTAAAACTGAGATATTCAAGGAACTACAGAACCACTATTATGAAAAAAATCTGAAAACAAAAAATGGAAAATGACTATTAAAGGGTCAAACTTAGAAGAATAGCATTACATATTCATTTCTTCATAAGCAGGTAGAAACATCAGGGTGTTTTTTGACGGTAAAATGTTCTGTTTCATGCGAACTGACCAAAGCCATGTGAACTTTGGCAGAAATAAGCGAGTTCGTTTAGGATCCTGTTACAATATAAATACATTTTCTGGGTATGAAAAAGGCTCATTGGGCCAGTTGAAAGGAAAGAATCCCCCAGATTTTACCATCACCTGAATTTCCTTTAAACTATCATCTCTGTTCTCTTTCATTATTCTAAAAAAAAGTTTCATCAGGCAAAACTGTGCCTGTTTTTTTTTCTCATTTCAATTGAACATTTGTGAAAATTACTCTCTAATTTGACCCATCTTAATCTTAATCCTCTATATCTTTATATATGGCAACACCATTTTGTCTTTGTCATTCTAATTTTGGCCCAGAATTTACTGAAATATTCAGTTTCGCTGCTACACACAAAACAGCATTTCCAGATCATGTCATATGATTATTTCTTGCCCTTCAAAATAAAAGACCAGAGTTTTACAACTAAACGGTAAAACATTGATTTTATATTCCTGCATTTTTTTTTTAGTAATAACAAGCCAAAGTGATTGTTGCAGTAGAGAGTTGATGCAGCAGACAAGTCTCTGCCAGTTGATTTTCATAATAAATTTAACATGTGAGGCCGCTCCACATGCTGTGGTTCCACTCGTGTTTGGATGAATGAAGCTCGCTCTAACTTAAACTGACCTCTGTACCTCTTTGATGCTCTTTGTTCTTTGTGTTTTTCAGTCAGTCAGTTTTCTGCCTTTTATCCCAAAGAGCTCAAAACTCTGGCAAGATGTTTCGCATAAAGAACCGACTTTATACTCCCTGAGTATCGCTGGGTGTTTGACCTCTTCAGACGTTTTTTTTTGTTTGGTTTTGTTTTGTTTTCTTCCTCTGTGGAACCCGTTGTGCCAGAAATCTCCTGTCGACCGTCAGCTTTCAGCGAAGCAGCGCGTTCGTGTCTCAGTGTCTTAATTTAAAAGCTGAAAAGGATGTCCGATACAATCAGAAGTCGAGTCTTAATTATTTTTGTACCACTGTTTTGATTTTCCGATTTGGACGTTTCAAAAGATGTGAATGTGCCTTATTTAATTCACACCCAAATAACCAATAATAAACTTACGATTAAGAAGATTTGTATCATAGCTGTTGTTTTTCATGGATTAAGCATTTATAGCATATATATATATATATATATATAATTATATGTATAGCATATATATATATATATATATATATATATATATATATATATATATATATATATAAATAAACATATATATAATGGTTTTATATTTTGGGTAAATGTACAATATTTAGGCTGTGGATCACTGAGCCAGGTCATCGCCCATATAAGCAGTAAATATCAAAGTCATTTCTTTCATGTATTTCTTAAATAAATGTGTAATTTTAAAGAGAGGTTTATAGTAGTAGAAAGTTGGGGCAGAAACTTATCCTGGTTTGACAAAAAAACTAATTTGAAGTCAACTTGTTGGTTTTATCCACTTACATTTTAACTATTTTCCGATGTTAACAATTCAGAACTAGAAAAAACCTAAAAACTTGGCACCAGATAGTTTAACATTCTTAAATAGGTCATTTTCCATGAATTTCAGTTACACCATTTGACTTTTTGTGTAAAATAAAAATTTAGCCAAAATTGAGAGACCTGCTTAATGGTTCTTAAAACTATTAGAATAGTATGTGTGTATGTATATGTATATATGCATATCTATATATATAGATATATGCATATCTATCTATATATATATATAGATATATCTATATATATATATAGATATATATATGTATATATATATATATATATGTGTGTGTGTGTGTGTATGTATATATATTTAGATGTATGTATAACTAAGTCAACTCCGACTCCATTATGTTTTATACATTAGGAATTGTGCATGTTGTTGCCATATGGAAACAAATATATTTTATTATACCAGAAAAAAACATAACATCAAAATTGAATTGAATGAGGAAAAAAAAAAAAAAGTATTATTGCTCTAGATAATGAGTTACAATTTGCTCTTTGGTCAAAATGTTCCACAATTCAGAATAAAAGTCAACCTTTGGTTATGAGACAATGATGTTTACAGGTTAGATGTCCATGAGCAAAAAGGGGGACTGGTCACGTGACCTCATCAATTGTACGCCCTTTCAAAATAAAGTTGCGTATATCGATGACTTTTAGTTTTCAACATGTGGTGAGACATTATTTCTGTGTATGAACCACAGGCTGAATAAAGAAGATGTGAGGTTAAACCTGAACCAGGAGGAGGCGGTAATGAAACGAGAAGAAAGAACCTGCTGCAAAAACGAGCAGAAGAAGAAGAGGAAGAAAAGAAGTCGCTTCCTCCCAAAACAGCAGCAGCAACCTGAGCCGGAGGAGTCTGAACATCCATCATCACAACATCTGCATATTAAATAATGGCTGGTTAGTTCCGTCTTTCAGAAGGTGACTTTTCCTCCTTCCTGTGAAGCCGGTGATAAAATATTTGTGTTAAGACGTTACAGAACTGAAGGGAGATTTTCTGGCGTTAGGGGAAACTGACTCCAGTTTTAGTGATGTTTTATGTTATTGTCTGTGTGAGAGAGAACCGTCTCAGGACGTTAATAACGGGTCTGAAACGAGGTTAAATGCGAACACACGACACGTTCGTGCGCTCACAGCTGTTAGCCTGCTGTGGCTAGCTCAGGTTAGCTGACCTTTAGCTTATCTGTCGCGTGTGATAAATATCCTCCTGCTTCTGTCCTTTTTTGCTGCTCTGTCCTCATAGTTTCTATCCCTACAAACTACAAATTCTGCCCAGAACACTCGTCTGCAGCTACTTTTGGGAGCAAAGTTATAACGGCACAGCTTCTAGTAGTAGGTGTGTCTCCGGTGTTTCGCTCTAACGAGTGACCGTGTTAAGTGGTGACTCCCAGCCGGAAGTCTGCGTGGTTGTCCTGGTGACGGCAGCCGAACAGCTGAATTTTAAATTAATAGAATTTTAATTTGAAATTCTATTTTTAGTTAGGTAGTTAGTCTATACAGAATTTTATATTTACTTATTTGTTTATTTATTTATTCATTCAAAAGCTGACGTCACTTCCGACCGAAAGTCACCTGTTAACACGGTCACCGGTTAAACCCGAACACCGGGTTTCTGACATTTTCCCCAACACAATTCCAACAATAAAGGTTTAGGTGAACGCAAAACTTTTTTTAACCCAAAATTAAACGTTATATCATTAATACCATTAAAAATAACTGTCTAAAAAGGCTTTATATAAGTCGGTGCCAAATTATGTCCGACAAGATGTGAAAAATTTAAAAACTTCTTAAAATAAAGTTTTAAAGAAGCATTCACAGAATCTCTAAAAATGTTCATATTGGTTTCTTATTTAAAAGTCCATTTGTTTTTTATTTCTCATAAAAATATATATTTTTTTAATTTTTTTGCACTAATATATGTAATTAAAATATACAATAGAAAATTTTAAACATTTAATCCACCTAGAATATAAAACCAGTTGATATCATGTGTATTTAATTTTTTAACACCTTTTTTTAGGAGTTAAACTGGAAACAAGGTTTTATCATCGCACCACGTGTCATTTTTGTACCTTATATTAATAGTATTGATTATTCTCAGTGTTTCTGCTACAGTTTCCACGTCACACACAGAATTGACTTTCAAGCCCTTTGTGATGTCACAAGTCAGTGCAATCTGTTCACGTCAAATCACATTCAGCTGTTAAGTTCAAGGGCACACTGGAGGCTGCCAACATAGAATGTTTTTTGTCTCCAAAGTCCAAAAAATCTGATTCTTTTTCACTTTAAATGACTGTTTTGACCATAGTTGTGTTCAACATCTATTTTCTGCAGAAATGTGACCCAGAGGGAAAAAGCCGAGCGAGTCCATGGTGCAGCTGGAAGAGAGAGTATGATGTCATAAAGTCGAGGCTCCTTCAAGTAAGACGATCCCGTCACGTGTTTGTGTGAAGTCGTTTTAGCTTTAAAAAAAAAAAACATTTTCTGACTTCAGCCTGATATAACTGAGATCTGAACATGTCTGGTGCCCATGGTCCTCCACCAGGGCAGAATGTCCTCCGGCCACCGGCTGAGGGACGTGGAGCAGCAGCGCCCCCTGCTGGATGAGGACGAGGAGGCGGCGGCGGCCGAGGCGGCGAGGAGCTCCCGCGGCGAGGCCCGGCGGCTGTGGTTCATCCGGGACGGCTGCGGCATGGTGTGCGCCTTCGTCACCTGGTTCCTGGTGTTCTTCGCCGACTTCGTGGTGACGTTCGTGATGCTGCTGCCGTCCCGGAGCTTCTGGTACGCCGTGGTCAACGGCGTGGTCTTCAACAGCCTGGCCGTGCTGGCGCTGGCCTCCCACCTCCGCACCATGCTGACCGACCCGGTGAGGACGCCGTCTGTGGTCCAACGTGGGGGGGGGGGGGGTAGCAAGTTAAACCTCAGGCCGGGATATCTTCATCCCCCTTTTCTTCTCCTTCCTCTCCTCAGGGAGCCGTCCCCAAAGGAAACGCCACGAAGAAATACATGGAGAGTCTGCAGCTGAAGCCGGGAGAGGTCGTCTATAAATGTCCGAAATGCTGCAGCATCAAACCTGAACGGGCTCATCACTGCAGGTTTAAACATCTATTTCATAGTGTTTCCATATGGAAACAATTACTTTATCTTCATTTTCTAAAAAGATGTGATATTCAATTCAATTTTAACTCAATTTTTTTGTAATAGCCCAGAATCACAAATCACAGATTTGCCCCAATGGGTTTTACAGTTTGTACAAAAGCAACACAACATCCCCTGTCCTTAGAATCTCACATCGTACAAGGTGAAACTCCATAAAAACCTAAACACAGAAGAACCCTCAGGAAGAGAAACAGAGGAGGATCCCTCTTCCAGGATGGACAGGCTGCAGTAGATGAGGTGTGCAGGTGGAAACATTACAGGGAAAATTGGACATTACAAACCGAAACACAGAAATGTAATGAATGTTAGTGTAAGTGGAGGATGAGGAGCAGGATCCATCACAGCTTCCAGGTTTCACCAGGACAGCATCCGACCCTCCAACATCCGTAGATCCCTCAGTGGCTGCACTGCAGCATGCTCTGTGGATGAGGAAACACAGGAAACACAGCAGATTTAAAAGTACAATAGTGGATCATCAGTAGAAAAAGAAGCTCAGAGCATCTCAGGACCAGACTAACCTATCAGCATCACTATGACTAGGCCCTAACTATACGCTTCTTCAACAGGAAAGGCTTTTATTTTGAAGGACATACAATTAATGAGGTCACATGACCAGCCCCTTTCTCTCATGGACATTTGACATGTGAACATCATTGTCTCACAAACAAAGGTTGAGTTTTATTCAGAATTTTGGAAAATTTTCAGTAAATAAAGAAAATTAACTGGATAAATTTACATTTGATTTTGTATATAAGTTTTTGTTTCTGATTTGCTAAGACAGATTTATTTCCATATGGCAACAATATGCAAATATCTAAAATTGTGCATAAAAACTAATGGAGTCACATTGACTTACACAGCATCACACTATCCTGACACTGTGTTTACACCTGTATATTTGTTAATATAAATTATTATTAATATATATGTATTTAGGTCATTTAAATAATAAAAATAACAACAAAATTTTACCACGTCTGAGAGATATTGCCTGCATTAGAGGTTTACACATTAAAACACACACATACTGCAGCTCTATGGGAATATCTTTGCTTGATAAATGATGTAAAAATAATAAATAAATAAAAAAAAAAGTTTTTTATTGTTCTATGTGAATGAAAAATTTAATGATTAGCAGTGAACTGAACACTGAAAATGTACATTTTGTGTTCATGTTGGTTTATTGTCATAAAAAAAAATAATTTTTATCATTCATTTGTATATTTATATATATATAACCTAGAATGTGAAACTAGTTGCCAGCACATGTTTTATTCTCTTCTTCTTCTGCAGCATCTGTAAACGCTGCATCCGTAAGATGGACCATCACTGTCCGTGGGTCAACAACTGCGTTGGGGAGAAGAACCAGCGCTTCTTCGTCCTCTTCACCGTGAGTCCATTAATTTAGAATATTTAATTTATTTAAATATAAGCACAAGCAAACAACTGCTTTATTTTATATTTTATTTAGGTTGGTTCACAGCTAATGAGAGATTTACAGATTTATTTTTTCAGTGAGGTCAACAGTAGATTAGGTTTTACATCAAACTGTCAGGGTTTAATCCTAAAAACTTGGTACCAGATAGTTTAACTCTCTTATAAAAGTTTTTAAAAAAAATTAAAAGCACATGCTATATACTAGTTTTAATATTTTTTATAATTTAATTCAGGATCCAACATGTTAAGGTGGGTTGACGGTACAGGCTGAATCCTATGATTAGTGGGTTAATGTGTGTGTTCAACACTGATGATGAAAAGGTTGATGTGATTTCCATATATATATTTTTCCTCATAAAGTTCCGTCCTCTGGCTCCTCTCTATCCTAAACCTTTGGAAGCCGCTCATCTGTCCGATTCATGAAGTTGGTGACGAACCTGTACGTGTGAATAGTCCAGTTGGAGTCCCAGTGATTCCCAACCTGAATCCTGCTGCCGAAGTATCTGTGAAAACTATTTTCCTGATGCGTTATATATACATAAATTGGCTTTTAACCACACTGATAAAACTGAAATCCTGTGCGTGTGTTCAAAATCAAGATCAAATTTCAATAAACTGGAATAAGATAATTCTACTCATTAGGCATAATTGTAAGGACCTAGGTACTAATTGTATTTGAAAATGTTGTGATATTTTCACTTGTTAAGATTTCAGTTTTTGTGTGAGTTGCATTCAGTTAATTCTCGATATTTGATTATTATCATTAAAATAAAAATCATTTTGAGATTTCCAAGTGTTCCGTGAGTTGCTGCAGGTTGGGAACCGCTGGCTGTGTTCAGTGCTGTTGTAGAATAACTGTTATTAGTAGTTAGAAATATTAGTTAGACTGTGAGGCTGTTTGTTTTTTTTAATCTGTAGAATCACACAATTAGTTAATTGATGATAATTAAATAATTAAAAGTTAAAGCGAGTTAAAACCAACAATGAATAGAAGGATTTAGAAACACTGTGTGTAGCCAAAGTCTTATATTGTGGACCTGTGTTGTTTTCCAAGATCTATATAAAAAACAACTCTCGATTACTAAAAATTATTGTTTAATCTGCAGGTTATTTCCTATATTTCCATGACTATGAAAATGCTCATTAAAATCTCCATTGGTAGAATTTCCTGGTTGCAGCTATGATGTAGAACACTGATGAATCCACTGTTTGTCATAGATTCAGGTTTACATGTAAAGAAAAAGAGGAAGAGCAAATAATATAATAATATGACATAATATATATATATATATTAATTATATGGTGCAGCTATTCTTTATTATATCCTATTGTATATATTTATATATGTTACATATTTTTATATTCTGTGTGCAATCTTTCTTTTTCTTGCGTTTCTATGTCCCTGCTGCTAATGCAATTTCCCCACTGTGGGACAAATAAAGGATTATCTTATCTTATCTTAATAGTAATAAAATGGTGGGATGTAATCGTCATGGTGATGCAGAGCTGGAACACTGGGGGGGAAAAAAAGCTGCTGCAGGATAGTGGTGGGATACACAAGTGGATGGGTTCAACTTTTTATTTAGTAAAACAACACAGGTCTGCTCCTTCTGAGGAAAGAACACTACCCCCTACACCACCACAGAACACCTACGAGACTTTTAGTTTTAACTATAAGAAATATAATAATGATGCTTTGGCTATCCATCCAAAAGTTTTACCAATAGGATAACCCCATTCTGCTTTATAGTTTATTATATGTAATCATCATGATCCAGAGCTGTAATTGTATGGGTTTTAACTTTTTTTTTTTTTGTAAAATATATTTAGTGGCCGAGACACAAAGAAATGCTTCAGCTAGGACTCAAACACTGGGTCTGCTGCTTATGAGGAAAGAACACTACCCCCTACACCACCACAGAACACCTACAGGACTTTAACCCATAAGAATCCACAGAGACACTAAAAGGTTACCCCCCATCGTGCCATGAACGAACTTTATCTACAGTGCGTCACATCACTAGAATAATTGTGCGTTGCCCTTCATCTCTTTTGTCTCTATCCAGCCTTTATCTGCTCTGTTTTAGTTTCCTTTCAGTCCACTAGCAGGAAAAGACGTTACCCTCTACACACATTTGACCTGTTGACGCTGATTCCTCTTCCTGTCACAGATGTACATCGCCATGATCTCCAGCCACGCCCTGGCTCTGTGTGGGTACCAGTTCATCACCTGCATCCGGGTCCAGTGGCGAGGTGAGGCCTGCAGAACCTGATGGTAACAAGCGTCTGTCTCTCTTTTACAGCTCATTCGTCGTCTTTTTTTTTTTTTTTTTTTTTGTCTCCAGAATGCAGCGATTTCTCTCCCCCCGTGACGATGATGCTGATGATCTTCCTCTGCATGGAGGGCCTCCTCTTCTTCACCTTCACAGCAGTCATGTTCTGTACTCAGCTCCACTCCATCTGCAACGATGAGACGGTGAGCAAGTCCAAAACCGTTTAAAATACGGTTTTAAGAAGCATTCATCAGGTCTCTCAACGTGTATGTTATGTGTTCATGTGTCATTTTAAAGTCCATTTGTACCATTTATGTTTTACAAAAATCATGATATTGTGTGGTATTTGAACGCAAAATGTCGAATGGTGAAACAGGAAAAAATGATTATGAAAAAAAAAATGTTATATATGTAATCCAAATAAGATAAGATAAGACTTTATTGATCTCACCATGGGGAAATTTGCTTGTTACTGCAGCTTGGCACATGTGTGAGAGAGTACGGAGTAAAGAAAAAGAAAATAAAGGCTAAAGAAAATAAAAATACACAACACTATGTACAAAATTCATAGAATTTGTTGATCTGCATACACAGTATGCATTATGGACATAGAATGGAGAAAAATACTAATAAATAGCAAGAAAAAAGTATGAATAAGTAAAGCATATATACATACATACATGCACACATATTTACATATTTGCATATATATACACACACACATACACATACGTAGCCAATGCATACTTAAGGTAATGCAACTAGTTTTATATTCTTAAAATAGAATATAAAACTAGTTGATAGCATGTGTTTGTAATTCTTTAAAAACCTTTTTAAGAGAGTTAAACTGGTACCAGATTTTTAAGGTTACACCACATCACCATTTTGACAAATGGACTTTTAAATGACAAGAAACCAACATGAACATAAAATGTACATTTTCAGAGACCTGATGAATGATTATTAAAGCTGTGATTACATATGTGAATATATGACATACATGTGAAATACGCTATATGGGTCGGTGACTAAAAAAATACAGATTTGATTCAAAAATACAGTTTTAAGAAGCATTCAGTAGGTCTTTCAAAATGTACATTTTTTGTGGTTATTTTAAAGTCCATTTGTACCAAATCAAGATTTTGTGTCATTTGTCAAATGGTGTAAAAAGAATGACTCACTTCTGTCATTTTTTTGGGGGGGGGGGGGTTACAAAAATCATAATTTCTGTGATTCGTTTTTACAAAAATCACAATTTCTGTGATATTTTTAACACAAAATGTCAAATGGTGTAAATGAAAAAGAATAATACATTTTAAATATACAAGTTCATAGGCATTCTTGAAAAAACCTTTAAGAGAGATAAACTATCAGGTTCAATGTAAGTTTAACATTGAACTATTATATAATTATAAAACTAGTTGATAGCATGTGTTTTTTATTTTTTTAGGTAAACTATATAACAAGATAAGTCAAAACTTTTTTAAAAAACAATTTAAGAAGCGTTTTTTTATATCTCTCAAAATGTACATTTTGTGTTCATGTTGGTTTCTTGTCATTTAAACGTCTATTTGAACCATTTTCTGTACAAAAAACAAACTTTAATTTAACCTAAAGATAATGAAGAAAGAAATAACTATTTAATCCACCTAGAATATAAAACTAGTTGATATTGTGTGTTTTTATTTATTTACTTTTACTTTTTTAGGAGAGTTAACTATCTGCACCATGTTGTTAGATTCACGCCACATGATTTTTTTCCCGCTCCTTCCCTTTTTTCCAGGAGATCGAGCGGCTGAAGAACGAGAAGCCGACGTGGGAGCGCCAGACTCGCTGGGCGGGGCTGCGCTCGGTGTTCGGGGGCCAGCCGTCGCTGACGTGGATCAGCCCGTTCGCCGGACTCAGGCTGCCGGCCCTGGTGCCGCGCCGCAGCCGCCGGGGCGGGGCCGAGTTCTCCGTCTGACCGAGCTCCGGGTTCCAAACCCTGATGACTCTGAGCGTCCTGTGGATGCTGTTCAATATCAGACGAGACGTTCACGGCGTCCGCTTTTTTTTTTTTGGGCCGTTGCTGCTGATTCAATCTGCTGGTTAAGATGCTGGATCTTCTTAGAGCCGTCCTCCACTTTTTTTTTTTTTTTTAATCTTTTTTTTTTTTATTCAAAAATCACCGATCTTGCTTTGTCGAATCGTTGAGAACCACTCCTGTAAAGAATGTGTTTGTGTGTGAGTAGAAGTCGCCGTGCGTCGCTGTGAAGTTAAAAGTCACGATGACATGAACCTAAACCGTGTTACCACTTTCTGAGTCTATGATACGATTAAATGTTTTAAATCAAAGTTTCTGACTCGCCTTAACCCTCTACTGCATGAAATACTACTTAGAAATGGTAAAAATGTTTAGAATGACTTAAAATGGCCTAAATAATAGATATATTTAAAATTATACAGTGTAACAAAGTGTCAGGACAGTTTGATGCTATGTAAGTCAATGTGACTCCATTAGGTTGTTAAATTGGAATTTCACATATTGTTTCTATATGAAATCAAATCTATTTAAGCAAAACCTTTAAATTAAATATAAAAAAAATCATATATTCAAATTTACGTACTCTTAATTTTTCATTTGTTGAAAAATTTCCAAAATTCTGAATAAAAGTCGACCTTTGGTTGTGAGACAGTGATGCTCCCAGGAAAAGGGACTGGGTCATGTGACCTGATAAATTGTGTGTCCTTCAAAATAAAAGCCCCCTTGTCAAGCCAAACTGTAAAAACATAGATATGATATCAATGCAATGCAATAGAGGGTTAAAGTAGCTTATGTCTAAGATGAAATTCTATGCAAGAGAAAAAAATGACTGAATTCCACAAATTGTGCTAAATCACTCATATTCTGCTTGAATTACGTCCAATGCACGAGTTACGTAAATCCAAAAATGCCTTCTCATGGTGACTAGATGTAAATTTCCCTGTTGATTGTGCACAGACTGAGATCTGTAGAAAACAGGAAGGTGTTTTTTTTCCTGTCATTCTGTCCTGTTTTTACCACTCTGACTTTATCACAAAGATCACGCTGCTGCCTCTTGTTTAGAGGAGTTTTCATTCCAATCATCATATTATCAACGTGTTACTCTCTTTTGTTGTATTTATCTCTTTTTCTGAATCACAGAAGGAGACACAGGCTGGAAAACAACCTTTCATGGCGGTTAAAGGTATTTAAAAGGGTTTTTCAGCATCATGTTGGTGTTTCATTCCCAGAATCTGTGGCATATTAAAAACTCTAAACAGGATCATACATTTATTTTATGAGATTAGAGATTATTTTCTATGTTGATCCGTTTCCACTTCGCAAGACATTTAATAAATCAAGTTCATCTCTACCTCTTCAAATCATCTCTGCTTCTGTCCTTTTTTTCCTTATATATATATATATATATATATATATTTGAAATTAGGTTACACCAATTGACATTTTGTCAATGTGATTTATTTTACATAGATTTTCTAAACACAAATGGTACAAATGGACTTTTAAATAGATCAGAAACCAACATAAACACAAAATGTACATTTATAGAGATCTGATGAATGATTCTTAAAACTATATTTTAAAAACGTTTTTAACTTTCTCATCTTGAGATGAGAAAGGCATTTATGAGAATGACATTTATTATTGAAGTAAATATATCTTCAATGTGGTAAAAATGTTTTGAATGTTAACATTACTTAAAACTTATATATATATATATATATATATATATATATATATATATTTTACATATACAGTATAATAAAAAGTTGTAACCATATTGTCAGGATAATTTTATGCTATGTAAGTCAGTGTGACTCCATTAGGTTATATATATATATATATATATATATATATATATATATATATATATATATATACACATATAAGGTTTACCCACCCCAGATAGTTAGTTTAATCTTTGATTTTTACAAAATTCTGAATAAAAGACCTTCACTTGTGCAACAATGACACTCACATTGTATGTCCTTCAAAATAAAAGCCCTGTTTTTCCCGCCTAACTTTAAAAACATGGATTTTACATCACACAAATGGGTCAGTGTCAAATATTAAGATGAGAAAGTAAAAATAAAAAAATGTTTTTAAAATACAGTTTTAAGAAGCATTTATCAGGTCTCACAAAATGAACATTTTGTGGTTATGTTGGTTTCTTGTCATTTAAAAGTCCATTTGTACCTTTTTTTTTCTTACAAGTTAAAATTTTTTTGTCACAAATATGTCAAAAAAATGATAAATTTTATTCTTAGATTAAGTGAGATTTAATACTCAGGTGTCATTTTCCCCCCTTTGCTTGCTTCTATTGTAGTTTAAACGTATAGTGAACATTGTGGATAACCCCAACTCTTAAGAGAGTTAAACTATCTGTTAACAAGTTTAGGGTTGTACCGCATCACAGTTTTGACAAATGTAAATGTAAAATATGATGGCCTTTACAGTGTATGGTTAATTCATTTGTAAAAATAAAAGGATAAAATATAGTAAAGATGATTTAATTAGAATGAATAATGATTGAATTTGTGAAAATGCCTAATTTGGTAAGATTAGTATTTATGTTAACTTATGTTTTGGTTATAGGTAAAAATTCTCTGAAAATGTTTGGTTTGTGTAAAAATCTAAGTAACTACAACTCTACTCCACAAATACACATAGTGGAGTGGAACATACAATTTCCCCCTATTAAATAGTGTGGAGTAGAAGTATTTAATGGCAGTATCTGGGTAAAGTACTTCAAAGTATCTGTACTCGGTTCCTGGTGTGTCTCTATCAGTGGTGAGTCCACCTGTGCAGCGTTCCAGTTTTCCCACTAACACGACAACATTTCAGCCCAGTTAATCATTCCTGGGCTCCACACCACCACACCACTCTCTTCATTCAGGAGCCAAACAGGCATGTTGTGTAGGATCTTCCTCCTTCCCCTGGTCCTGGTCTGGGGTCCGGTCCAGGCCGGGCCCCGCACGGACCCCCACCCCAGCATCACGGACCAGGACCTGTTCTGGGGCTCGGACCAGTACGACTTCTCCGTGGTGCTTCCTGCGGCGGGGCGGGAGTGTTTCTGGCACTTCGCTCATCGAGGAGAAACCTTCTACCTGACGTTTATGGTGAGAAGACGATGTGGGAAATTAAAAAACTGACATGGTGTCACCATGAAAACCTGGTACCAGATAGTTTAACCCTGTTTTAAAAGCACATGCAATCAACTAGTTTTATATACTCGTGGATTAAATATTTCAAAGGTATAATTCTTTTATGGTTACACCATTCATTTTACAGCATCAATGGTCAATTTAATGCTTTAGAGAAGCAGGGCTTCCAGGAAAAGAGACAGGCATATTGTCTTTTACAGCCAACTGGAAACTCTGGAAACTGTACCAAGTTTATAAAGTGAAAAAAACTATAAATCACTCAAGTGCACATTGGCAAGAAAAAGGAGAACATCGTCTGCAAATTGAGAATCTTCCTGATCTCTGGAGTTGATGTGAGGGTCAGTGACAAATCATGATTGGCAAGATAATAAAGTCAAAAAAATTTTAAAACACAGTTTTAAGAAGCATTCATCAGATCTCTTTATATGTACATTTTATGATCATGTTGGTTTCTTGTCTTTTATAAGTCCATTCGTGTGATTCTTTTACAAAAATGGACGATTGAATGATTAACATTTCAAAAATAATAAAAATAATCCCCAAAAAATGATCAATTTTAAATATTTATTCCACCTAGAATATAAAACTAGTTGATATAATGTCTTTTTAATTTTTTAAAACAATTTTCGGAAAGGCAAACTATCTGGTATCGACTTTTTATAATAATTTTGTCAGTTTTGTCTTTGTCTCTAGCACCAGATCCAGATTTTGTGTGCATAAGTTGTTATTCTATCTTTAGTGTAGGAACAGTTGTATGTATAAAAAAAAATGTGTTCAGCCCAAAATCACAAATCACAGATACTCCTTAATGGTTTTTACAGCAACACAACTTAGACCCTCACATTGTAGAAGAAAAAACTATCTTTAAAAACCTTTAATGGGAAAAAAACAGTTCTAAACCCAAGGAAGAGAAAGAGAGGAGGAATAGATGTGAATGTGGACGATGAGGAGACAGGATCCATTGAAGCTTCCAGGTTTTCACTAGGACAGCAACAACTACTACTACTACTACTACTACTACTACTACTAGTACTACTACTACTAGTACTACTACTAGTACTACTACTACCAGGACAGCAACAGACCCTCCAATAGAAGATCCTTCAGTATCCAGGGATAATACTGTGATTATGACCATGTTGATGTCTGTGGATTGTGTGCAGGTCCAGTGGGTGACGGGGGTCGGCCATGACAGACACCTGTCAGTCGCCGTCAACGCCCCCAGCGGACTGCTGGTGTCCACGGTCGACGACGCCAAGGGTCAGATCAGCTTTATGGCCAAGGAAACAGGTCGCTTTAATAAAACCTGCTTCAGTTTTATGAAGTCCCTGTGAAAGGACAATACCAAAAACTGTCACGTGGTGTAATTCCACATTGTTTAACTCTCTTAAAAAGGTTTTATAAAAATGAAAAACACATGCTACTAACTAGTTTTATATTCAAGATGGATTAAAAAGTTAAAAATGTATCATTCTTTTTATCTTAAAACAATCTGTCACAGTCACAGTTTTTTAGGTTTTTTCAGTCAAAGATAGAAGATGTAGATATACATTTAGAGAGACCTGATCAGTGCTTCTTAAAACTGTATTTTAAAAACGTGACAAACATGATTTCTCATTAACCTTAAAACAACAATGACATTTATTATTCTTATTAATAAGAATATTACAGGAGTATTACAGGAAATATACCTTTGACATTGTAAAAATGTTTTGAATGTTATCATTGCTTACAACTAATATATATATATATATTTTTAATATAATATTATATTAATAATATAATCCATCCATTGTCTATCCCGCTTATTCCCTTTCGGGGTCGCAGGGGTCTGCTGGAGCCTATCCCAGCGCGTTAAGGCGAGAGGCAGGGGGATACACCCCAGATGGTCGCCAGCCAATCGTGGGGCACACACACCATTCACACACCATTCACTCTCACACTCACACCTATGGGCAATTTAGAGTTTACCAATTAACCTGAGCATGTTTTTTGTATTGTGGGAGGAAACCGGAGTACCCGGTGAAAACCCACGCAGACACGGGGAGAACATGCAAACTCCACACAGAAAGGCCCCAGACCCAGGCCCAAGGCGGTCTTGAACCTGCGACCTTCTTGCTGTGAGGCAACAGTGCTACCCACCGCACCACCGTGTCGCCCCTAATAATATAATATAATATTATATTATATCAAATAATATTAAATGAGAACATCGTTCTCATTTATTATTCTCATTTCATATTCTCATTTCATATTTAATATTGTATAGATATATTATTTAATATATTTTTAATTTACAGCTATATATATATATATATATATATATATATATATATGTATATAATAAGGTTTACTCACCCCAGATAGAGAGTTTAATCTTTATTTGTTGAAAATTTTTACAAAATTCTGAATAAATGACGTGCAACAATGACACTCACATTGTGTGTCCTTCAAAATAAAAGCCCTGTTTTTCACACCTAACTTTAAATTGTGATTTTACATCACAGCCTTTTAGAAAAATGAAGATAAATTAATTGTTGGCATATGGAAACACTATGGAATAGAGGATTAAATATATCTAAAGCTACACTGAGCACCTGTATATAGAAATAAATTAAAAGCAGCAATAAAAAAACACTTAACTTTGAGACCAAACCTGAAGTGAAAGGAACAACAGCACAAAGCAACAGTTCTCTGTCTGCGTTCGTCCAGGTTTCCACCAGATGTGCTTCAACAACTTCCACAACCACTTCGGCGTCATGCAGGTCTTCCTCAGCTTCGGCGTTTACTACGACGGCTACAAGGACGCTGACAAGACCAGGGAGGAGGAGAAGAGGAGGAAGGAGGAGGTCAGCAGGGACCTCAACAACACACTGAGCATCATAGAGGTACACACACACACACACAACCTCAACAACACACTGAGCATCATAGAGGTACACACACACACACAACCTCAACAACACACTGAGCATCATAGAGGTACACACACACACACACACACACAACCTCAACAACACACTGAGCATCATAGAGGTACACACACACACACACACACACACACAACCACAACAACACACTGAGCATCATAGAGGTACACACACACACACACAACCTCAACAACACACTGAGCATCATAGAGGTACACACACACACACACACACACACAACCTCAACAACACACTGAGCATCATAGAGGTACACACACACACACACACACACACACACACACAACTACAACAACACGCTGAGCATCATAGAGGTACACACACACACACACACGCACACACAACCATAACAACACGCTGAGCATCATAGAGGTACACACACACACACACAACCTCAACAACACACTGAGCATCATAGAGGTACACACACACACACACACACACACAACCACAACAACACGCTGAGCATCATAGAGGTACACACACACACACACACACACACAACCACAACAACACGCTGAACATCATAGAGGTACACACACACACATACACACACACACACACAACCACAACAACACGCTGAGCATCATAGAGGTACACACACACACACACACACACACAACCACAACAACACACTGAGCATCATAGAGGTACACACACACACAAACAACCTCAACAACACACTGAGCATCATAGAGGTACACACACACACACACACACACACACACACAACTACAACAACACGCTGAGCATCATAGAGGTACACACACACACACACACACACAACCACAACAACACACTGAGCATCATAGAGGTACACACACATACACACACAACCTCAACAACACACTGAGCATCATAGAGGTACACACACACACAACCACAACAACACGCTGAGCATCATAGAGGTACACACACACACACACACACACAACCACAACAACACGCTGAACATCATAGAGGTACACACACACACATACACACACACACACACACACAACCACAACAACACGCTGAGCATCATAGAGGTACACACACACACACACACACACACACACACACAACCACAACAACACGCTGAGCATCATAGAGGTACACACACACACACACACACACACACAACTTCATCAACACGCTGAGCATCATAGAGGTACACACACACACACGCACACACAACCCCAACAACACGCTGAGCATCATAGAGGTACACACACACACACACACACACACACACAGCCTAAACAACACGCTGAGCCTAATAGAGGTACACACACACACACACACACACAACCTCAACAACACGCTGAGCATCATAGAGGTACACACACACACACACACACACAGCCTCAACAAGACGCTGAGCATCATAGAGGTACACACACACACACACACAGCCTCAACAAGTTGCTGAGCATCATAGAGGTACACACACACACACACAGCCTCAACAAGACGCTGAGCATCATAGAGGTACACACACACACACACACACACACACACACACACAACCTCAACAACACCCTGAGCATCATAGAGGTACACACACGCTTATGTATTTGGCTCAATTTTCAACAATATTAAAAAGTGGCGATAATAAATAGAAATAGTTACTAAAAATGTTATGACTGTTTTTATTACTTGAAATGGCCTAAATATAATAAAATATATACAGTATACAATATACAGTTGTTGAACTTTGTAGTTACGTGTATTAGAAAATAATTATGACATCAAAATTGAACATAATGTAAATATATTTATAGATAGAAATCTTTTTAAGCATATTAGAAAAAAAACATATAAAATTAATTACTTATTTTTTTTTTTAATTATTGAAAATATTAAAAAATAAAGAATAAAAGGCATCCTTTGGTTGTGAGACAATGATGCTCACATGTCAAATGGGACTGGTCATGTGACTTCATAAATTGTATGCCCTTCAAAATAAAAGTCCCCTTTTCACACCTAACTGTAAAAACAGATTTTTCATTTTCCATGTGGAAACATTATGCAGTAGAGTATTAAAGAAAGGCTGGTAGTGGTGATGAGTGTGAGCTCTAGTATTTCTAGCAGTAGCAGTAGTACTATTTGTGGTATTTTAATCTGCCTGTGTCTGTTCTGCCGTCTCAGGACGCCACTTACAGGGTGGAGAACCGTGTCTTCCACATGTTCCGTCACTACAACTTCGGCCGCATGTCGCGGAGCGCCGACTTCTTCCTGCTGCTGTTCAACTCGTGGTACGTCACCTGGTGGTCGGCGGCCCTCAGCCTCCTCATCGTCACCTCGGGCTACCTGCAGCTTCTCTTCCTCAAGAGACTCTTCGTCACCAAGGACGCCACCGGGGGAGAGAAACCCCGCTGCTGACACGACCTGTGACCTCTGGGAAGTTTAGAAACAGGCCAGGATGATGATCTGTGCGGGAAAAAAAGTGGAGCCACAAATCATAGATAAATGCTGTGGTGTTCTCTTTCTGGTCTTTCTGTATCTGCTCGTGACCTGAATAAACGTCACCACAAGACAATGAACATGAACAGTTTGTGATGTTTTCAGCCAGGCTTTCCATGTGTGGATAGTTTTCCATCCTACCAGCTGACATTATTCACTACATTGATTTATCAGTGCTAAAGAAGCCCTATCTTAACATAAAAATGGTTGTGGTCTCTATTTGAAATCTATCTATAAAGCAAGGAGCGTCTGTCAGTCTGTTCCTTTCATTTCTCTCAGACTGTTTGTTGGATCAACCTCAACTTTCAGATATAGTTTGTGCATTGCACGATTGAGGGTATCCTTTTGAAAAAACATATATCAATAAATATTATGTGGCATAGACACCACGAAATGCTTCAGCTAGGACTCACGCATGGGTCTACTGCTTATGAGGCAAGAACACTACCCCCTACACCACCACAGAACACCTACAGGACTTTTTTTATTATAATAATATAACAATGATGTTTTCAATTTCCATCCACATCATTCCATGTAAAAATATTTCTTAAAGTTGAGGTAGATCCAGCAAACATTCAAAGAGAAATGAAACGAACAGACTGACAGACGCTCCTCACTTCATATGGACACTGTACTAGTTAGAATAAATTTATGGTCTAAATGCAGTAGTCTGCCTTCTCACATGCCCATCCTTTTTTAATGAGAGAACCCTTTAACACATTAAAGTACATCAAGTCTTTGCTTCCAGAGTGTGTTTTTGGTGGATTTACAGTGGAATGTTATCATACATCTTTCAAAGTCTTGCGTCTTTCAATTTGTAGACCTGGTTAATAATTCTCCTCGAGTTGATATCTGAGGATCAACAGGAGAAAGCCTGAGGCTCCTTCATGTCGTCCTACACTGTGCAGGCAGCCATGCCGCTCCCCACTCTGCTCCACACTCCGCTGGTCCTGCTCCTCTTTTCCCACAACGTCTGGTCCAGAAAGTCGGAGCCTTCCCTCGGTGGGGAGGCCGCCGGCGTCTTCAGGGGATCGGACAGATACGACTTCGCCGTGGAAGTCCCCGCGGCACAGATGGAGTGTTTCTGGCACTTTTCCCACCAGAGCGGCAGCTTCTACCTCACATTTCTGGTGAGAAGGCCGTGCTTTTGTGTCCTGGTCGGTGTGAAGCTGCAGGGTTTCATTCTGGCTGCAAAAAAAAAATGTAATTTAAAAGCACAGAAACATGCTCGTGTCTTTGTGCTTTTTGCCCTCAGATTTATCACAATGACATTGAAGGTGATTAGCTTTGACTTTTTAAAAGTGTGATTGTTATCAGTGCTAACAAAGAACCAAGAGTGTGTGCAAAGTCTTTCCTAGACCTTGAAAAGGTACAGATTTTGTAGTTTGATCAACTGGGACGACGACAAATCTTAGAAAAGGTTTTAAAACATTAAAACACATGCTATCAATCATTTTTATATACTAGGTGGTTCGAATATTTTAAATTTGTCATTCTCTCTCAGTTACAGCATTATTTTGTGCCAAAAATCACACAAAATCGTCACTTCTGTAAAAAATAAATGGTACAAATGGACTCTTAAATGTCAAGGAACTGACATAATTTGACCTCAGGTCCAGTGGGTAACAGGAATGTCCAGCAGCAGAAAACTGTACGTGACGGTCAACTCTCCGGTGGGCGCCCTCATGGCTTCAAGGAACGAGGCGGTCGGTCAAATCAACTTCCAGACAGAAGTGACAGGTAGAACAGTCATCTTCAGAAAAAAACTTCCCTGATCACAGTATATTGTCTGTGAGGTAACTGCGGTGTCCTCTCATCAGGATTTTACAGAATATGCCTAGGGAATCACAACAACCAGTTTGGAGTCACCAGGGTTTTTGTGAATTTCGGCATCATCTACGAAGGTTTTGACGAGTCTGAGAGGGAAACTGAAGAAGAAGAGAAGGCCATGAACAGCAGCTTGGCCAATATTGAGGTAACTTAACTGTCTATTGCATTAAATATTGATTAGACGTGGTAAAACCATGTTTTGAATGCTTTTATATGTTAAGATGGCCTAAATAATAGATCTATTAAAGATTGACAGTATAAGAAAAAGTTATTAATATATTCTCAGGATAGTTTCATGCTATGTAAGTCAGTGTTTAAATACTTGCATATTGTTTGAATATGGAAACAAACTGGTCATGGACTGGTCATGTGACATTATAAATTGTATGTCCTTCAAAATAAAAGCCCTCTTTTTACAATTAACTGTAAAAATGTATATCAGAGCTTTTTAGAAAAAATGAAATAAAGTAATTTTTGGCATACGGAAACAGTACGTAATAGAGGGTTAATTTAAGTTTTTTTATTTTTTTAGCAATCAGGATTAATAGAATAGACAGTCCACTGTATACCAGTGAATGTACAGTCCCTAAAAAACACACCAAAAATGATTTCATTTTGTTTATCCTCCCTATTTTCATATATAAATGTTAAACAAGACGCAAGCCTCAGGGTTTTAGAGCATTCAAGGAAATTACATGGGTTATGTGAATTCCAGGAACTCCATATCTTTGTTTCTTTTAGTGGTATTTTATATTATTGTTATAATTGTTATTATTGAATATGACTGTTACCAGTAAACTTTAAAACAAAATGCATGATAATTTCATCTCTGCATGCTGTGAAAAAGTTATAAATGACAATCACCTTATGGATGTCTGCTTCAGGAGAGCGTGCAGAAACTGCAGAATCAGATCTTCCACATGTGGCGGCATTACAACTTTGCCCGCATGAGGAAAGGGACTGACCACTACCTGCTCCTGTCCAACCTCAACTACATCAACTGGTGGTCGGCAACCCAGAGCCTCGTCATCGTCGTGTCCGGATTCCTGCAGCTTCAGGTTCTCAAGAGACTCTTCAACCAGAACTCCAGCAGGACCAGATGCTGAGAGTCTGTCCAACATCTGCCTACTTGTTTTCTTGAGATTTTTATTGGGAAGTTTGCGTAAAGGCTAACAAGGACATTTCACTGACAAACAGACTGATCTTTCTCATGTCTACAAATTTTCTGGTCCTCTCATCTGTGGAAGGTCATTCAATTTTAAATGTCTGAAATAAATTTCTCTCCACATTTAGTGAAAACCTTGTGTAATCCTAAAAACTTGGTACCAGATCGTTTAACACTCCTAAAAATGTTTTGAAAATGGAAAAAACAGTCTATCAACTAGTTTTATATTCTAGATGGAATAAATATGTAGCACTTTTTGATGTTTTTGTCTACATAATTTGACATTTTGAGTCAAACGTTGCACAAAATCAAGACTTTCAAAACATAAATAGTACAAATGGACTTTTAAATACATAAGAAATCAACATAAACACAAAGTGTACATTTGTCGTACATTTTTCAAGTTTTTGACTTTATCATGTTGCCAAACATGATATGTCAATAACCCTCACATCAATTTCAGAGATCAGGAAGATTCTCAATTTGCAGATGATGTTCTTCTTTTTCTTGCCAATGTGTAAGTGATTCAAAGTTTTTTTCACTCTGTAAACTTGCAGTTTCCAGAGTTCCCAGTTAGCTGTAAAAGACAATATGCCTTTTCCTGGAAGCCTTGCTTCTCTAAAGCATTAAATTCACCTTTGATGCTGTAAAACGATTAATAATGAGCATCTTTATTTATTGAGCTTTTCTAAACCCATGTTAAAAAGTACTGCATACAAGACAACAAATTCAAAACAAGCAGATCATAAACATAATTACAGATTCATTAATAAGCAGATACATCAATAAAATTGCAGTCAATACATAGTTATAAGGAAAAGTTCTCCTATGAAAGTATGTTTTAAAAAGGAGTTTAATAGGATTATATATTATCAGCCGTGCTTTGGGATAAAAGACCTTTGCTCAGGGATCTGAGGAACAGTAAGGTCTTGAAAATCAGTTCTAAAAAACATTACAAGAAAGATCATATAACAAAATCAAGAAAAACAAAATGTTTGGAATTGAAAAAGATGTTGAGTAACTTCCTGTGAGAAGGATTATCCATTTTTTCCTAATTGAAATGTTTGACACTCACTGTAATATACACGCGTTATCGGGAGGGTGGATCGTAGCGCCATCGTTCAAACAGGGACTGAAGAACGGAAACAATTCCTCTGTGAAGGAGCAGCCGGTGAAGGAATAGATAAGAGCTGCTGCATCTATGTCGTAAAAGGAGACAATGCCCTCGTCGAAATCTACAAACACTCCAACCTTCACGGGGTCCGGCTTCAGATGGAGGCGGACGGATGGGTCAGCGGGCGCAAAATATTCACTGGATGACCTACAGCACACGGTCCAGTAACCATTTCTGGGGCTCAGCGTGGCTTCCCTGCTCATGTTGGTCAACTTCCTGGCCACGCCTAAAGTCCATGTGGACCACCTCTTCACCTGAAACTGGAAGTAGAACCTCCCCGAGGAGAAACCCTTGGTCGATAACACGCATCTGCATTGGTTGCCCTGGTTCACCCAGCTGTGAGACTGGGCTGGTTTAGGATGTACGATGTCAGGATCAAGCGTCACGCCCACCGCATACTGTTGGACCCGCCTCAGTTCAGCCTCGAACAGCTTCTTCGTGTGCTGGGCCATCGTCTTCTCCAGCTGAGCCACGGCTCTCATCACTGTCCCCTCATATGACGTCGGGCGGAGGGTTATGTCCGTCCAGACCATGGAAGGTGGAGCAGCTTTCAGGTGCGGGGATCTTTGAAGGAGCTGAAGGTGGTCTTCGGAGAAGACGAGGTCCTCCAGCTCGGAGAGTCTCTTGGACAGCTCAGAGGATTCCTGTTCCAGTGCTTTGATGAAGTCTTCTGCCTGATTCTCTGTGGTTCTCTGCCTCTCTGTGATCGCCCTGATGAGTTCGTCCTGGCCTCTCTCGACAGACTCCTTCAGGGCGGTGAAGAGCTGAATGCCTTCTGCGATCTCTCGGTCTGCGTCTTCTTTGCTGAGCTCCACTGAACGAAGGATATCCCAGATCTTCACCTGTATGTTCTGGATCATTTCTCCGATTTCATAACCTGTCTTTCCCAGCTCTGCCTTCTTTTCTTCGTACGCTTCTGTCAGGCAAACAACGCTGTGCGTCTTGTGTTCCTGGACAGTGCAGTGAGTGCACATGAACACCTGCTCGGTCTTGCAGAACATCTCCAGCAGTCTGTTGTGCTTCTTGCATGTCCTTTCCTGCAGGTTCTTCAGAGGGTCGATCAGCTGGTGTCTCCCCAGGCCTGGTGATGTCAGGTGAGGCTCCAGGTGAGTCTTGCAGTAGGAGGTGAGACACTCCAGGCAGGACTTCCTGGCTTTCAGTTTCTTTCCGGTGCAGATGTCACATGGAACTTCTCCTGGTTTGACGACTTCTTGCTCTGAGTGGCTGCCTGTTTCCTGCTGGGCCAGTCGTCTGAACTGAGCCGCCATCTCAGAGATGAAAGTATTGACCTGCAGCTCAGGCTTTGTGTAAAAAATCTTTTTACAGTTCGGACACTGACACGTAACGTTGACGTCCCAGTATTTAACAATGCAGTTTTTGCAGAAGTTGTGTCCACATGGCGTGGTGACGGGATCAGTGAAGACATCCAGGCAGATGGAGCACAGGAACTGGTCTTCAGTCAGCAAACAGTTGGCAGCAGCCATATCTGGAGTCTGACAACAAAAGTTGATTGATATTTCATATAATCATAATAATATTATTAAAAAGTTCACCTACCCCAGATAGTAAGTTAATTTTTTTATTTTGTGAACATTTTTCAAAATTCGAGATTTTCCAAAAAAGGGAGTGGTCATGTGACCTTATGAATTGTATGCCCTTCAAAATAAAAGCCCCCTCTTCATGCATTACTGTAAAACCCATAAGGTAATTGTTGCAAGTGTCTATACTATGCAATAGAGTGTTAACAGGTAATAATATAAAATCCTTAGAGTTTGACATCTTGCCTGAGTAAAGGTGAACTTTGCTGTCACCAGCAACCTTTAAAACGATAAATATTACCAGTTGTACTCACCAGTGTTTGAGGGAGACTCTGCTGTGTTGTTGACAAAATCACATTGATTGACAGGCACAAGTGTCTGGACCGGAGCTCATCTGCTGACATCAAACCATTTTTCCTTTTACAGAGCGACTCCACCTCTTAATGCAACTGTTTTGTAAGCTGAAGGAGACTGGATGACCTGACACTGGACATCCTTCTTGAAATATTTGTATTGATTGTCTTTTTATTAGTTGATTTATGAATATTTACTGTCTATTCTTTGCACTATTGTGAACTAAAGGGCAACAAAAGTTTTTCTGTATGCAAATACACATAAGTGAATAATATATATAAATATATATATATATATATATATATATATATATATATATATATATATATATATATATATATATATATTTATCATATATTTTATGTCGATGATGATTGACACCCCCCCCAATATAGCAAAACTATTATCTGGGGATCCATTGGTATTTATATTTATTATATTTATATTATATTTATTTATATTTATATTAATATTAGCTTGAAAAAAACACTACACACTGATTAAATCACTTACTGTAAGACTAGCATTTTAAAGTCCATAATCAATGTTAACATCATATAAGGCAAAGAGCAACAAACTTTACTACAAACATTAAAACATACAAAAATAAATAATATAAGGGAAAATGTCAACACTGTCATGTGGGGGCAAATCCTAAAAACTACCAAACTGTTTAACTCTCTTAAAAGTTAAAACATATGTTAACGACTTGTTTTATATTCTAGGTGGATTAAATATTTCAAATTTATCACTTTTTAGGTTACACCATTTGACTTTATTGCAAAAAATGTGGACAAATAGACTTTTAGATGACAAGAAACAAACATGAACACAAAATGTACATTTTTAGCGAGCTGATGTGAAAATGTAAAATGTCAAAACTGTCATGTGGTGTAATCATAAAATGTGGTGCCAAATAGTTTAACTCCCTTGGAGAAAAAAAAAACATATGCTAGACACTAGTTTTATATTTTAGGGGTATTAAATAGTTATACTATACTTTATATTATTTATATTTTTTTAGGTTTTATGACAGAAATGACAAAAAAAACATCATGAAAACAAAATATATATTTTGTGAGACCTGATGAAATATTTATTTTAAATTTTGTTTTGATTTTATTTTTTATGCGGAACAAGATTTATCATTGACCCATAAAATAACATTAGTGTTGATATGGAATGATATGGAGTAAAGCACAAATAATAAAAAAAAAAAAAGATCCGAACGTTGTAAAATGGATGTGTATAGTATTTATTTATTTATTTATTTATTTATTTATTTATTTATTTATTTATTTATTTATTTATTTATTTATTTATTTATTTATTTAACTTAAGGCCTGTCTCTTTAAATGTTTGAAAGCGCAGCGAGCGGCCCGCCGCTGACGTCCCAGTTCCATGAGGCAAAGATGGCGGCAGCGTTGGAGCGGAGCTTCATAGAGATCTGTGGATTTGAGAGGGAAACTCTGCACCGGTTCCGAGAAGTCACGGTGGACCTCGGTAAACGTCCAGAGACGCTTGTGAACTTTCTCATCTGCGTCTGTGTTTTTGTTTTAACTATTTTTTTTTTTTATACCGCCTTGTCCGAACATGACAGCGGGATGTTATGATGATGCTAACAACAGCTAGCGCCGCTAACATGCCGGCTAGCTAACCTTAGCGACGCGGGTTAACGGTGCCGTTAACGTAACCTGATATATAACCGTGTTATTTCTGTTTGTAAAACTTCCTGACATGAATCGTTAAATTCAGCTCCTGTGTAGCCGGTCAAACAGTTCGTGTTAGCAGCCTCTTCTGTCCTGTTCTAGCTCCGTTAACGTAGCCTGTAACTTGGAGTATTTTTTGACACTCGTCAAACCGAAAATCAGGGCAGCTCATATTCACGGTATTTTATGGTGGAAAGTATGGTTGGGTTAGTTACAAATAAGGTTTGGCAAGATGAAGTTAAAAAGAAGTTAAAAAAAAACAATGTTAAAATATAGTTTTAAGAAGCATTCATCAGGTCTCTCAAAATGTGCATTTGTGTTAATGTTGGTTTCTTGTCATTTAAGGTCAATGTCATTAACTGTCATCTGTTGTAAATTGATACGAGATAGTTTAACTTTCCTGAAAAGGTTTAAAAAACATAAAACAACAAAAATGTATCTTTTTTTCCAGATTCTCCAATAGACATTTCATGTCAAAAATCACACAAAATCCATATTTTGTGAAAAAAATATATTAAAAAAAACATTAACAAAAAATATACCTTTTCAGAGACCTGATAATTGCGTCTTAAAACTGTATTTTAAATCATTTTTGACTTTCTCATCTTATCAAACATGACTTGTCACTACCCTAAGAGAAAAATCATGATTTTTATGCAGTTTTTGACCAAAAAGTCTAAGGGTGAAACTGAAAAAAACTATTATAAATATTTAAGCAACCTAGAATAAAGAACGAGTTGATGGCATTTATTTAAATTTTTTACCTATCTTACCTTTTTTAACTATCTTGTACCAGGTTTTTAGGGTAACACCACATGACAGTTTAGTCCCGTTTACTTGAGTACTGTATGTACTCCTTTTTTTGTAAAACACAAGCAAAAATATATTATTTTGCATTAAGATGAATAAAAAAAAAGCTCCATTGAAACATCAAAATATAAAAATATTGCTGATGGATTAAGAAGCCAATTAAAAAGTGGTATACACGAGATATCAGATTTTGTTTCTGTAAAACTAAAACGTGTGGTTCCTCTCCCTTAGGTCTCAATGCTGTTCATGGTGGAGTGAAATTCCCGGACTCTGCTGGAGCTTTTCATTATGAGGAGAGCGGGAAGCTGCTGTCTGTCACCAGCAACAGATTCATTCACTGGTGATTAACGTGATTTTTCACTTTTTTTTTTTTCTTAATAAATGATCTCACACACATTTCTCACAAGGCTGCTGAAACCATTAAACCGGATGGAGTTAGAAATTGTGTGTGCAAATTTCTATGGATTCCCCCCCCCCAGCTTTATTTAAGAGTGTGTTCTTTCTAATCAAGGGCATGATTTATTGACTTTTATCTTCAGATCATTAATTGTTTCCTTCAGATATTGTCCTTGCATTCAAAATAGTTCATGCTTGGACTGGATTTGCTCTGCTTCCACTCAAATTCTACACTTGCACTCAAATATATATTGTTGTTTGCACAGATTTTCTCAGACCTTTTTTTTTTTTTTTTTTTTTTTTTTTTTTTTTTTTTTTTTTTTAAATCCTCATGAAACAACTCATCTGAATATGTCACCTTGACATTATATATAATAAATGATTGCCCTAAAAATAACATGTTAATTAACATTTTAGCCAATAGTGAAAATAGTCAAAATATGGAGTAGTGCAGAGGTGCTGAACTGTCATGTTGTGTGTAGGTCCACCTCAGGGGACACAGTGCAGCTGGTGGAGCAGTCTCTGGACACCAACCTGCTCAACAATGCCGTCAAAGTTCGGTTCAGCCACTGCACAGTGCTGCCTGGCGGCGTCGCCATCCAGGAGACGCTCAATAACGTCCTCGTCCTCGTCGCCACCAACCAGAGCGTCCACCGGCTGGTGCTGCCTCACCCCTCGCGCATGTATCGCAGCGTGAGTGACCGGAAGTGTTTGAATTTTACTGTAGTATACATACAGTAATGTTATCTTGAAGGAAGGGGACTGTCCATAATACGTCAGGTCAAAAGGATTTACTGTTTTTTCACGACCATAAGGCACCGTACTAAAAGGTGCAGTCTCCGTTCTGTGTGTCATTACTGCATTTAACACACACATAAGGAACCTAAATATAGGGGAGGGTTTATATACACAAATAGAGAGGGGGCAAAACTGAGTCTGGTTGTACTTCAAGTATTGATTACAAAGTACTAACATTTTTAATCATGGGCATGGTAAAACACACTGATAAAACAAGCACACAAGTGTATTTAAAAATAGAGCGGGGTAATGTCATCAATCAAACCATCCTCATCCTCGGTTTCTGATTCCAACAGCAGCTAAGTCTCCATCAAACATGCCAGCTTCACTTTCTACACTGTCAGTCACTTTCCGTGCAGCTCCTCTGAAATGATGCCGGCTTTTGCTAAAGCTCCAACAACAGTGTCAGCACTTGACAGACACGTCAGCCCAAGAGTCTACAATCCATTCACAGATTGTGGCTTAACTTGCCCGGCGCTGCCTTCCATAAAACGACAGCACCAAAAACGCATAACGCACATCCATTTTTTTTTTATATGCAATCCATGCCCACACTTCCCCCTTTACCATCCTCATCATGTTCTCTACTAGGGCTACCTTACATAAGCAACATACATAGGGCACACAGCACATTTTGAAGAAAATATAAGACTTTTATGTGTGCCTTTATAGTCATGAAAATCCGGTAATAGTAAAAGAAAATTATGTAAAACTGACAGGACACACCTGGAGTCCTGTTGTTAATACTAATCTTTGGATTCTAGATTTTTAAGCATTGGACTTTTTAATCTATCAACAACCTCTATCAGCCAGAAAGAATCTGGAAAAATTCCTATTAAATATTAGAACTAGTTGATATCATGTGTTCATTTTCTAAAACCTTTTTAAAAGAAAGGAATTAAACTATCTGTAAAACACATTTTTAGGATTACATCACATGACATTTCCTACAATGTCCTCTTAACAATCCAACAAGGGATTTCAAAAGTTGACAGCATCTGAAGAGTGCTGAAGTAATTTGATTTACTTGCTTACTTTTTCCAAAGTTAAACTAACTGGGACCAGGTTTTCAGGGCTTTGGCATCAACCTTTTAACTCGTCTATTGAACCGTGCCGTTTCTTCCTGCAGGAGCTGGTGACGGAGCTGCACATGCAGTCCATCTTCACCGACGTGGGGAAGCTGAGCCTGCAGGACCCCGCCCACAGCGCCGTCATCCCCAGCGCGGCAGGACAGACGGGGACGCCGGGCACGTCCACGGCCTGGATCAACCACAGAGGAGAGGCTCAGTTCGCCCTGGCATCGCCAGGGGGCGGCATCACCGTCGTCACTCTGCCGCCTCACAACACGCGAGGTAACCAGGCCCGAAGAGGAGCGTAGTCTGTGCTGAATTTCACATAAGGGTGAACTGTTAAAAAGCCCAAAAAATAATGTTCAGGTGCAGGAGGCGTGTCGGTGGTGGAGATGAAGCAGAGCTCCATGATGCAGCGGATCTCCGGCTGGATGCCCACCGCCATCCGGGGGGAGCAGAGCCCCGCCGACCTGGCCCTCAGCCTGGTGGTCCGGGAACTGGAGGAGGACTGCTTCATCTTCGCCCTCTGCCAGGATCACAAACTGCGCATGTGGTCCCTGAGGGTCAGTCAAAGTCAACTACTCACCTGTGTATTAAGTTGAAGTTTAAAATGCAACTTGTTCTGTATTCAATGAAATCCTTGCTTTGCTTTTCCACAGGGGAGCCAAGATATAACTAAATAATAAGAAAACCAAAAAGTAGAATAGATAAGTGCAGTTGTGCAATCAGCAGTTATTGTACATGTAGTTTGTGGTGGTCCTGGTTTACTCCTGATGTCAGCGGGAAAAAAGATTAAAATATTTTAAGCTATTTTTAAACTAATCTGCTTGTTTTGAGCTGAATGTTCTTTTTTGTGGTGGGAAAATATTTTAAGGTCACATGACCTTCAAAGTGGTCAGTGATTTTAAAGATAGTTAGAAACGATATTTAGAAGATGGCTGGATGTCAACAGGTAACATGTTCTGTGTTATCAAACCCAGTTTATATTATTATAAAGAGCAAGTGAAAACTGAACTAACGACATAATAGATCATCATTGCTGTAACTGCGCATAAAAACAGCATTGCAGCAGCACTAATTCAGCCTAGTGATGCACGATATATCGGCCCACCGATATATATCGGCCGATATGTCACGTTTTTTAACTTATCGGTATCGGTCAGATATCAACAAATTCTGGCCGATATGTCAACAATGTGCAGAGTTAAACCGCTACAGTTAGTTGGGTCACTGTCTGCGTGTCTCTCGGCGACGCGCTAAGCTAGCTGGTCCTAGCGGGCTCCTCCGTCACATCGCATCGCCCGAAAAGACAAAAAAATGCGCGGAACGTTGCTCCGGGGTGTCGGACGCCGTCCTGCCGCGGCCGCCGCCTTCGCGGAGCTCCATCGGGTCCGCTCCGCCGTACTTCCTCTAACCACATGACAGAGTTTTACAGTGAGCCTTCCTTTAAATAAAGAGCACTGTTGTGCTTTTCAAATGTACAGTGTTTTTTCTGGTCTGTACTAAATTTGTGACACTACAGAAAACTTTTTTTCTCTACATATATCGATATCGGTAAATATCGATATCGGCAGTTACTGCCGATATGTATATCGGATATCGATATCGGCCGAAATTTTCACATCGGTGCATCCCTAATTCAGCCATATTCAAAGTTATTTATAGTTAGTCTAGTTATATTGTGTACTAGTTTTACCCTTAACATTTTTCAGTGTTGTTCCTTTTTGTGAAAAAATGACCTCCATGGCATAGAATCATCATTTAGAACAGGCGTGTCAAACTGAGGTCCTGGAGGGCTGTGTGGGTGCAGGTATTTGTTCCAACAAAGCAAAGTAACACCTGATTCTATTAATGAAGGTCTATAGCAAAACCTGGACCCACATGGTCCTCCAGGACGGGAGTTTGACACATGTGATTTAGAAGATGGCTTGATGTCAACAGAAGGTCTAAATATTACTACTACTATGATGAATGGAGAGGCAACTGTGTAATATGGAAAATAAGTAGAAGCATTTACGATATTTGAGGGAAACCAGAACTCTGATCCCAGGGATAAAATTTGAGTTTGACACCCCCTGATTCAGAAGATGGTCTAATCAAAACTCGTGTGACAGGAGAACCATGTAAACCCAGTTTTTCTATCATTCTAAACTTCCCTCCTGTAGGAGCAGGCCTGCCTGCTGGAGGCCGACATGCTGGAGTACATGCCGGCCGGTAAGGGCGTGCGGCGCCTGGCGGGCCAGGGCCACCGCCTGCGGCTGACCTACTGCGCCACCACCGGCCTGTGCGTGGCCGTCTACCTCGCCGTGCCGCAGCGGGGCCAGTTCATCGTTCTGCAGCTGGTCGGCACCGACGGCAGCCGCTACAGCCTCGACCACATCTCCTCGCTGTTCTCCACCCAGGTAGGCGGCGGGTGCAGCTGCTCGGGGATACGTTATTAAAGGATCAATTTAAACCAGCCTAAAAATGTATATGGTTATAAAAAGGTTATCTTATCAGAGTTAAAGTATTTCTGATGGATATTAAAGTTGTGTTCTGACTTTAAAAAACTGATGATATTGGACTGTAGAGACATCACTAGTTACCAAAATTGGCACATTAATTGCAGAGAAAGTTAAAAATAAACGTTTTTTAATGTATGTTTGATGTGATCAAATTAGATGGTATAAAGACTGAAATTATTCATATTGTCAATTAGGTAGCCAATTATCAAAATTTGATGATTGATATTTTAGTTTTTCCCAATTACAATTCTAAAAATGAAGGTAGCACTATCAGATTTATGCATTTTACTTTTTTGATTAGATTAGATTTTAAGACTTGAAGTGGGTTTAGAATTTGAAAGATTTATTTGACATTCAATACACTAGGAAAGCTGCAAAATATAATGAATAAATAAAAAAAAATTTACCTAAATATGTGGTAAGTGAACTTATCATTAATATTTACATTTAATTTAATTAAAATTTGATGTTATAAGTTGTTTTCTAATATGCAAAAAAAGATTTGATCCATGAGATAGAACAAGAACAATATGCAAATATGGAAAATTCCTGTTCCCATTGGCTTACATAGCATAAAACTATCCTGAGACTATATATTTCCTTTCAATACAACTATTATTTAGGACATTTTAAATAATAAAGACATGGAAAAAAAGATTTTACCATATCTTCGAAATATTTCATGCAAAAGAGGGTTAAATTGAACAGATTCACATATATCATGTTGATTTCTTGTCATTTAAAAGTGAATTTGAACTTTTATTTTTACAATTACCACCATATGGTAATGTGAGGATGAGCAGTCATTTTTTAACCCACAGTTTACACTAATGTCTATGACTGTCTCTCCACCATCAGGAGACTCTGGTGGACTTCACTCTGACCTCCACGGACATCTGGGCTCTCTGGGTGGACGACTCCAACACCACCATCGTCAAATACATCAACTTTGAGCAGTGAGTTAAAAAGCTGATATTGTTTTTTTATTTTTCCATTTAACAGTGGTGAAGGAAGTTCTGACAGTGTCGTTCTGTTTCTGTTTGACAGTAACACGGCGGGTCAGTGGAACCAGGTGTTTGGTCAGCCGCCACCGGAGGATGAAGTCCATATCGGAGTGGACCAGGACCCCCGGGTAAGACCAGTCTCACCCAGCAGCAGAGAACCACTTATCCAGAGTTGAGATAAGAGTCCCACACAAGCTAGTTCAGGCTTCATATTAAAACTGAAACAATTGGTATTAGAAAAGTATGAGGGAAATTACAGTTGTAAGAAGCCTTCAGAATTTATTTTCATTTCCTGTCTTTTGACAATTTTAAATTTAAAGTTTAAAATTTAAAAATTAAAGTTAAATGGTGTCAACTGGAAGGAATGATACATTTTAAATATTTTATCCACCTATAGTATTAAACAGTTTGATTAAATGTGTTAACACATTTTTAAGAGAGATATACTATCTGGTATCAAGTTTTCTAGGATTAAACCACATAACAGTTTTGAAATTGTTTGATTTTCTGAGTCATAATGTTAATACCAAAACTCAGTTTTTTAGCTGCTCTAAAGTGAATATTTAATGCTGTGTTACAAAATTAAATGGATCATTTAGACCAGGGGTGTCCAAACTTTTTGCAAAGGGGGCCAGATTTGGTGTGTTAAAAATGTAGGGGGGCCAACCTTGGGGGACGTTCTTTACATATAACAGCAATTAATTTAAATACATTTCAGTGAGCCGTTCTGTGTTTCACGTTTGCTTTTTATCTTAATTTCAGCTATCTTAAGCATATGTTTTGGTTCATTTGAAACATGCACATCAAAATTCAATTGACATTGAAAATTGAAATTAAATATTCAATTAACTTAACTTTTTTTAACACTAACTTTTTTGTAACAGTTGAAAAGAAGTAATTGTACTCTTGGGTGCAAATTACATTTGAAACATAAAAAAAATCTCACCATGGCAGTTTAATATTTACAGAATTTTTAAACACAATAACAGAGAAATTGTCATATCAACAAGTGCAGGGCTCATTTAAAATATGACAGTAACTATAAATGTTGATTGGCACACCTCTCTCTCGCTTGGAGACCCGGGGACAGGACGCGCGGTGGTGATGTGATATACAGTTAACTGCCCACAGTTTTACAGCTTTTCCTCCTTCTTCACTTACTTTGTTACTTATTAGTGTTGCTAATCCGCTTTGTTTGCCAGTCATCGATGGCGCGCCATCCGTAATTATCCCAGAAATTTTATTCCACGGGAGTTTCATGTTATCCACGGCAGCGCCAACAGAAGAGAATATATCTGTTCCTCTTGTTTGGTTTTTCAGGCTCTGTAGGTCAAGTAGCTCTTCAGTAATATTCATTTCGTTGTCCACTCCTCTCAAAAAAATAAGTAACTGAGCAGTGTCAGAGGCGGATGAAAATTGACCACGGGCCGCATTTGGCCCCCGGGCCGGACTTTGGACATGTCTGATTTAGACCATAAATTATTGCCAATTCAGGCTTCATATTAAAACTGAAACAATTAGTATTAGAAGAATATATGAGAAAGCCAAAAACTATTTAAAATACAGTTTTAAGAATCATTCCAAACAATTTGTGTTCATTTTGGTTCCTTGTCATTTAAAAGTCCATTTTTACCATTGGCCACAAAATGTTAAATTTTAAATATTTTATCCACCTAGAATAGAAAACTAGTTGATTGCATGTGTTGAACACATTTTTAAGAGATATACTATCTGGTATCAAGTTTTTAGGATTAAACCACATGACAGTTTTGACATTGTTTGACTTTCTGAATCATTATGTTAATACAAAAACTTTAGCTGCTCTAAAGTGAATATTTTATGCTGCGTTACAAAATTAAATGCATCATTTAGAGCATTAATATGAAAGTGAATCAATATAGAAAATAATTTAGTCTGCTTCACTCACTGACAAAATGACCTCAAATCTACTGTTTATCATTTTTATTTAATAATTTTACTAATTATTCTTTGTATTTTAACAGGAGACGTACCTGGATGTGCTCTTCTCTCCTTTGCGTTTCACAGCGTCGGCCATCATTAAAGCTCTTCAGGTAAGAACTCACCTGTTTCACTCGGCTGGCGACGTAAACGTGAGCAGAGTGAGAGTCATTGCAGAAATAGATTCAATAATGAAATGAGAACAAGAGAATAGAGCAAACTGTGAGGAAAGTAAAATGAATAAATGGAAAAAAATAAACATTTTTGATGTATGCATGGTGGCATCAAGACTGAAATTATTCATATTTTCAATCATCCATTAAGCCAATTATCAATAATCATTTCAGAGATTGATATTATAGCTTTTCCCAACTACAATGTAAAATGAAGGTAGCACATTTTCAGATTCAAACATGAATATTTTCATTTTTTTTTATTAGATTTTAAGGTTTAGAATATGACTAAGTCATTATTTATGACATACAATGCAATACAATTGCTAAATATAACGGATATATCGATCACTCGTTGAGTCAGTCACAAATAATGTTGGAAATCCAGATGATTTAATGTGAATTCATTTTACAGCTATCTGATAAAAAGCAGATGATGGTTGTTGTTTGCATTATAATAAAACATCATCCAATCATCATAATTGTATTAAATAACTACATAAAAACACAGAATTATCACTTCTATTATTGAAGTGAGTAAATAAACTAAACTGATGTTCTGTTAGGAATGAAACTGAGTTCATTCAAAACTTGGGTCCTAAACATCAAAATAATTGAGGTATTTCTCTATTCGGTTTTTTTGTGAATTTAGTTTGTGCGTATTTTCTTCCTCAGATCTACCGACGAGGCTCAGAGAGGATCACAGACTCCTCGTGGGAGAGTCTGAAGAAGGAGGTGACGGTGGCTGTGGAGAGTGAGGTAATGTCTGAAAACCACTAATTACATTACAGGCTGAGGTGGTGATTAAAACAAAAAAACATTCAATAATTCAATTGTTGCTGTGCAGAAGGAATGAACAATACATTTCATATTAAAGTGCTTTACATGGACCATTAAAAGATCTGGATGCAATTTAAAAGCAGTAGATGGAGAGGGTAAAATCTAAAATTTAACTTTTATTATTACATTTAACTCTTAGAAAAGTTGTGATCTCAGACTTAAAAACAGTGAGAGTTGCAGCAGTGGAATTTGAACCAGAAACACGCCATGCATGTATAAACCAGATAATACTAGGATGAAATAAAACCTTCACACACCCTGCAGGGGTCAGACTCTTTTTCCAGACGAGTCTTCCTGCTTCTCACTGACCTGTACCATCACCCTGCAGGTAGAATGGAGGTTCTGATCTGTTCTGTTTAGTTCTGGTCCAGACAGATCAGTGTGTTTATAGAGCAGCGGTTCTCAAATAGTGGGGCACGTCAAGGGAAAAGTTTTGACCCCGGAACATGTTTTTTTATTTTTATTTTTTACTGTCCTAGAATAAAGTGCAATTGCACCTCCACTACATTAGGGGGCAGCAGAGTGTTCACAGGGAGCATACAGCACAGAGTATGAGTATGAAGTGTAGACCCTCAAGTGACACCATGAAAACATATCTAACAGGGATGAGAAGACAGGCGGAGAGAGACGGAGATAAAGAGACAAACGAAAGTCTCCCAAAGCTAAGACGAGGAAATATGACGAAGCATCTGTAGCGCTTGGTTCACTGTGAAAGACCAGTGTGTTACTGTGTTTTCTCCTTCCATAGGGGGGGCGTGACAGGAAAGAATTGAGAAGCACTGGTATAGAGGTTGATAACCTGACTCTGTTCTTCCCACTTTTTTAAAAAAAAATTTTATTTCCCTTCAGCTTCAGAGCAGCGTGACAGAGTTTGAGTTCTCCCAGGAGGAGTACCGGCAGCTGCAGGTGGAGTTCTGGTCCAAGTTCTACGCCTGCTGCCTCCAGTACCAGGAGGCCCTGGCCATGCCCCTGGGCCTGACTGTCAGCACCCACACCAGCATGGTCTGCCTGCTCAAGAAGGTAAACCCCCCAGGACCAGTCGGTTAAATAAAGATGGTGAAATACTCAAATCTTCTTTTGGTGATTTCTCTAGAAGCTGAGTTAGGCTTTGAGCTTAACCTCTCTGAACATGTCCATAGCTGCAGATAAAAGATTGAAGTCGTCTCTGAAAATATTCAATAGGTTCATCTTTAAGAGAGTTAGGTTTTGTTTCCAATTATTATATTTCACCGGTTTGCTTTTAAAAACTAACCTTGTGGATCTTCTATGCTGTGAAATAGCAGTTGTCACTTAGCAATATGGGGCATTATCGCCACCTACTGTTAAGGAGTGTAAATGGATAAATTATTACTATTTTTAACTTTTTTTTTTTTTTTTGCCTGCAACTGCAGAGCTGCTTTTGCAACCAGTTGAGAATCACTAACTAACACAAACAAATCCTCCTCATTCAGCCGTAAAGCCTTTTTTTAAAATCCATTCTGGTTTCGCAGGGTTTTATTTCCTTCCTCCTGCCTTGTTTTGCTGTGGATCACCTGTACCTCTCCTACGACGAGTTTCCCCTCGCAGAGGACGAGACGCTGGTCACAGAAGGTAACTGCACCTCTCTTATTGGATTATTAATCCATCTAACACCAATAAAACCTGTTTTAGGTGTTCTGAGATAAACAACTTAGAATCCAACATGTTCACAATGAAAGCAATCTAGTTTTGAAGTCCCTTCAAGGCTGTAAAACCCAGCTAATTGTTTTATATAAAGTAATTTCACCAATGAGCTGTGTGTCTTCCTCAGACCCTGAGCTGGGCAGAGACGTGCTGCAGCTGGTCCAGTGTCTGCGGCTGGTGAGCGACGCCGTGTCAGGGGACATGGCCTACGACATGGAGAAGGCTCTGGAACACGTGGAGCCTCCAGAGAGGACTGCAGAACTGATCCTGGAGAACATGCTGTCCAACGACAAGTCAGTGACACACACACACACACACACACACACACACACACACACACACTGTATGGATTAAATATTCAAATTGTGTGTGTGTGTGTGTGTGTGTGTATTGTATCTGTGTGTGTGTGTGTGTGTGTGTGTGTGTGTGTGTGTGTGTGTGTATTGTATCTGTGTGTGTGAATTGTATCTGTGTGTGTGAATTGTATCTGTGTGTGTGAATTGTATCTGTGTGTGTGTGTGTGTGTGTATTGTATGTGTGTGTGTGTGTGTATTGTATCTGTGTGTGTGTGTGTGTGTGTGTGTATTGTATCTGTGTGTGTGTGTGTGTATCGTATCTATCTATGTATGTGTGTGTTTGTGTATTGTATCTATCTATGTATGTGTGTGTGTATTGTGTGTGTGTGTGTGTGTGTGTTTGTGTATTGTATCTGTGTGTGTGTGTGTATTTTTTATCTGTGTGTGTGTGTGTGTGTGTATTTTGTATCTGTGTGTTTGCATGTGTATTTTGTGTGTGTGTGTATATTGTATCTGTGTGTGTTTGTGTGTGTGTATATTGTATCTATGTGTGTGTGTGTGTATATTGTATCTATGTGTGTGTGTGTGTATTGTATCTGTGTGTGTGTGTGTGTGTGTGTGTGTGTGTGTATATCTGTATGTATATGTGTGTATGTATGTGTATACAGTGAAGAAAACAAGTATTTGAATTCATTTTCTCAGGTGTTCAAATACTTATTTGCCGCTATATCACACAAATAAATCATTAAAAAATCATGCATTGTGATTTCTGGATTTTTTTTTGTTCACATGCATCATATTGAAGTGAGAGAGAGTTTTACAATAAAAGTATTTAAAAAATTTAATCTGATAACAAATGATTTAGATTTATTATGCAGCATGAATAATTTTTTTTAATTTAAATTATTGAAAGACAACATTTCTTAGGAACGCTCCTGAGGGTTTAACAATATTTATATCACTTAATTGCATCATTGATTTATGGACATGAATGATGTGAAGAGATAAAAACGTTGATTAGCTGACTAAACCAGCACCACTGTTCCTCTGGGCAGCGATAACGTGATCGAGGACATCCAGAACAAACTGCAGGACATCCGGAACCCGATGGAGGCCATGATGGTCCTGCTGAGGGAGATGGACCTGGAGACGGACTCGGAGGTCGGGGGAGAAGGTCTCGTCATACCTGGTGAGAACTTTAGGAGAACAAGAGATGATCCTTAACAGAGGGAGGTGGAGGACATCAGTTCATATATGCCCTGACATAAATAAGTCAATTATATTCAGTTTCAGAGTCACAGGTTATTTGGTACAAGAAAACTGTTAAAGAATATGAGTAAATTGACATTTTTTCATATATAGTGGCCACAAGTAATTTATTTTTAGTGTTTAGTGTTTTTATTAACACTAAGGATGTACAAAGATTTAAAGATTTTTTTTAAAATATGGTTTTAAAAATCACTCAAGTGATATGATCTACATATTGTGTTCATATTTGTTTTCATTTAAAAGTCCATTTGTACCGTTTATGCTCTGAAAATCTTGATTTTGTGCAATTATTGACTCGAAATGTCAAATTTGTTGACAATATTTATTCCACCTATAATATACAACTAGTTGATTGTTTTAAAGACATTTTTAGGAGAGTTAAACTATCTTCTAAAATAAAGTGTAATTTATTTTTTTTAAATCACAATTTGTGCTATTTTTTGATAGTAAATGCTAAATGGTGTAACCTAAAATGAACCAAATGATAACTTTTATACATTTAATCCACCTAGAATATTCAATTCAATTTATTTGTATGGCCCAGAATCACAAATCACAGATTTGCCCCAACGAGTTTTACAGTTTGTACAAAAGCAACAAATCTCCTGTTCTTAGACCCTCACAATGTACAAGATAATAATCCCTAAAAACCCTTTAATGGGGAAAAAATACAGAAGAACCTTCAGGAAGAGAAACAGAGGAGGGATCCCTCTTCCAGGACGGACAGGCTGCAGTAGATGATGTGCGCAGGTGGAAACATTACAGGGACATTACAAACAGAAAAACAGAAATGTGATGAATGTTGGTGTAAGTGGAGGATGAGGAGCAGGATCTATCACAGCTTCCAGGTTTCACCAGGACAGCATCAGACCCTCCAACATCTGTAGATCCCTCAGTGGCTGCACTGCAGCATGCTCTGTGAATGAGGATACACAGAAAACACAGCTGATTTAAAAGTACAGTAGTGGATACTAGGCCAGCCAGGGCCAACTGTTGATATCATTTTTTTTTTTTTTTTTTTTTTTTAAAGAGGAGTTAAACTAGTTTTTATGGTTACAACACATGTCAGTTCTGACTGTACCCAGTGAAAAGCGTCTCTGATCTTGTCCTTCGTCCTGCAGGCCAGTCTCTGAACGTGAGGATCAGTCTGTCCCAGCTCTACGGCAGCAGCTCTGCGGTGTCTCTGGTCTGCCAGGCCGTCTGCCACATGGCCATGACCAGAACGCTGTTGTGTCGCGACCTGCTCATCCTGCAGAAGCTCTACCTCCGCTTCGGAGACAACGTACGTGCGACACACACACACGCACAGACACACCAATTTGTCAAGTCAGTTTTATTTGAAAAATCACAGATTCTCCTCAATGGGCTTTATAGTTTGTACAAAAGCAACACAACACCCTGTCCTATGACCCTCACATCGTACAAGTAAAACTCCATTAAATATATGTGCGTGCGTGCAAGTCCAAAAGTATTCATACCCCTATCAAATACAGGGGATTGCTTGATTTGAGTAAAATGAGTTTTACTCAGTTTTTACTTAAATAGGACGCAAAAGAAAGTCTTTCAACTATAAAGTGTGCATGTGTATATATGTATGTATGTGTAAATATATGTGTATATGTGTGTGTGTATATATAATATATTTATATAAAATATGAATATATAATGTGTGTATATATAAAAAATAAAATAAAACCTTTAGTAACAGAAACATAGGATAAGGACAGGCTGTAGATCAGGGTTTGCTAATCCTGGTCCTGGCAATAGATGAACAGGATCAGATTGATATGATTCATCTGATGAGCAGTTATATAGAGGTGTAATTACAGTTCAGTGTTGTGTGTATTGTGTTAATATTACTGTGTGTGTGTTTCTCAGGTGTTTCTGGGTGGAGGCGCTCAGCTGCTGCAGCTCCAGCAGGATCTGATCCCTCGAAGCTCCCACCTCCTCTCCTCGTATTATCTCCTCAGACACGTCAGTCAGAGCCTCACCTCAGCTGTTCCCATGGACACCATGTGAGCACACACACACACACATCATCAGTGTTGATAAGTAAAGCGTAATCCATTACATGTTACGAAGGCATTACAGAAAAAATGTTAATATTTTACTCTGTACAAATGTCAGTAACATGTGTTACAATGCATGTTTTTTTTCCTTCATATCATCCACACAACATTATTGGATGGAAACCAGCATTCATATTGTTTTTCCCTTGTGCAATCTTTGTGCATATTTGACTGGAAACCTGCCGTTTTGCTGACTTTGACCCGCTGGTTTTCCTCCAGAGACGCCAACCTGCAGCACCTCACCGTGTTGGAGCTGTCAGACTCTCCGGCCCTCAGCACCACGGCATCAGGTCAGAAAAAATATATGTGCAACTGGTCTGTGATGGTGTAATCCTAAAGACCTAGTGCTAGATAGGTAAACACTCTTAAAAAGGTTTTTAAAAATTAAACGCATATCTATTTTTATATCCTATGTGGATTAAATAATTGTTGTTTATATTATTTTTCAGTTTTAATAAGCATTTATCAGGTCTCAAAATGTATGTTTTGTGTACATGTTGGTTTCTTGTTATTGAAAAGTCAATTTGTAATATTTAGTTTAACAAAAAACACATTTAACATTTCATGTAAAAAATAAATAAATAAAGAAATCACAAAATCATGATTTTTTTGTAAATGAAAAACCGGGCTGTTAAATGATAAAAAAAACAAACATGAACACAAATTCACCCTTTAAGAAACCTGATGAATGTCTCTTAAAACTGTATTTTAACACATTTTTGACTTTTTCATCTTCCCCAACATGATTCATCATTGACCCTTAACGAACAAAAATATATTCAATTTAATCTTGTGAATAAAATTATTGAATAATTTGATTTATTCTTTTAATTTAGAATATTGAATTGGATAAAATAGAAACACTCCTGAGGATTATATATACACAAAATAAAACTAATACACAATAAACAATATATTTCATTATAGCCATAAAATCATTCAGAACTCTTTTTGACCATGTCTAAATGATATTTCCTGTAATAAAGGATCAAGCTCAGTTTCGGCTTCTCGTTCTTATCGGTGTGTTGTTGTTGTTCCTGGCAGCCCTCAGTCCACAGACATCGGTGGAGCTCTTCTACCAGAATGTGGCCAGGAAGGCGATCGTGTCTCAGATCTTCTCCCGGCAGCAGCAGCAGACGCCGGCGGCGGCGGGCGGCGCCGTGCTGGTCTGGCCCAGCCTGGTCTCCAGCGTGGTCAACCTGCTCGCTCAGCTGCTGTATCCTTCCCTCAAGCTGTTCACCTCCGTCTCTCGGGGGTTTTCCCCGAATAAACCAACGCGACGCGGGGGAGGCGTGCTGACGTTTCGCGTTCCTTTCGCTTTTATTTGTCTTAACCGGTGTCTCCCAGTTGGCCCAGTAATCCTGGTTTCCAGTTCCCAGAGTGTCTAATGGCCAACTGCCAGTACTCCCAGTTGCAGGTGAGCCTGTTTGTTCTCTACATGCACTGAGGGAAACGCTAGAGAACGTGACATCGCTGTGTTAATCGGACTATAGTTGGATGCATGTGTGCACTTTAGCGGACGGCATGTAAAAGAAAAAAAGTCCCACTTCCTGATTGTCTGATTCCTAATTTTTGGATAAAATATTTACAGTAATATTATAATATAATAGTTAGTGAATGGTTTGTAAGGCAGGAGGTAATTACACCTGCTGCTGAAAATACTAAATATTGATCAGTGAGTAAATATTTTTAATTGAAATGCATGAATATGGAATGACAGACATCATATTGTTGAAATAGCACCTTTTTCCCCTCATGTCAACTCTTTATATAAAGGTGGTGTTAGTTATAGTTTTATTTTTTACTGGTCCGAACCATTAAAATCAAATTGTGCCGCATGTGGTCCATCATGGATGCTTCTTAAAACTGTATTTTAAAAGGTTTTTGACTTTCTTATCTTGTCAAACATGATTTGTCACTGACCCTAAACCCTCTATTGTATGAATTATTACCTAGAAATCAAAAAAAAAATGTATTATTTAAATTGACCCAAGTAATAGGTTTATTGAAAAAGTACAGATTCCATCAGGTTTTATGCATTAGGAATTTTACATATATAAATTTCTTGCCCTATGTGAACAAATCTATTTAGCATATGAGGGAAAAAATTGTGACATTGATGGTCACATGTCAGATGTCTTTCAAAATAAAAGCCCTCTTTTCACACAAATGAATATAAAGTATTTTTTCCATATGGAAACACTATGAAATAGAGGGTTAAAGCACAAACTCAGTGGATTTTGTACTGTTTCCTGTCTACAGGAGTACGTGCGGCTGATTGGTCCCTGGTGTCAGGTGAACATCGGCTCCTGTCGCTTCATGCTGGGTCAGTGTTACCTGGCCAGTGGGGAGGGCCACAAGGTGAGCGACATCAGCTCAATTTGCATAAAGCAACATCATGCAAATTTTTATTGAATAGGCTTAAAGAGGCCCTGGAGGTTTAGAAGATTTTTGTCAGTCCATGTATAATCCATTTCCCATCAGGCCGTGCAGTGTTTCCAGGAGGCAGCCACCGAGGTGGAGAAGGAGGAGTTTCTGATGAAACTGACGGGCACCGAGGAGGACGAGGCCGCTTCCACCCCGAGGCTGCAGTACTACAACAAGGTGTGAGAACTGGACTTTAATAAATGCCTAATGCGAGAGAACATCCATAAACGAAAACTGCTTCTGAAATGCTTCTGTGGTTATGGTATAGGTGATTTATTTAAGCTGGTGCAGTGGTGGCTGCTGGTCTTGCAAGGAGGGGAATCTCAATCCTAGCCTCTCTCTCTATAATAACAGCAGAAAAATATGCTAATAAAGTATTTTTGACAATCAAAAGTCACTAAGATCAATTGTAAAGTCTCCAGATCAACTCAAGTTTGCTAGTTTATATTTAGAGGTCGCCGATTCGCTCATTTGGCTGTCAATCAAATTGAGACCTAGCCTCAGACAGATCGTCTAATCCTCTCACGCCCAAAGAACACGCTCAGTGGAACCGCCCAAAGAACACGCTCAGTGGAACCGCCTCTCTAGTCTATTGATGCTGAGTTTAATGACCTAAATGAGAAGAAAGTGGCGTCAGGGGAAAAATCTGCTGATTTTGAACTAAAGTTGAACATGTTCTTGCACATTTAGTCAAAGAAATGTAGTCAATTATACATATTTGACCACTTATTTCTGATATTTTAGGGGAAGGCTGAGCTTCTGTAGACAAACCTGTTGTTGAACCCTTTCTTTTTTAAGGTTATGTTAAAATCTTATGTACACAAATGTATACCAACACAGCAGCTCGACCTGATGAATCTGGCTGTAGGATACTATGGTGTCTACTACTACTTATAATAAGTTTAGGCAATAGTGTTTGAACTCATTGATGATTATTTTTTCACAATCTGATGGTGTGTTCAGGTGCTGCGGCTGCTGGAGGACGTTGGCCTGCCCGAGCTGGTGATCCAGCTGGCCTCCCTGGCCATAACGGAGGCCGTGGGTGACGGCAACAGCCAGGTAAATGCACTCAGATGAGGAAACGAGGCCTTAAAAACACATGGATGTCTACTTTATAAATAAAAAAACTGATTAAATCAGATTTTTTTTCTCCTCCTAATGAATCTATTTAAGAATTTATTTCATGTTCTTGACTGTATGCACTTGACTGATAATCAGTATAATCATTATCGTGCTTCTCGTCAGGCTGCTCTGTGGACACGGATTTTCAAGCATCATTTGGATCTGGGACACAACGTTGAAGCCTACGAGGCCTTGATCCAGAACCCGGACTCCAGCATGTAGGCTCACCCCCATATTAAAGCTCAGTAAAGACCATGGTTATGGTGCCATATTAATATTATTATTATTGTTGCTAAGCCCTAAACAATTTAGGTCCATCCACACGTATAGAACAGTAGGGACCTGTTACGGTGCCATTTTAATGGGTCAATGAAAAATGATTGGTAAGATGAGAAATTAAAAAAAAAAAAAAAGTTTCAAGAAGCATTAATCATGTCTCAAAATGTACATTTTGGGTTCATGTTGGTTTCTTGTCATTTAAAAATCATTTATATCCCAAAAAATCATTATTTTTGTGTGTATTTTGCCATGAAATGTCAAATGGTGTAACTGGAAAAGTAAAACATTTAAAATATTTAGTCCATCTCAAATATAAAACTTATAGATTTGAACCATTATCAAAAAGGGGACAGTATCAAAACTATCATGGTGTGATCCTCAAAACTTGGTACAAGATAGTTTTTATCCTACCAGTAATTATTTTTTGCTGAACCAGCCTGGTTCTGTATTGATTGTTTTTTTTGTTTTTTGTTTTTTTTCCTTCTGGCTTCAGTGGAATTGTGTAAAACTTGTTTTTTCCATTTCCTCTCAGGCAGCTGGACTGTCTCCGCCAGCTCGTAGTGGTTCTGTGTGAACGCTCGCAGCTTCAGGATTTAGTCCAGTTCTCCTACGTCAACCTGCACGATGAGGTAAACCTGGTGGTGGCCACTCAAAGGTCATACTACACTATGTCGCTCAAAAAAGGTCATACTATAGTATGTCGCTCAAAATGGGTCATACTATACTATGTCGCTCAAAAAAGGTCATACTATACTATGTCGCTCAAAATACGTCATACTATACTATGTGGCTCAAAATACGTCATACTATACTATGTCGCTCAAAATACGTCATACTATACTATGTGGCTCAAAAAAGGTCATACTATACTATGTCGCTCAAAATACGTCATACTATACTATGTGGCTCAAAATACGTCATACTATACTATGTCGCTCAAAATACGTCATACTATACTATGTGGCTCAAAAAAGGTCATACTATACTATGTCGCTCAAAAAAGGTCATATTATAGTATGTCGCCCCAAAAAGGTCATACTATACTATGTCGCTCAAAAAAGGTCATACTATACTATGTCACTCAAAATACGTCATACTATACTATGTGGCTCAAAACAGGTCATACTATACTATGTGGCTCAAAAAAGGTCATACTATACTATGTGGCTCAAAATACGTCATACTATACTATGTGGCTCAAAATACGTCATACTATACTATGTGGCTCAAAAAAGGTCATACTATACTATGTGGCTCAAAAAAGGTCATATTATAGTATGTCGCCCCAAAAAGGTCATACTATAGTATGTCGCTCAAAATAAGTCATACTATACTATGTGGCTCAAAATACGTCATACTATACTATGTGGCTCAAAATACGTCATACTATACTATGTCGCTCAAAAAAGGTCATATTATAGTATGTCGCCCCAAAAAGGTCATACTATAGTATGTCGCTCAAAATAAGTCATACTATACTATGTGGCTCAAAATACGTCATACTATAGTATGTCGCTCAAAATACGTCATACTATACTATGTCATTTTATGAACTTTATGACGTTATTCCATTGTTTTCTTTTATTGCTCCTTGTGTTTCCAGCCTCCGGGAAGAGTGACTCAGTTCTCCCTAATGAGGGATTGTTTTTTTTGTTTTTTTTTAAATCTGTAGTTATTCCACATTATCTGTTAAAACAGGGGTGTAGTTCCTAGGCTACATAGAGCGCAATCAGATTTTAACAGGCTGGAGCAGAAAAAAAAAACTATAAATAAGAGCAGTTACAGATTTTCTCCAATTGTTTGTATGTAATGAAATATATCAAATGTCTAAACTGTCATGTGGCGTAATCCTAAAATCCTGGTACCAGATACTATAACTATTAAAAAGGTTTTAAAAATCAAAACACATTTATATCAACTAGTTTTATATTCTAGGACAAATCATGCTTTTTATAATAAAGTTTGAGATGCATTCATCATGGACCCCATATGGAATAATTTGATTTCACTTGGCTCAGACTAATTATAAAGTAAACTACAAATGACCACTGACAGATTTCTCCTTTCCCTTTTTATATAAGGAAGTACATTATAAAGATTTACATGATTACTTAACCTTCAATTTACAAATCAGGAGAGTTGACATGAGAGAAAAAAGGTGCGATTTCAACAATGTGACAAAGGTTATTTCATATTCATGCATTTCAATTTGACCCCCCCCCCCCTGCGTCAGACTGGTTTCAGTTACACCGATAACTATATGTCAGATTATCAAAATGCAAAAGGCTACTGAAATGCAGATTGTTTTTTAGACATTGACGTGCCCATAGAGCTGAATTCAGACCAGTTTTTGCTCCGCAGTGGAAGGTGTAAACTCAGAACTCAAACTGCAGCTCCAGCTGGACTTCCTGGATCCGATTTCACTGTCTCATCGGTACTTTAAACACTCCTCCACCTACGCAGCCCTCGGGGCTGTTTTTCCCTCTGAACTTTCACTCCTTAAAAGTTAAAATCACAATCTTTACAATGAACCCGATGTGGACCAGCCATCAAACAAAACCTTAACATACTTCTAAACCATTAAATATGATTAAATTAAAGCAGTTTAAGCTCTCTAAACAAAAGCCACTTGTTTTAAAAAATGTCAACTTCACGTTGGAGTCTAGACCTTGGAACAAGAAGAGGAACATGAGAGGAGTTCATTTATAGGACAATGACAAAAATGTCATGTGGTGTAACCTTAAAAAAAAAATGGTTTTAGGAAAAAAATTAAAAACACATGCTATCAACTAGTTTTGTATTCTAGGTGGATTATATATTTAAAATGCACCATTCTTTTTAGGGTAGACCATTTGACTTTTAATGCCAAATCACACAAAATAGGGATAAAAAAGAAATGTTTTTTAATTTTTAAAACATTTTTTTAGGAGAGTTAAAGTGTCCAAGGTTGGACATTTCCCCATGTGAAGGGAAAACTAAGCATTCTCTTATAGGCTTAAGATCTGTCTCTGTTCAATAAATCATGACATTACCTGGTTTTATATTAATTTAGTCAGACAATATTACGATTAACACAACCTGATATAGAATTTCAAGAACCAGCTGTCTCTCTCTCTCTTTGAATTTGATGCACTCTGCTATTTGTTTGCTTTTGTCCTTGTTTTTAAATGAGCACCTTAAGGTTCTCTCAATATTGACCAAACCTTCGAAAGGTGAATTTCTTGTTGTTGTTTTTTTACCAGGTGGTCAGCATCATAGAGTCTCGCGCCAGAGGTCTGGACCTGTTGGCTCACAATTACTACGAGCTGCTCTACGCCTTCCACATCAACAGACACAACTACAGGAAAGGTAGGATTTTTAACTTTCTATCAATAAAATGCAGTTACCTTTGCCAACACACCGTGACTACATGTTAAAGGCCAGGAGGAGGAACAGAAACCTCCTATAACACTATAAAAAAAGGTCATACTATACTATGTCGCTCAAAAAAGGTCATACTATAGTATGTCGCTCAAAATACGTCATACTATACTATGTCGCCCAAAAAAGGTCATACTATAGTATGTCGCCCAAAAAAGGTCATACTATAGTATGTCGCCCAAAAAAGGTCATACTATAGTATGTCGCCCAAAAAAGGTCATACTATAGTATGTCGCCCAAAAAAGGTCATACTATAGTATGTCGCTCAAAATACGTCATACTATAGTATGTCGCCCAAAAAAGGTCATACTATAGTATGTCGCTCAAAATACGTCATACTATAGTATGTCGCCCAAAAAAGGTCATACTATAGTATGTCGCCCAAAAAAGGTCATACTATACTATGTCGCTCAAAATACGTCATACTATAGTATGTCGCCCAAAAAAGGTCATACTATAGTATGTCGCCCAAAAAAGGTCATACTATACTATGTCGCTCAAAAAAGGTCATGCTATAGTATGTCGCTCAAAAAAGGTCATACTATAGTATGTCGCCCAAAAAAGGTCATACTATACTATGTCGCTCAAAAAAGGTCATACTATAGTATGTCGCTCAAAAAAGGTCATACTATACTATGTCGCCCAAAAAAGGTCATACTATAGTATGTCGCCCAAAATACGTCATACTATAGTATGTCGCCCAAAATACGTCATACTACAGTATGTCGCTCAAAATACGTCATACTATAGTATGTCGCCCAAAAAAGGTCATACTATACTATGTCGCCCAAAAAAGGTCATACTATAGTATGTCGCCCAAAATACGTCATACTATAGTATGTCGCCCAAAATACGTCATACTACAGTATGTCGCTCAAAATACGTCATACTATAGTATGTCGCCCAAAAAAGGTCATACTATAGTATGTCGCTCAAAAAAGGTCATACTATAGTATGTCGCCCAAAATACGTCATACTATAGTATGTCGCCCAAAAAACGTCATACTATAGTATGTCGCTCAAAAAAGGTCATACTATACTATGTCGCTCAAAAAAGGTCATACTATACTATGTCGCCCAAAAAAGGTCATACTCAAATATTAAAAATATAAGTACTTTTATTTTTAATAATGTACCCAACACTGATAGAAAAATACACTGAACATATCCACAGAACAGAAAATATCCACCTGCTCTATAAACGTTGTTATAAATGTGCGTTTGTGTGTTTCTCTGTACATTCAGCGGGGACGGTGATGTTTGAGTTCGGGATGCGTCTGGGTCGTGAGGTCAGGACCCACCTGGGCCTCCAGAAGCAGGTCAACTGTTACCTGGCGTCTCTCAACTGTCTCCGCCTCATCAGGCCTGAGTACGCCTGGATCGTCCAGCCCAGCTCTGGAGCCGTGGTACGGACCTAACAAACGCCTCCTGCTGCTTTATTCATTTTTCATTTATTATTCCAACTCTGAGTGTTTTCTTGCTCGCCGCAGTACGAACGTCCGGGAGTTTCCCCGAAGAGGAACGCTGATGGAGATTTTACTGCTGAACCAGGTGAGGGCGAATGACTAAAGTAGTTTTAGAAGCATTCATCAGGTCTCTCAGACTTTGCATTTTGTGGAGAGGGTGAGGAAATGACAAGAAACAAACATGAACACAGAAAGCCATTTTTTAAATATGTAATCCACACACAATTTCAGGTTAATGTTTATTTGTACAGCAGCAGATCTGACAGAAAGGAAAAACAAAAGGCTGAATAAATCAATAAATAAGCAGCGTTTTCAGTTCGTCTCTTTGCCGTTTGCAGGGAAGCGGCAGGTGGACATCCTGGAGCTGAAGGACCTGGAGAAGGAGTACGTGTTGGCTCGCAGCCGCCTCACCCTGGCCCAGCACCACCCTCCATCTGCCGCCATCGCCGGTACGCCGATTTTTAATCTGTCACACGGGAACACTGGGTCGGTCACCAGTTTCTCTGTGTGGTGATTCTGAAGCACCTGCATGAAAGTCAGTAATGTCACTGATACAGTTGAGACCATCTTCCTTCATCTTCTGTATTACATAGTGTTTCCATATGGACCATTACATGAGTCGGAGAAAAAATGTGTCTTCATTAGTAATTATTACAAGGTAATTTTGCACCATCTCCTCTGTTTAACTCTGTTGCTCCTTGCAGGCAGCGCCTCGGCGGTGGAGATGGTGGCCCTGCTGGTCCAGACAGGCCTGTTCGACTGTGCCCTGTCCCTCTGTCAGACCTTCAAACTCGCGCTGACGCCCGTCTTCGAGGGCTTGGCCTTCAAGTAAGCTCCACAGCACGAGAAAAGACAGAACAATCAGCCAAACACAGAGCGTTGACCAGCAGCTTCCCTGTCGTCTCCTGCAGGTGCATAAAGCTTCAGTTTGGAGGGGAGGAGTCTCAGAATGAAGCTTGGAGCTGGTTGGCTGCTAATCAGCTGTCATCAATCGTCAACACTAAAGAGTGCAGGTTAGGACGTTAAACATAAGACAACTTACATCCTGAACTACCTGACGGGGTCCGTGTTTAAAGCTGAGATTTTCCTCGTGTTTCTCAGTGCTGCGGACGAGGCGTGGCGGCTGCTGGCCTCCTACCTGGACGCCCACCCCTCCTCCAACGGCCAGCACCACCGCTGTGTCATCCGCAAGCTGCTGTCACACGGCGTCCCGCTGCCCGATTGGCTGGTCAAGTCGTACAAGGTGAGGAGAGGTGACCGTACCGAATTTACACGACCATACGTAGCGGAGAACACGATGAGAACGTTAAAAGGGGGAAGTGTGGGGGCGTGGAGATAAGAGAACAGGAATGCAGAACATGGTTGTTTTAACAACCTGAAAATGGTAAAGAGACATGATTATGAAGCACAGTTTAAACTGAAGGTGAGCCTCGTCAGGTCGAGAAGACGCAGCTGAGTTTCCGTGGACATAAGGCGAGTTGCAGGAAAAGACTCGAGCAGTCGATCACAGAGCAAAGAACAAGTGGGAGAAGCGTTACATTTCCAAAGAGCCGCATGGAAAGTGATGATTTCCCCGCTCTATTTTTAAATATGCACATTGTGTGCTTGTTTTACCATGCCCGCACCTATTGCTGATTTTAAATTTTAAATATCTATTTCTGTATATAAACCCTCCCCTGTAGTTAAGTGCCTTATGTGTGTGTGTGTTAAATACAGTAATGACACACAGAAGTGAGCCTGAGCCTTATGGTCGTGAAAATAATTGTATTGCTGTTTTGACAGATTTAAAATGCATTATGTACCCATCATGCATTGTGCTCTGTAGGAAGTGGATGCGGCTGCTCTGCTGCGTCTGTATCTGAACTACGACCTCCTGGACGCAGCGGCCGAGCTGGTGATGGAGTACGTGGACGCTCTGCTGGGAAAAGGACATCAGTACTTTGGAATAGAGGTACAGGAACACAGCTTAAAGTCTCCAGGCCTGGATTGACGTGTGTTTGCAGGAATCCGAATTTTTTATTTTTTTTTTAATTCTCACCTTTTTCTCTTCCTCTAATAGCGGCCCCTCTCTGCAACGTCGGCCTTGGTTTGGCTGCCGTACACGTCCATCGATCAGCTGCTGCAGGCGCTCAACGAGACGCAGACCAACACCGGCGTGAGTCTTTTAAAGTCCTGGATCAAATATTGTTACGTGAAGCGCTCCCCCGGTTTCCTCCTGCGTCCTTGAATCTTTCAGGTTGAATATAAACAGATTTCCTGTTTTATGAAACTGGACTGAGGATTGTTTTTTGTTTTTTTTTAATGACTAAAACACCTTTTTCTGCTTTCAGATTTACAACAAAGTTCGAGACAAACTGGACGATTATCACAAACTGGTGGATCAAACGAGCAGGAGGAGACTCTTCACGCGATAAGCTGCCTCGTTATGTCGGAATTCTTCTTTTTAATTAAATGGAAGTTTTGTCAGGTGTAAAATCAATAAAAATGGTTCACTTATTCATGTTGTAAATATTCAGCAAACTGTGCATGTGGTTAAACATTAAAAAAAGGTGAATTTGTTTAGTTTTTATAAACACATTGTAATAAAGTTTTTGTACCGTTTTCCAGCAGATTTGTTGTAAATTGTGATGAAATTAAAGGTTTTCCTTCATTTCTTTGAGTCATACATCATTATGCTGCAACTTCCATAGAGGCTGTGGAGAAAAATCGATTTGTGCTCACGATTGAAGTAAATTGTTATATTCAGCCAAGTCTAGAACGGTAGTCATGGAGAATTCAATTAAGATTCTATTTCCTGAACAAAGACTTTGAAATTGGCCATTAACCATTTTACTTTATTTTCCTGGTAAAACAAAACTGTTAAGCTTGATTATCCCAAACTAAAAATACCTTAAACTGTTCTCCCTCCCTGTTTGAACTGTCACCTGCAAATTTTATGAGAATGAAAACTTCTAGTCTTAAATATAACATTTTGTTTCTGAATCTTTGTTTTGCAAATCCCAAACTGAACCTCATTGATATAAAGCTCCACTTGTTTCTATATTATGCAATTAAACAGAATGAGTGCAAACAATTTGAGCATAAAAGTGTTTTACTTTTAAGATAGTTTGCACTAAGAATTACTTGCGCATTCAAAAATTCAATTTTTGATTCAATTACTGTTTTATAGAAACTACTACTGCATAAAATATTTGGGCTTGCGATGAAATGTTTGCAAAACTTTATTTTAACAATAATTACAAAATAAACTGGATGAAGCAGCAGACAAAAACCTTTAGATTCCTATATGAAGTTTTAAACGAGATTATTAAATTGATCATATCATTTTTTAACCATTTAATTAATTGCATTCTATAGAAAAAGTATCTCCCTAATAATTTACTGTTTTTGAGCCACATACTATAGTATGACCTTTTTTGAGCATAAAACTGGATGAAGCAGCAGGCAAAAACCTTTAGATTCATATATATAATTTAGATTTATAAAACCAAATTATTCTTTTTTTAACCATTTAATATAGAAAAAATAGTTCCCTAACAATTTTACTGTTCCTCTACAAGTCATAAACATTCTTATCCTGCTATAGTATGATGTATTTTGAGCGACATACTATAGTATAACCTTTTTTGAGCGACATACTGTAGTATGACCTTTTTTGAGCGACATACTATAGTATGACCTTTTTTGGGCGACATACTATAGTATGACCTTTTATGAGCGACATACTATAGTATGACCTTTTTTGGGCGACATACTATAGTATGACCTTTTTTGAGCGACATACTATAGTATGACCTTTTTTGGGCGACATACTATAGTATGACCTTTTATGAGCGACATAGTATAGTATGACCTTTTTTGAGCCACATACTATAGTATGACCTTTTTTGGGCGACATACTATAGTATGACCTTTTATGAGCGACATAGTATAGTATGACCTTTTTTGAGCCACATACTATAGTATGACCTTTTTTGAGCGACATACTATAGTATGACCTTTTATGAGCGACATACTATAGTATGACCTTTTTTGAGCGACATAGTATAGTATGACCTTTTTTGGGCGACATACTATAGTATGACCTTTTTTGAGCGACATACTATAGTATGACCTTTTTTGAGCGACATAGTATAGTATGACCTTTTTTGGGCGACATACTATAGTATGACCTTTTTTGAGCGACATAGTATAGTATGACCTTTTTTGAAGGACATAGTATAGTATGACCTTTTTTGAAGGACATAGTATAGTATGACCTATTTTGAGCGACTCAGTATAGTATGACCTTTTTTGAGCGACATACTATAGTATGACCTTTTTTGGGCGACATAGTATAGTATGACCTTTTTTGAAGGACATAGTATAGTATGACCTTTTTTTGAGCGACATAGTATAGTATGATGTATTTTGAGCGACTCAGTATAGTATGACCTTTTTTGAGCCACATACTATAGTATGACCTTTTTTGGGCGACATAGTATAGTATGACCTTTTTTGAAGGACATAGTATAGTATGACCTTTTTTTGAGCGACATAGTATAGTATGATGTATTTTGAGCGACTCAGTATAGTATGACCTTTTTTGAGCGACATACTATAGTATGACCTTTTTTGAGCCACTCAGTATAGTACGACCTTTTTTAAGCCACATAGTATAGTGTGACCTTTTTTGAGCGACATACTATAGTATGACCTTTTTTGAGCGACTCAGTATAGTATGACCTTTTTTAAGCCACATAGTATAGTGTGACCTTTTTTGAGCCACATACTATACTATGACCTTTTTTAAGCCACATAGTATAGTGTGACCTTTTTTGAGCGACATACTATAGTATGACCTTTTTTGAGCGACTCAGTATAGTATGACCTTTTTTAAGCCACATAGTATAGTGTGACCTTTTTTGAGCCACATACTATACTATGACCTTTTTTGAGCCACATAGTATAGTATGACCTTTTTTGAGCGACATACTATAGTATGACCTTTTTTGAGCGACTCAGTATAGTATGACCTTTTTTGAGCGACATAGTATAGTATGACCTTTTTTGAGCGACATAGTATAGTATGACCTTTTTTGAGCGACTCAGTATAGTATGACCTTTTTTGAGCGACATAGTATAGTATGACCTTTTATGAGCGACATAGTATAGTGTGACCTTTTTTGAGCCACATACTCTAGTGTGACCTTTTTTGAGCGACTCAGTATAGTATGACCTTTTTTAAGCCACATAGTATAGTGTGACCTTTTTTGAGCCACATACTATAGTATGACCTTTTTTGAGCGACATAGTAAAGTATGACCTTTTTTGAGCGACTCAGTATAGTATGACCTTTTTTAAGCCACATAGTATAGTGTGACCTTTTTTGAGCGACATAGTATAGTATGACCTTTTTTGAGCGACATAGTATAGTATGACCTTTTTTGAGCGACATAGTATAGTATGACCTTTTTTGAGCGACATAGTATAGTATGACCTTTTTTGAGCGACATAGTATAGTATGACCTTTTTTGAGCCACATAGTATAGTATGACCTTTTTTGAGCGACATACTATAGTATGACCTTTTTTGAGTATAAAACTGAATGAAGCAGCAGGCAAAAACCCTTAGAATGCTATATATAGTTTTGATTTATAAAACCAAATTATTAGTTTAACCATTTATTATAAAAAAGTAGCTCCCTAATAAGTAACTGTTCCTCTACAATTCATATAAACATTCTTATCCTGCTCTGAGTTTATTTTAATATTAAAATAATCTATATTTTGTTGATTAACCCAGCAATACTCACTCCTCATATCTTCAAGATCTCAGCTTGATGACAAACGGTTCCTTTAGTCAAGACGTACTTACCTTCTTTAAAATGATTTTTAGAGGCTGGTGATTTTCTGCGTTTTTTGTAAAAAAAATCATGTTTGGAACCCGACCAATGACGACTCGGTCCGCTAACACGAATATTGTGGATCTCCGGAAGCAGCGAAACTTTCTGAGTGAAACTTTTATCATTTTATCATTTATCATTATGTGTTTTCTGACACAGAGGAACACAAAATACATCAGGTTTCGTAGATGGATTTGTCGACACTATAGGAAAAAAATCACAGGCCTTTATCCTTTAAACTCGTGGCGTCTGGCAGGTTTTTTTTTTTGTTCCTCACAAGCCGCAAATCACCAAAGCAGCAGCAGCCACTTTTTAGAGGAACGACATAAAGAGGATGAAAGGAAAGGATTAGACGGCTGTAAAATGATTCCATCCGACTTAAAGAAAAAAAAAGTAAAAGTCACCTGGAGAAATCTGAAGAAGTTGGTTTCCAGCATCGATTTTTTGTCAGTTTGTGAAATTCTCACACACACAATTATTATTATTAATAAAATCAGTAAACAGTGCTTTAAAATTAAAGGGTTAATGTGGGATTAAGTGAACAATCAAACAAAGTAGAGCAGTAAAAGTTAACTTAAATGTTTTTCATCCATGTTCAGTTTAAAGTTGAGTGACAAAAATCATATTTGATAAGAAGAGAAAATAAAATGGTGTTAAGGAGCATCCATCAGGTCTGTTTTTATCAAACAATTGCACAAAATTGTGATTTTTCTGAGAAAAAAAATGGGCTTTTAAATGACAAGAAACAAAACATGAACACAAAATGTACATTTCCAGAGACCTGATGAATGATTCTTAAAACTGTTTTAAAAAGTTTTGGACTTTCTCATCTTGCCAAACATGATTTGTCACTGACCCCAGTTTCCAGGACTCGTTTCTCTGGATTTTATATCCAAACTGTAGAATAATGATGACTCTTTTCCAAATAAAACCTTCCATCACTTCTGACCCATTTTCGAACACACACGCGCACACACACACACACACACGGAGTGAAGCGAGTCGTCCTCTCCACAGAGTACAAATAAAAACAGAACAGACATTTATTGTGCCAGAATCTACTGTACATAGTCAGAAACATAATGTAGTGTACCATGAACTTACAGCAGCATGTAGTGAATCATATAAAAAGAGCTAAATGGAATGCTTTGTTCAGTAATACTGATTTGTACCATATAAGGAGGAGAGGGAGGAATGCAGTCATCATCATCATCATCATCATCACCACCACCACCACCACCAGCTCTGTGCAGTGAAGGAGGCATCACGTCACCAGAGAACAAACCGCTATACGTGTTCATCGCCGCGAGACGCCAGGAAACTCAATGTCAGCCGAGTCCGTTCCTGCGTCTCCACCAATAAGAGTTTGGTACTTTTTTTTTTAAGGGAGGGGAGGGGCAGGGAGAAGCACAGGTGTGTGAGCAGGTGAGGGGGCGGGGTCACACAGTGCTTTTGGTGGGCAGCTCCGTGCTGTTGTGCCGCGTCTTGCGCGACGTCCCGTCGTCCCGCGGCCGCGCCTTCTGCAGGTTGGACATGGCGGCGGTGCGCTCGATGTCGATGAGGGCGTACAGCTCGGTGCGGCGCGTGGGCGTCGTCGGGGGCAACGGGGAGGTGGGGGTGCGCGGCGTATGGGGGTTGCTGCCGTCCGACGCGCCCTTGTTGCCGCCGCCGCCGCTGTTGTCCATCTCCACCTCGATGTAGTTGAGCGTCTTGGGCGGCTCGGCGTGGCCGGGCAGCGGCGGCCGGCGGAAGTCGAAGTTGAAGATGGTGGGGCCGTCGGCACGGCGACGGGCCGTGTCAGGCCGGTGGGCGCTGAGCGGCGCCGTCACGTTCTCGGTGTTGACGTAGTTGTGCGAGGACTCGAGGGCGGCGGCGGACAGCGGGTGGGAGTAGGAGTGGTGCAGCACGCTGTGCGGCGGCGGCTGGTGGCCGTAGCCGTTGAGCGACGGCGTCTTCAGCCCGCAGTTCTCCTCCTCCTCTGAGCTGGGCTTCCTGGCTTCCCACACCGGCGGCAGCGCCGGCAGGTTCTCGTAGTCCAGCAGCGCCGTGCGCCGCTGGGCCGAGTTGTTGACATTCTGCAGGTCGGGGGTGAGCGGGGGCGGCCGGTGGCGCCGGGGGGCGGCGGCTGCGGCCGGGTTGGACGAGGAGCCGTTGGAGTGTAGGGGCGTCGGCTCGGCCTCCTCCTCCTCTGCGTGGCCGTTAGTCTCTCGGGGCTCCGCCCCCTCACCGTCCTCCTCGCCCCCCTCCTCCCTCGCCTCCCGCCGGTGGCGCCGCTCCTTCTCCCGCTCCATCAGCTGCCTCTGAACGGGGGTGGGGCCGAGCACGAAGCGAACGCCCTGCGGCTCCAGCAGCACCTGTGGCTCTGGCTGAGGGGGCGGGGCCGGTGGTTCGGCGCGAACCCTGGGGGGCGGAGGCGGGGTCGGCGGGCACTGGGACTGAGGGGAGGAGGGGCTCTCCAGCGGCGTGGTGACAGTCAGCGGGCTGGGCTGCTCCTCCAGGAGCCCCGTGGTGTTCACATAGGTGTGAACCTGGAAACAAAAAACGTTAAACATTTAAAAATGGCAGAATAAAACAAATGTTAAAAAGAAATCTAAAACTTTACTGATCAAAAGCGTTCATCGGGTCTTCATGTTGGTTTTTCTTGTCCATTTGTACCATTTGGTTTTACAAAAATCTCAATTTTGTGTGATTAACAAAAAATAGCTGCTTCTAGTGCAGACTGAATGGATGAAACAACATGTTGGAAATGATAGAATTTAGAGGCTGTCACCTCAATAAACCCTGGTTGATAAGGATTAAAACTAACTGGAGAAAAAGATGAATCTGATGCATAGTTTAATGTTAAAACCATTATGGGCAGTAGAAATAAATTTGACAAATAGCAGCTACATATTGAGGGAAAAGAATATAAATGAATTCATTTTTCGAACTATATGACGTAGAAAGCGAACATCTCATCACTACGGGACGTTTCTCACCGCTTCATCAGCCACCAGCAGAGGGTGAGTGGACTCCTCGCCCACAGACGGCAGACGGGTGCTGGCCACAGACGGGTGGCGGGTGGAGGGGTGAGACGGGGCCTCGCCCACAGAGGGTATCCGAGTCCCGCCGTTTGGCACCGAGTACCCCTGAGCTACACGTGGAAACACACACACACACACACACAGTTTAATGTCCAAGTTTCACAGGAGGAAAATGCATAAACCAAATTTTAAAATCTCTGTATACCTACAGGAGTGTGTGTATAAAGATTGTCTATACCTGCACATGTATAAAGTGTGTGTATATACCTGCAGAAGCGTGTATAAGGTGTGTGTGTGTGTGTGTGTGTGTGTGTGTGTATACCTGCAGGAGTGTATATAAGGTGTGTGTATACATGCATGCAGGAGTGTGTATAAGGTGTGTGTGTGTGTGTGTACCTGCAGAAGAGTGTATAAAGATTGTGTATACCTGCACATGTAAAATGTGTGTGTATATCCCTGCAGAAGCGTGTAAAAGGTGTGTGCATAACTGCAGGACTGTGTATAGTGTGTGTGTGTGTGTGTGTATACCCGCAGAAGTGTGTATAAAGTGTAGATTTACACTTAAGCCCAAAATGATTCCTACCCCTGTCAAATACAAGGGATTTCTTGATTTTTTCACTTAAAAATTAAATAGGATTTTTAGGCTTAAGTGTAACTGCAGGATTGTGTATAAGGTGTGTGTGTGTGTGTGTGTGTGTGTGTGTGTGTGTGTGTGTGTGTGTGTATACCTGCAGGAGTGTGTGCGGCCTGGTGGTTGGGATCTATCACAGCCTCCTCCACCACGCTGATGCTGTGGCTGTGCATCACCTCCTGCAGCATGTTGAAAATCTCCTCAGCTCGGGAACATTTGAAGGCGAAGATGCCTGTAGAACAACATCTGTCAATCTTCTCTTAAATGAGCCGCGTCAGATAATTAATAGACGACAGTGAAAAATGTCTATAGTTTGCGGTGAACTGAAAACAACAAAGCAGAGAGTGTGTATTGAGGAGGAAGGAGGCGTCCGTCCTGCAGAGATCTAATCTCTAATCTCTAAAAGCTTCTCCTCAGTGTGAGCCTCCTCCTACAAACTCCTCACTTTTCACATTCTCCCACCGACGGCGTTCTGCTGCCAGTTTTGCTGTTTGAAGAGAACGTCAGAATGTGGCAGAAAGCTGCTAGGGCGTAAACATGAAGTTCAGCTACAGGTTGACCTTCTCCAAACTCCACATGAACAAACATGTCAGTTTAAGCATCTCCTGTCATATTGCTGCTATAATGACAAGTCGAATCACAGAAATGTGAAAAGCAGAATAGATTATTTTCATTAAAAGTGCTATTTCAAATATTTGTAAAGACAAAATGACTGAAGATTTGTCCGATTTGAGGATTTAATTAAAGCTGCCCCCTGAGGATATGAATCTAAGACAAGCAAGTTTTTATTTCTTTAAACATCTCAAAACAACCAATCAAATTTTGTTCTGTTTTTTAATCAAATCAACTGATCAGTGGAGGTTCAGATCTATTTTGCCTTCATTTTTGACTCTTTATTACCTTTTTCACAAGGGCAAGGACGCTTGGTGAGAGTCTATAGATTTTCTGATGACATTTAGTCATTAGGTTGCAGATGCATCGTGTAGAAAATCCTAAATGCACCAAACAAGAAACGCCGACCTTCAAAATAAAAGCCCCCCCCTTTTTTAAACCCAACTGTAAAAACATTTTATATCACAGCTTTTTTGTCCTATTTAAGTAAAAACTGAAGTGAAATACAATATTTTAAAGTCAAAAAATAAAGAAAACCCTTGTATTTGACAGTATGAATAATTTTGTGTGTATATATTTATAATTTATGTTTAAAGCTGTAAGATAAAAAATGTTAGGGGCTTTTATTTTGAAGGACATACAATTGATGAGGTCACATGACCAGTCTGCTTTTGCTCATGGACATTTGACATATGAGCATCATTGTCCCACAACCAAAGGTTTTATTTAGAATTTTGGAACATTTTCACCAAATTAATAAAACTTAACTCACTATCTGGGCTGAGTAAGCTCAGAATTATGTTAAAGTTGTGTTATTTTAAATATGTTCAAATAGATGTGGTTGGCTACGGCGACAGTAGCCTGTGTTAGTGAGGAAAGTAGAAGCTAAACCCGCTAACGAGTTAGCATGCAGACTTTGGGAGATGTTACAATACTATGCATGTAGGGATGCAGAATCTTTCTTTGGAGGGATGTAGGCGTAGCGTGGGGCGATTTGTTGGAGAAGCTGCCACCTCGACTATGAAGCATCGACATGAAGCTCAGCACCTGACCAGTCTTCTTTGAGATAAACCACCTTTTCTTATTCTAATGACAATCTCAGCCGCTCTTCGAGCAGGAAAGGAGCAGTGCTTTCTAAACAAAACCAGAGCTTGACCCTTGTTTGCATGTGAGTGTATTTGTGGCGGACGCACCCTGGCCCGTCTGGCAGCGCCGGCCGCTCTCGAAGGAGAAGAGGTTGGAGTCGTAGCCATAGCGCCGCAGGCACAGGTAGGGCCACCTGACGTCGTCACGGCGATGGGTGTGGAGGACCAGCTCGGCTTCGGTGAGCTCCATCACACCAGAGCCCAGCTCGTTCCCATCGTCGTCCACGTTGATCACCTGGTTCAGACGGAGCGGAACGCACAACAGAGCCCAGTTAAAAACGCCTCGTCGAGTAAAACATGACTTTACAGAAGAAATGTGACACAATCTAAGATTCATGGTTCAGTGTGTACCCAACTTTGAGGAGTTTTGAGGTCCTGGTTTGGTACATACCTGCCTTAATTATATATTGAACAGGACAAAACTGATGTGGTGCAACCTGAAAATGCAGCTAATATTAAGTTGAGGCCTGAGTCGTGCTGGGTTCTCTCTATGTATTTATTAGTTCATCATCCCCCCATTTATGTCTGTATATTTCCATATTGGTATATTAGAAGGCAACTGCAATTTTTAACCAAATTAAAAAAAACTTAAGTCTCTGGGCTAAGTAAGCTCAAAATTATGTTAAAGTTGTGTTATTTTAAATATGTTAAAATAGATGTGGTTGGCTACAGCCTGTGTTAGTGAGGAATAAAGTAGAAGCTAAACCCGCTAACGAGTTAGCATGCAGATTTATTTCTGTATATTTCCATATTGGTATATTAGAATGCAAATGCAATTTTTAACTTAAAAAATCAAGTGCAAAGTGAAAATAATACACTGATGATAGGAAGTAAATGGGACAATGCCAAAACTGTGGGTGGTAAATGTGGTGTAATCCTAAAAACTTGGTACTGGATAGTCTACCTCTCAAAAAAGTAAAAAAAAAAAAAAAAGTGCTATCAACTAGTTTTATACTTTCGGTGGATTTGTGTTAAAAATCTGACAAAATGAAGATTTGTGTGTGTGAAAATCACAAAAAAAGAATGATTTATGTAAAATTCAATGAAACAAAATGGACCTTTGAATCATATGCAACATGTACATTCTGAAAGACCTGGTGAACGATTCTTAAAACTGATCCATTTACATCTCATTTAATCAGAAATTAAATTAACTGTCCGTGGCTTGCCGTTAATATTGGATGAATTAACTATTAACAATGGATAATGACCGTCTTTTCTAAAGTAATATGCCAAACATGGCTGGTTTTATAACAAGAAGAAACACTAACGTATGATCTTTTGAGCCGATATGTTGAAACGTGTTAGCAAACAGTTGCTTATTTCCACATTCGACATTTACAGAGCAACATTATCGTCCAAGGTGAATTTTAGCACAATATTTACTGTATCATCTGCTCCCTACAAACTCCTGAGGGAAATACCCGGCTCTGTAGCTGCCGTTTGGTGCTGAGAGGATAGTGTACAGAGGGGTTTTAAGAGCCTCTTCTCCCAAAACCACAGCATTTACATTCCGAGATCCCCGTGTTGTTCTCCATCCCTGAGCGGTGTTTAAAATACACAAAACTACACTGTAGAGCAGCAATTAATAACTATTTTCATCGCGGATTCATTTACAGATTAATCCTTCAGATAACGTCTTCAGTCCAAATCCAAAGTACTTTTTGAGGAATGCATTTACATGTACGACAAAGAAAAACAATATAATCCCCACGCCAAGGAGCAGAAAGCAGCAAATGTTTGGTGAGATGATCATTTAATTATGGAAATAGATGCCTGTTCTTCCCCTGTAGGTTTGACTAACTAATGGTAGCAGCTCGCAACTCAACAAGACACTACAAACCAAACAAAACACACAGACAGGAAAATAACTTTCATGAATGATCCATCATATGTATTAGATGCTTTGTTGTATTTACTCAAACTAATGTAAAAAAAAAATAATTTTCAGTGACAAATCATCTTTTTAACATAGTTTTGAGAAGCATCAGGTCTCTCAAAATGTACATTTTGTGTTCATGGTGGCGTCGTGTTATTTAAAAGATCGTTTAGTTTATTTTTTACTTTCTTTTCCATGAAATGTCAAATGGTGTAACCCAAAAACAATGATCAACTATAAAGATTAAATCTACATAGATTACAAAACTAGTTGATAACATGCTTTTCTATTTTTTTTTTGTTTAAACTTAGTTAAAACTATCTAATACCAAGTTTTTTTTCAACCCTAAAAACTTGACATGCTATAGTACTAGTTTCGTACTCTAGGTGGATTAAATAATTATAATATCATTTATCAAATAGTGTACATTTGTGTCAAAAAGGGGATTATTTATGTCAATATGTTATTTTTTTTCTAGTGTCTAAAAATATATTTGTTGCATGTGGCAAAACTCCTAGTGCATAAAACCTAATGGAGTCACACTGACTTTCTATTGTGCTGTATATTTTAATAGATCTAATTCTATTTCTTTTCTTCATTTGGTTTTTACCACAAATAAATATTTCATGCGATAAAGAGTTGTTCATATTCAAGTTACATTTATTTAAACAAAATAAGTAAAGTCTACTTGGTTTTCAAAGACAGGAACATCATTTTTCTTAAAAGATTAACTGGATTTTATATATTTGTAGTATTTGCTATTATGAGATAATTTAGTAGATTTTAAATAATTTCTTGAATTATACATTTTATATATTTAATCCACCTAGAATATAAAACTAGTTCATAACATATGTTCTTATTTAATTTTATTTTTTTTAATCCAAAACCAAGTTTTTAGGATTACACTATTGTTCCCTCTATGTATGCATTGTGTGTAATTACTGAATAAGCTAATGTAAAAATAATATTACATAGCTATATATGTTTAAGAAGGCAGACAAAACTATTTCTACTAGACTGTGTGGGTGGAACAGAATTAAAAAAGTGAGGCACCAAGCAAACATTAACTCCTGTTGAGGTGAAGTTGAGACAAAGAAAACACACACACACACACACACACACACACACACACAAACACACACTTTGGTAGATTGAGGAAGAGTAATGAGCAGAGTTTGTGAAACGTCCCGACCGCAGTCATTAGTGAATAATCCAGGGTGTGTGTGTGTGTGTGTGTGTGTGTCGACAGACGCCTCCCGACTCCTGAAGGTCGCTGTCGGGGCAAGCAGAGGCACGAACTCACCTTGAATTTACTCTGATGATTATCTGGAATTGACTCTTTCTCTGGACAGCTTAGACAGCTACCCATGGCTTCTTCAGAGCACCATCTGATGTCTGGGAACAAAAAATAAAAAGACAAAAAGATGACGACGGGGAACGTGAGGCGGGGGGCGAGCGTTATAACCCTGACCCGGGCTGCGGCCAGGTTAAAGCGGACACGTGTCTGATTTTTTTTTTTTTTTGCTCACCTAGATCCTGCCTCCAGTCGCCCTGGTTCCATCCTCAGAGCCCGAGGGACGCTCATGCTTTTGTTGCTCGGCACACATGAACTGCACTTCTGAACACACACATTCACAGGACACATGAGCAGGGCCGAAACGGCGAATAATTTCATAGACGAGTTAATTGTGTGAGCAATTAAAAGCTTAGACAATACAAAAATGTATGTTGTAAGTTTAAAATACCCCGTTGTGTTTGATCAAAACCACGAGAAACAATGAAAGGCGGCGAGAAAAGAACAAATGTTTGGCTTTTATTTTTGAGAAATATGGCTCACAAGCTAAACAAGAGTGATGAAGATTAGTTCTTAACTAAAAAACTGTTTTTATGTTCAGATAACTGCTTGTTGTAGGTTAACTGGACTAGTACATATACAAATGGTGTAAATATGTGCAGGAATGTTTAATTATTATCGATTAACCTATGAACTGACATCTCTAGGAATCAAAAGTTTTTTTTTTTTTAAAACCCATCTTCCTTCATCTGCACACAAATATACTCAGTTTACTGTTATACATGACAGAAAGGCATTAAACATCCTGGAACGAGCTATTTTTGGGCACTTTTTCTAAAAAAAAAAAGTTTTTTTATTAATTTTATGTCCATCAAAGTCTTACATTTACTTATTTTATCCAACCAACAAACCAAATAAGGCCAAAGAAAAGATGCAAATATTCACTATAAGTGAAGATTTATTATCAATACAGTTTGCAGGTTAATATTCTGTCATTGACAGGCTGAATAGTTTTTTTAATTAGAAATTATGTGTAGATTATTTTCTCATTCTGTCTCTGACAGAAACATCAAATGCAGCTTTGCTAAAAGGCAATAATCACTAGTCCAAACACGTCCAGTTTACCGTGATATTAATATTAAACTGTCACATCTGGAACCAGAATTAAACCTCAGACCTAAATTATTAAAATATTAACGTAATAAACTTCTGTTGAGTTGAAAAGTTGATTGTAGAGCTGCCAATTACATTTCATTATCAGCTACTAATTGATTAATTAGCCAATAAATGCAATGAAAAAGTGAAATGTTGGTTTCTCAGACTGATATGCAAATGTTATTAAGTCCAACTGATGCTCATATATAAAGCATATATGCTTTATATATATATATATATATATATATATATATTTGGATTATTTTCTAGATTGATTAAGCAGTTGTTTGGTCTAGAAGTTGTAGGAAATAAAATGTTGATCACTCTCAAAACCCACTGTGACTAAGAGTCAAGAATTCTACTATAAAGTTCATAAGAATAAACCGAGAAAAGCATAAAATATGATATTAAATTAGTTGACAGAGAATGTTGTAATTTTTTCATTAATAAACAGTTGACTATCAACATTCTTGAGAAATTACTGTCTAAATAATGAATTTGTTAACTAATATGCAATTTAAATCTTCATTTTAAAGAGAATCATCAAATCAGATAAAATGTGAAGGTTTGCTTTTTGTGAACAGATTATTTTCTAGCTTGTGTGGGTCCGCATGAACAAATCAACTGAGAAATCTGAATTTTAACTACTTTTTAACTTCCTTTTCTTCCTATTGAATAAGATTGACAATCGTTGATAAAGCCAGCAGCCCTGGTGCAACAATAAATTATGATAAATAATGAAGATATTAGATAGACATGATTGATAATTTATATTGATATAAAAGCAGAGAAAGCATAAAACCTTGATGTACTGCAGAAACTGAATGGCATATTTCTTCTTTCTTATTCTGATTAATCAGCGGATTCTTACAACTGTAAATGACTGTCAGACAGTCTTTTTTAAATATCAAGAGACATTTCTTTTTCCTCCTTATTATTCAATAAAACCTTTAGGCCTCACTTCAAAGAATGGTTAATAATTTGTCAAGTTTGTCTTAAAACAATAGTTAAGAGCCTAATTGATCTAATTATGAACAATAGGAATGATGTATTAACAGTTTTTTCCCCACCTGCGACAGGTCGAACCTGTACTGGATTACCGCTGTTACTCTATCGGAGTGAATCGGTGAAGACTTGATAGCGACACTAAACTCTGTGAGGACACGTCATAAACTTCAAGTACAAATTGTCCTGTAACTGTTTTAATCAGTATTGGGCGCGTTACTTACAAAAAGTAGTTAGTTATAGGTACTTCTCCCAAAAAAATGTGTTTTTTACGCCATAACTAGGGCTGGGCGATAAACCGTTTCATACAGAATAGCAGTGTTTTTTTGTTATTTATAATGATATGAATTATTCATACACCTCAATATCGGTGAGTGTGTAACGTAGAAAACGTTGAGAACACAGAGGTGCAGATTTGTAGTAGTAAAAGTAGTAGAAAAGAGTTGTGGTGGTTGTGAGAAAGAATTTCAGCTTTTTAAAATAAATAAATAGATAAATCACAGCAGGCACGACGAGCAATTTTTCCGCCCTAACCACAACCACCACAAAAACGGCCTAAAATATGAAAAATGGGGACTGATATGACGTCTTTTTGAACACCAGCATTTTAGCATTTGTGGAACCAATTAGACCCGTGTTAATATTAGTCTGGTCATTCTAAACCAATTTACTGCAACAATTATTCCCTAAATGACCAGAAAATGGGGCTAAAACCTAGTCATGCATAAAAGAAAAATACTGCAACAGATGTAATTTGGTAAAATATCTTGATGCACATCATCTATCTCCAGTAGTGATGTTGTAAGGATAGAAAAAATGAGTTAGATAACCCGTTACTGAAAAAAAAGGTTGATCATAGAGCTGCCAGTTACATTTCATTATCAGCTACTTTACTACTAATTGATTATTTAGCCAATAAAACGCCATGAAAAGGTGAAATGTTGGTTTCTCACTATCAAATGTTAGTCCAACTGATGCTCATACTTAAAGCAGGGTTGCAAGTAACATTAATTTTGATTGTAGGTGATTTTTGGATTATTTTCTAGATTAATGAGCAGTTGCTTGATATAAAACTATAGGAGTTTTAAGGTTTAGAAAAAAGTAAAAAATGTCGCACTCTCAAAACCCAGAGTGAAGAATTCTTGTATACATTTTATAATCATAAACAGACAAAAGCATAAAATCTAAGATATTAAATACAAAACACAGAATGTTTTAATTTTTTCATTAATAAACAGTTGACTATCAATATTGTTGATAAATCATTGTCTCAATAATTAATTTAACTAACTCAATAATTAATTTATCGAAAATCATCAAATCAGATAAAATGCGAAGGTTTGCTTTTTGTGAACAGATTATTTTCAGCTTCAACTGAGAATAGTTGACTATTAACATTGTGGAGAAATCACTGTCTGAATAATTAATGTGTTAACTAATCATATCTGATTTAAATCTAATGCGACGCAGTTAGTGACGGCCTTTGTTTCCATCTCTGGTTATAGGCATAAAATTCACTTTGGGGTTTTGCAGGACAGTTTCTTGCTTCTTGTCAAAAAAAATCTAAAACCCCCATTGTAACCCACAGTGTGGTCAGAGGCAGGATTACATCTGTTGATATGATAGCAGTCAGACTGAAATCATAAAGTAAGAGTTGTGTTTGGAATCCCCTTTCACGTCAAACACGGTAATTAGATTCATTCTAAAAAAAAAATTTCTTCTAGTATTCACGGTACGCTGTGCAATTGCCTGGTTTGAATAAATACGGTTTGCAAAATTTGACTTGGCCCTTTTTCCCATGCAAATTCCAATAAAAATCAATAAGGAAAATATAGTTAATAGGAAGGTTTTGTTGCAAGAAGTAGTGGAATCATCATACTGGTGTCATCTCATCCATCAAAAGGTTGAATTATGCATTTATAAAGTGCGTAGAGAAGATTGTTAAATCATCAGGATATATATATATCGAATAACAATTACAACCTAAGAATATCACTGGGTCTCAATTGATTTGGTGTGTCGCACCTATGAGATTTTACTTTTTTTTTTAATCTGTATTCTATGAAAACTAGAGACATTTCTAGCTATATACAGGGTTTTGAACTTATCTTGTTGTTAAACAAATATGGAATATGATGCTAAAATGTGACAGAAATCGGCTTGTTAGGCCTGACTAACCTCATAAAATTCAGACTAGGAAAGGGTGATATTTAGAAATAAATAAATAAATCACATCTCATGAGATCTTTGACCTTGATATAAAAACAATATTGTAGGATGACTATTGTTTCTTTCAAAAGAATATTTACACAATGAGATTTTTTGATGAATAATCAAATGTGGCTGTAATGACTAAGTGGGTAAATGACAGTCTGGTAAGTTCAAGGAAAACAACATTACGGTACCACTATTTAAGCCTGTAAATCCAGAAAAAAGATAACACATGTGGCATTTACAGTAAGATAAGATTATATCTAGTCTCTTATCACAATATCAATGTATAACCCTTAGACAAAGCTTTTTTTTGGTTTGATTTTGGGCCCCATCACCATCGCTATTTTTTTTTTTAGAGTCACTATGAACAGGAGAATGTTGTTTTAGGACAACCTTTTAAGCTGTGGTGGCTTGTCATCGGCATTTCACACAACTTTACACGTATTATACACCACATTACCGCCTGTGAAATGAATCAAGATTCATCAACACTGCAGGCCTGTTGAACACGCGTTGTGATTTCAGGTTTAAATAAGTTTTATGTGTGTGTGTGTGTGTGGAACACAATGGGGCGGGCGTTACACTAGTTTCCACTATCACTTTCTATCCATTAAAAGACCATTCTCACACACACCGCGTGTGTGTGTGTGTGTGTAGCTGTGTGTTCCCAGTTAACCATGTATGGGTGTTTACCAGCCCCGAGCTGCTCGATGAGTCCAATAAACACTTAAAATGAAGAAATCCCGAAAAGCAGGGGGGGCAGCTGTTCGCTAACACACCAACTCGCTAACTAACTCTCACACAAGTTCGGACAAGTTCGCTAAGTTCCAAGCTACGGGCAGGATTAATGCTAACTTTCGTGATTAGCCCCCCATTCGGTGCGGTGTGATAGTGTAATGGCAGCTAGTTAGCACGGAGCTAACTGACCCCTCCGCTGGTTGAATAAGCTAACACGGATTTCGGCTGCCTAATTAGCTTCGGGGGCTACGGCTAGCGTCCCGGGAACACCTCTCTGGACGTAAATAGACGGCACATTTTCGCGAAAGCCATACTTACGGGGTAAAGTTAAGTGTGTTGAATTCGCAGCATCCAAACTTTTCGGAACCATTCGGACAGTCGCGAAGAAAGCTCCGATTTCTCCCTCTTTCCTTCTCACTTCTCCAACCCCCCCGTCCCCCCCTCCAAAAAAAAAACAAAAAAAAACGACGCTGGCCAGTAAACCCAACAAGCCAGCTAGCGTTAGCTAACCCAGCAGAGCCTCCATCTTTCCTTTTGCGCCGCTAGAGCGCCAAAAAAAAACAATCACAACTTCTTTTCGAGAGGCGCCCTAACGCTCGTGTTTGCGCGAACGAGACGACGAAAAACGGCTTAAATCCATCGGTAGTCCTCCGTGGTTCGCCGCCAAGGGCGCGAGCTTCCGTCCGAAATGCGCTGCTTTTTCTTCTTCTCCTTCTTCTTCTTCTTCCCCCTTTTTCCCCCCACCGAGAAGCAAGTTTTTTCGCTGGGCTGTCGCCGTCCTCTCCGCTGCTAGCCTGCTGGGCTAAATCACTGCAACTTGGCTAAACTTCCGAGAGTTCGGCAGGCTTCAATGTGGTGAAGCCGCGGGCGCACCGCGCATGCGCGGGCGGTGCGGTCTGGGACGGCCGGGGCCTCTCCCAGCGGGGACATAATGAATGACTAACAGAAAAAAACATAATTACTTGTTTTATTCAAACACCCACAGAAATGCGTCACGATATGTCACATACACAATATAATATTCACATGGAGCCAGAAAAGCCCTGACGAGCCGAGCTTGTTGCGGAGAGGAAGATTTTCTGCCTCGCATTCCTTCACAGTGACTTTACAGTCATGTTGCAGCAGGTATGCTTCCATTATGGATGAATAATCATAGAAAGAACACATTTCTGCATTTTTCATTAACTTTACCCCCACCACCACCACCACCACCGTGAACAACTCTTCTTGCCAAAAATAAAATAGTACGGGTTCACAATTGCATTTCATAGAAAAAAAAGTTTTTAAATTACAGTTTTAAGAAGCATTCATCAGATCTCTTAAAATGTACATTCTGTGTTCATGGCAAAATCACAAATTCCTGATAAAGTTGAAACATGCAAAATATTATTATTATTATTATTATTATTATTTTATTATAGGAAGTAAAGTACTAAAGCTAAAAAAAACTATAGTATAATCAATAATAGTAAAGATAAAGTCAAAACTGTCATGTGGTGTTAGTACCAAATAGGTTAACCCTCTTAAAAAGGTTTTAAAAATGTCTTATTTTTAACTATTGTTATATTCTAGGTGGATTAAATATTTAAAACTTATCGTGAGACCATTTGACATTTTGTGTGATTTTTATAACAAAAAAATAATCAACTTTTAAATGAAATGAAACCAACATTTTGAGTGACTTGATGAATACTTCTTTAAAACTGTATTTTCATTTCAAAAGTATGTTTGTGTCATTTTCGTTGTCCCATGAAGCGTCGTCATATCAAGAATATATTAGTCTTTTTAGTCTTATTCTAAAATCGACAAACATCTACTTGATTCGACTCTTTTCAAATAATATCTTTCATTATGAGATAATAAAATACCTCAAACATCTGTCACAGCTGTACAATAATACACCAACACTGAAGAGATTATTTAAAGAAAATCCCTTTAAATACATAGTCAGGATTTAACATTTTACTTTTAAAATGTGGTGGCAGCTTGTGAGTTTATGTTGTTAATCAAACCTGACTAAACCACACAGTCAGTTTGAGGCTGTTCAATTTTTAATAAATAACATCAAATATGTTTTTTTTTCTAAACATAGGTTTTCTTACACCGTAAATGTTTCACAATTTTTTCAAGTCTGTCAAAAAACAACATTCAGATGCCGAAATTACCAGTTTATATTTCTAAAATAATTACTTTAGGTTCATAATAACCATTAGAAGATTCCTGTATTATGTACTTACAATATAAATGATCTGTAATCATCCTTTTGTGCAAAAAACATATTTCAGTGTTTATGTGGGCATCTGACTGCTGATTAAAACAGACTGAACACATTGTAATCCTGTTTTTTTATCTACACAGTGACACTTTATGACATAGATGAATTATAAGAGATCAGGACTAAAAACACCTGCAAAATGCAAAAAAGCTGCACCTGAACCTCAGTGTTGTTGCATGGGGATTTCCCATATTTGCATACTGTTGCCATATGGCAACAAATCTATTTTCAGTAGAAAAAATTATATATATTATTAGATATTGAGTTACATTTTTTATTTGGTGAAAATTTTACCAAATCCTTTTACTTTGAAGGACAAAAAAATCTTATTATATGACCATAAAATCCTGTTTTTACTCATTTTCACCCCTGACAAAAATCTGCTGAACCTCCAGGCCACATCTGATGCAGTGAACCTGAATATTTTAGTGAATTCTGGGCCAAAAATAAAAAAAGCGCTATTCAACAAAGCTGGGATGAAGCTGCCATATGCCAACACTATGAAATAGAGGCTAATTGAGAGAAGACGGCCTTCATACAAAATGCAAGAAGATGAAACCTCACGTAACGCAGTGACCTTCACCACATCCACACGGCAACAACCTGAACCAGGTGCAGCTTCTGCTTATCTAAAAGTCACTTTGGCTTTAAAACATTCCTTTCTCTGTACTAATACCAAACGAGGCAGACAGTAATTAGCCCTTATGATGTTATAATGAGTATAAAGTCTATGCATGAATCAACAGGTTTGATAATAATCAGACTTTTTTGGCCTTATTTTTGTGCCCGCTTCAGCACTCCATCAATCACTTTACAAAAAGCACTGCACATCTTATTTGTTATTTTCCATCATTTAACATGACGTGCAAATATATATATATTATATAAAACACAATAACAATAATACATAATTTAAAAAAAAACAGCTGTGTTAGAAATATTGGGCAAAATATATACAAACACATACAGATGTGATCAGTCAGTATATGTACACGTATGATGCATAAATAATCATATAGTTTTCTCTATTTAGGTACATGTGTGGTTGTAAATATAAACAGTGATGATACAAAAATAAAACTCCCTGCAGTTCCCAACATATCTGTCAGTAGTCAATACAATCGTTAGCGTCTGGTGCTGAGTGTCTCTGTGGGTTGAAAACAGCACAGAAACAAAGGGGGTCAGTATCACCGCCGGTCACACGCTGCACGCTCCACGTCTGAAAAGCACCACTCACCTCTCTGGCCGCTGTAGTGCACGTTTTCGTAGATGGGGTAGAGGAGGTTCTCCTGCTCGCTGCGCAGCTTCCTGGCGCGGAGCACGTCGCGGACACATTGGTGAAGGTAGGCGTACTGGCACTGAGGAGGAGAGGGGAGAGAACGTCAGAGGGGGGGACAGCGACACACCACGCGGTGTAAAACTAAAAGTCAAAGTCAGTTTTAGTGTCAACTTCCTCACAAAGGAATTGAAATTACGTTTCTCACTGTCCCACTATCCTACGCATTTACATGTAGATGACATTAAAGTGCACGTGCACAAGACGAGACAATCCTAAACTAAGTTCTCAACAATAAAAAAAAGTTTTAAAACATTACAAACACGTTATAGTTTTATATTCTAGGATTTTGAGGTTACACTATTTGACATATCGTATAAAAAATGTTATATATGTAAAAAAATTATATTAAAGGTCAGTGACAAATCATGTTTGAATGTAAAGGTTTAAGAAGCATTCATCAGGTCTCTCAAAATGTACATTTTATGTAAGTTTTTGTCATTTAAAAGTCCATTTGTAAAGATATCATGATTTTTTTTGTGATATTTGAGATGAAATGTCAAATGGTGTAATCTAAAAAGAATGATAAATGTTTAAATATTTAATCCAGCTAGAATATAAAACTAGTTGATAGCATGTTTTAATTGTTTAAAACCTTTTTCAGAGTTAAGCGGTAAAAGTTTTTTGGAAAAACACCACATAACAGTTTTCCCATATAAGTAAATTGTAAATAGATCATATTTATATCATGTTCCTGTTGATAAATCTTATCACTATAAATATCTGTACCAGGGACAATGTCAAAACTATCATGTGGTGTAATCCTAAAAAAGTTTAACTCTATTAAAAAAGTTTTAAAACATCACAAACATGTTTTATATTCTAGGATTTTTTATCACTATTTGATATATTGTGTAAAAAAATCACAAGAAATTGTTATATATAAAAAAAAATGACTTTTAAGGGTCAGCGACAAAACCTATTAGGCAAGAAAGTGAAAGTTACACAAATGTTGAATATAAAGTTTTAACAAGCATTTATCAGGTCTCTCAAAATGTACATTTTACGTTGATGTAGATTTTTCGTATTAAAAATATCATTTTCATATAAATTGTTACCAGATAGTTTAACTCTCATAACAATGTTTTAAAAATCAAAACTAAAAAACTAAAGTTG
>JAYKQN010000010.1:1055000-1162500 GCA_036785175.1 Eupleurogrammus muticus | reverse complement strand
TGAGAAAGTCAAAAACTTTCAACAAAAAAATTCATCATTTTGTGTTATTGTTGGTTTCTTGTCATTTAAAACTCCATTAGTATCTTAATTTCTTTTACAAAAATCATGATTTTTGGAACCAAATTTCCAATGGTGTAACCAAAAAAAGAATGGTGCATTTTAAGTATTTGATCCACCTATAATATAAAATTACTCTCTGGTGCCACACAACAGGACAGTTTAGACATGGTCCTGTATAATAAATGAATAATTAGCTGTGCAGCGTCTGCGTCGTGTTTGTCGCTCACAGGGCAGGATGTTGTTATATCGGTTCTTGCCGCGGTTCTCCGGCAGCAGCGCCGTGTCCAGAGGTTGATTACGACCCACGTCCTTCAGGTCCTGGTGGGGAAACAAAAAAAAAAATCACCTTCCTGATTTATCCCATCTGTTAAGTGATGGCAGAGCCTTAAGGAAGCGTTCTGACCCCTTGACCTTTTTAACCTTCTGCCACATTTTAGGCTTCAAACATGAAAATATAAAATTGTGGGACACAATTATGACGCGGAAAGCAGAGGTAGCAAAATACAGGAGCATTTTTGGGACGAGACATGAAGCTAAATCTACGATGGAATGGTTTCAAAACTAAACATATCCAGACGAGTCAAAGTCCAGACCTGAATCCAGATGGAAAGATCTGAAAACTGCTGTGTACAAACACTCTTCCATCTAACCTCACTGAGCTCCAGCTGTTTCACAGGAAAGGATTGGCTAAAGTTTCCATCTCAAGATGTGTAAAACTAATTTAAACTTGGAGCTGTAATTACAGAAAAAAATATGGTTCTACAAAGTGTAATCCTTATAGTTCCACTTCACAATTGCGCTCCAAAATTGTGCAATTTTCTATCTTTATATTTGAAGCCTGAAATGTGACAAAAGGTCAAACACCTTCTCTAAGCTCTTTAAATACGCTGATCATCAACACACTGTATGTGTTGGATCAAATCTGATTAAATTCCACCCCCGTCTTTACGAACCCGAACCTCCGGCCTCACCTCGTACTCCTCCGACAGCAGGTAGTGGGAGTCGGCCTGCAGCTTGTTGTAGTGGGACTCGAAGTTCGGGACTTTGATGGGACTGAGGGAAAGAAAACCGAATGTTTACAACTAGGACAAAAAGAAGGAGTCCAAAAAACACAAAAGAGGAAAAACGAGGAAAACAGTTGGACTCGTGTTTGGATTCGTTACCTTGAGATGCGCCGGTTTCTGAGAAACAAAGAGAGACAGAGACAGATTCATGTTAATGATCGCTGGATTCTTCTACTTAAAACAGCTAAAAAAAAAGGTACATTGTGTATATAGTGTTGTAACCCTAAAATGTTAAATTTATAACTTTAATTATTGGTGATTATTTATAACAGGGACTACAAATATGACTGGAAACAAAACTAGAATCATATATAGACATGTACCGATTATGACAGAGAAGTGTAAAAAAATGTTTTTCTTGGTAAAGACAATGTCAAAAATGTTAAACTCTCTTAAAAAGATTTTAAAAAAATAAAATAAGAACATACGTTATGAACTAGTTTTATATTCTAGGCGGATTAAATATATAAAATGTATAATTGAAGAAAATAATTAAAATCTACTAAATTATCTCATGATAGCAAATACTACAAATATATAAAACTCAGGTAAACTTTTAAGAAAAATTATGTTTTAAAAATAAAAACACATGCTAATAAATAGTTTTATATTCTAGGTGGATCAAATATAAAAAAATTATAATTTCTTACACCATTGGATATTTGCAAAAATCGCAGGAAAATCATGATTTTTGTAAGAAAGGAAAGTTTTAAATGGAGATTTAAATGACAAGAAACCAACATGAACATTTTGAGAGATCTGATGAATGAATTTTTTGACTTTCTCATCCTGCCAAACACGATTCGTCATTGTTCCATTTATTGTCACGTGTCCAAGATCAATTGATTAAAATGATAAAATAATAGGTTGTATGTTATTTATGGTCATATATGATTTTACTCTTAATGCACTCCATTATTTCTGACAGACAGATGGATTACTTAAAAAATGTATAATTTACATTTCATTGCCTCAAAGCATAATTGCCTAATTCATGTTTTAATATTTTTGGAAAACAATAGAAAAATACCATATGTGTGAACAAACATGCAGAAGCAAACAAATCCATAATTTTTGCGTATTTAACCCACTAGAACCCAGACCCATTTATCCTTAAAGGAAAATAATGTGGGTTATACCATAGACCAAGTGGGCCACATAGAACATTTATAAAGTTTTTTTATTAACAATAATACTTTTTATTCCCAAAGATCTGTATTTTAACATCTCTGTAACATCAGTGGTAAACATATTCCATATCAGGATGATTAGTAAATGTCACTTTGGGACTTAATGAGTTAAGTTCAGACATAAAACCTCATCAGGAAGAGTCTGGGGGAACAAACGTTCTTGTTACACCGGTGTTACAACACTGTTGGCATAAACGTGGTGATTCAGAATCAGGATCTGAAGCCTCTCTTCTTCACACGGACCCCCTGCAGACACTGACTCTGCAGCCTTTAAGGCGGCTTCCAACAAAACCACCTTTACAGGCCCTGAGTCTTTTTATGGATCTCCATCCCCTGGCGTGCGTTTGTGTTTGTTTGAGTTTGGTCTGGTTCTCATTGTGTCCGTGATGCTGCTTCGTATGTTTTTGTTCCTTCTATTTCGGTCTCTTTCTTCATTGTGCTGGTTTCACATTGTTCCTCATGTTGCTTTACTTACACTATTTATCCACTTCAATTTCTCATGTTCTGACCGTGCGCTTTTATACACTGTGTGCTACACGAGAGTCAGTGACAAATCATGTTTGGAAACATGGGAAAGTCTTTAAAATACAGTTTTAAGTCCATTTGTACCATTTACTTTGACAAAAATCTGGATTTTGTGAGATTTTTTGACATGAAATGTTAAATGGTGTGAATGAAAAAGAATAAGAACCTCCATTTCCCCTTCACATATCCATTAAATAGAAATAAGTAGTGTTTACCCTCAAATTTTAATCCCTTTTATAAATAATCACCAACAAGAAATCTTTTTAAGAGAGTTTACTTTTAGGATTACACCACATGACAGTTTTTGGATCATCCCATTATCCCATATACATTATAAATAACAAATGGGACAATAAATGGGCAATAAATGCCAAAACTGTCATGTGTTGTAATCCTGAAGTCTAGATTCCAGATAGTTTAACTCTCTTAAGAAGGGTTTTAAAAAATTTAAAAAAAAAACATAATATTGTAGTTATTGTAGTTTTATACATATATATATATAATTTTCATTCTTTTTCAGATACATTTTAATTGTCATTTCATGTCACAAATTACACAAATTTGTAATTTTTGTGAAACTTTTTTGAATGTACTTACAAACTAGTGATTCACTTCAGTTTTTACTTAAATAGGACACTAAAGAAAGTCTGAAGCCATAATTGTGTTTCATTAGAATGTGTAAATAAAACCAAAAATCACATCAACAAATGACTATGATATAGAAAGCTCCTGGCAGGGCATGCTGGGAAATCTGTCTATATATATATATATATATATATATATATATATATATATATATATATATATATATATATATATATATACACTTTATAGTTTGAAGACTTTCTTTTGTCTTTTGTGTCCTATTTAATTAAAAACTGAGGTGAAATACTCATTTTAAGTGGAAAGATTAAGAAATCCCTTGTATTTGAAACACCAGGTGTGAGCATATAAGTGTTTCAGGTTTTTTCTGGTCTCACCCTCTGGCTCCGGGCTGGACTCCTGACGTCGACCTCTCTCTCCTCAGACTCATCCTGACCGTCGACCTGTCCTGAACACTGATGGAAACACACACACACACACACACACAAATAAATAAATAAATTCTACTAAATTCTACCGGTGCGACTATAAATATCATTTGTCTATAAAATTGTTCTAAGTACCTCTTCATAACACTATCCTTATTAACGTATAAGAGAATAAATAATAAGTGTGATTGTGGTGTAATGTCTTTAATGTTTTTGTCTCCAACATTTCAGACTCAGTAACACACCGGTCTTTCACAGTGAACCAAGCGCTACAGACGCTTCGTCATATTTCCTCGTCTTAGCTTTGGGAGACTTCCGTTTGTCTCTTTATCTCCGTCTCTCTCCGCCTGTCTTCTCATCCCTGTTAAATATGTTTTCATGGTGTCACTTGGTGTCTACACTTCATACTCATACTCTGTGCTGTATGCTCCCTGCTCACACTCTGCTGCCCCCTAATGTAGTGGAGGTGCAATTGCACTTTGTTTCCAGGGAAAAAAAGCATGCTCCCTGACCTCAAACACGCCCCCTGGACGGAACCGCTGGTTTAGGATAATATAATCCACCTGTGCCATAGAGACGTGAAAACACACTCACACTTTACGAGATTTCTGCCTGCAGACAAGCAGGGCGGCGACCGCCACAATCACGGCGATCAGGAACAGGCCGGCGCTGACGCCTTCGATCACGCCACTCAGAGGCTCTGAAAGACCGGGAAAACAAAAAAGACACACACACACCGGATGAACACGCGAAGCAGCGTTTTTACTTTTTATTCGCCTGGCGTCACTCGACCAAGACAGTTTGCGCTCACCGGCCTCGGTGGTCAGGGGCAGTGACAGGAAGGTGTCGGTGTAGAGCGGCGAGGATATGACCACGCCGCGTTTGTCCTCATCGTACAACTGAGTGAAAGCACGAACGCTGAGTCTGGTGGAAAGAGAGAAGAGATGTAAGAATAAACAGGAAAACATGGTTTGACCTTTACTCACAGTTTTATTAGAGCTACTTCATGAAATTCAAAAAGGTTCCTCATCAGTTTAATCACAGTATTTTAGACTTTTTTATCTTTTTATTTTGGCTTTCTACCTTTATAATTTTGTCTTTTTATCATTTATGTACTCATTAGTATTAGTAATACTTTATCTTATAATTTACATATTTATCTCAAAACTTTTTAATCATAATTTGACATTTTTTGTCATATTTTTTTACTTTTCATCTCAGAATTGTTTAAAGAATTGTGACTTTTTTTCTCATTCTTGTGTCATTATACACTTCATACTCATACTCTGTGCTGTATGCTCCCTGCTCACACTCTGCCAATGAGAGCGCCACTGCCCCCTAATGTAGTGGAGGTGCAATCGCGGCCCCCTTGACGGAACCTCGCCCCCACTATTTGAGAACCACTGGTTTAGGATAACATGAAGATTTTTTGTAGAATATGATATTATTTTCCCTCTTCTATAATGTATAATGAATGTAAAAACTGAAAAAAACGCAGGTTTACATTGGCAGAAGACAACGTTACACAAGGCCTCGCTGCAATAAGTGAATCATTGTCCACCTCAGACCGTGTCACCACATCTACGGAGCTGATGCATCTCTGAGGAATGTCTCCCTCCGCCGAACTCTCCTCAAACTAAGCATAGAATTTTGGACAAACCGCTCACCACCGGCGGGCCGAGGGAAAGCACGGCTTCTCAGGCCCGAAAACAAACGTTCCCAGGTTTCCTGACGGATTCCCGGGAGGGTTTTATAAACATCTCTGGAACTTTTCCTCTCATCATTTCTCAATATGATTTCATAAAATCCTCCATGGTTTCAAAATTTGCCATTGTTTGAGCCGCCACCCTCTGGTGACCTTTGACCTCCTTAAGCAAACACACGGCCCACCCTACCATTGTCTTGCGTGACTTGTAATTTATCCTGTAATTATAGTGATGTTCAATAAAAAAAGTTACAAAAATCATGTTTGGCGAGATGAGAAAGTCCAAAACTTTAAAATACAGTTTTAAGAAGCATTCATCAGATCTCTCAAAATGTACATTTTATGTCATTTTAAAGTCCATTTGTACCATTTTTTAAAACAAAAATCTAGATTTTGTGCGATTTTTGACACAAAACGTCAAATGATGGCTGATATCATGTGTTTTTAATGTTTTAAAACCTTTTAAAGAGAGTTATCTGGTACTATGTTTTTAGGATTACACCACATGACAGTATAACTGAATAAATGGGCCAATGATCCAGGTAAAGTTTAAACATCCGTGACAAATCATGTTTGGCAAAATAAGAAAATACAGTTTTAAGAAGCATTATCAGGTCTCTGAAAATGTACATTTAGTGTTCATGTTGGTTTCTGGTCATTTCAAAGTCCATTTGTATGACTTTTTTGTATACTTGATTTTGTATAGGAAAGATATCCAGTCATGTTTTAATATTTTTTTTTTACAAATAATCACCAATGAAACATATTTTTAGGATATTTAAACTATCTTTTTATAACATGACAGTTTTGAGATGGTCCCATATACATTATTATTAATAAATGGGAAAATGTCAAAACTGTCATGTGGTGTAATCCTAAAACACTTAGAACCAGATAGTTTAACTCTATTAAAAAGGTTATAAACATTAAAAACACATGCTAGCAACTAGTTTTATACTATAGGTGGATTAAATATTTTAAATTGATTATTCTTTTTAGGTTACACAATTTGACTTTTTGTGTCATAAATAGCCTATATCCCTTCACATAACCAGTAAATATATTCTAGTATGATTTACCCTCACATTTTAGTCCCTTTTAAAAATAATCACCAATAACTTTTTTTGTTTTTTTTTTTAAGAGAGTTTAACTATCATTTTGAGATTACACCACATGACAGTTTTTGGATTATCCTGTATATATTATTATTGATAAATGGGACAATAAATAAATGGTGAATAAATGCCAAAACTGGGGTATAATGTGGTATAATCCTAAAACTTGGTACCAGATAGTTTAACTCTATTAATTAAAATAAATATTAATTATTTATTTAAAAATAAATAAAAAACACATAATATTGTAGTTTTATACACACATACACACACAAATGTATATATATATATCACACAAAATCTTTTTTTATTACTATACTATATATATATATATATATATCATATATATATTATATACAATTTTGTATTATATATATATTATATAGAATTGTATATATTATATACAATTTTGTACCATTTCTTAAAAGATTTTCATCCATCCATTCACTCATTCATTCATTCATTCATTCATCCATCCATTCATCCATTCATCCATTCATCCATCCATTCATTCACCCATTCATTCATTCGTTCAGCTTCCTCCATCCTCCTCTACCTGTAGGCAGTTTTGGGTTTCAGCGGTCCATCACAGAACCGGTCCCCGCTGCTCTCCGGGTCCGGGTCTCTTTGGTCGCAGGAGCCCCCCAGCGAGTCCGAGCCCGTTCCCACGGCGACGTCGAAGGCGTTGGCGCCGCTGTCGGTGCAGCTGCTGGGGAAGAAGTCGGTCTGGTAGGACTTGACCGAGCTGTTGGACCTGTAGTCCAGGTAGGAGGGCAGAGGGTGCTGCTGCTGGGGCTGCGTGTTGCCCACGTCTGCAGTGGACCCCCCAGGGATAAAACATAAGACAGAGCACAGAGAAGAGGGGTCAAAGTCTAGGTTAGTTTTATTGTCCATTTCCTGCTGCCCTATGCGTTTACATGGACAACAACAGTAAAGTTGCACAAGACAAGACAAGCCTAAACCAGGTTATTAACAATAAATAAAGTGCAGTAGTTGTGAATGTAACGGCTAGTGCAATAAATAAATAAATATAAAAAGCATAGATCTTGGTTACAGGAAGTATTAGGAGAAAATGTCTGTGATTTTGGGCTGAACCAATAAAAGTGACACTTTCTACATTTGTTCTTTTTACCTTTGTTAAATGTGTTGAATGTGACTCATTAGTTGATTTTGGTTTACAGTGAGAACATGAGTTTTCTGGTAGAAGGGATGGAAACCTGCTGCTCGAGCTGTTGTTTCCAAAAAAAAAAAAGTAGAAATTCTCTTTGTGATTTTGGGCTGAACTGGTAAAACTGACTTTACCTTCTGACTTGTTTTTTTTGTTAAAACACTCAGCAGATGTTAGATAAACATCTTAAACACGTTTTAGATTTGTTCATTTTTACCTTTCTTACCACACTTTTGAATGGAAAAGTCGCTCATTTTTCCTCCATTAAAAAACATAAGGAAATACATAATAAAATAACTGGGTAATTATCAACAAATGTACCAATTGCTAACCCTAAAACTATGGTGTATTTTTATTTGAATTTCATTAGAAATTTAACCTGCTCAGGTCAGTTTACACAGCGTCTGCCTGGAATTTTCCAGTGTTTGCATAACAATTAATATTTGTATAATTAATTAATTAATTGTATAATTAATTAAGAGTTGATTTTGGTTTGCAGTGAGAACATGAGTTTTAAAACTCTCAGCAGATGTTATCTTATTCAGGTTTTAGATTTGTTCTTTTTACCTTTGTAAGTATTTATTCCATTTATGAATGGAAATGTCACTCATTTTTTTCCTTCATTAAAATAATGTAAGGAAATGCATTATAAAACAGACATAATTGGAATAAATATCCAAAAAATGTGCCAATGAAACAACTTTTTTTTCCCAAATTATGGTGTATTTTTATTATTATTATTATAATAATTTCTTTTTTTTGAATTTCATTAGAAATTTAACCTACTCAGGTCAGTTTACACAGCATCTGCCTGACGTTTTCCATTGTTTGTATAATTTTTCTCCTGAAAAATACTAAAAATGGGTCCATCAGACCCAAAGACCTTATAAAGGTTAATAGTTGATTTTGGTTTGCAGTGAGAACATGAGTTTTCTGGTGGAAAATCATCTCACAGAGTGATGGAAACACAAACTACTGCTCAAGCTGTGGATTACAAAAAAATATGAAAAAATTCTATTTGTGATTTTGGGCTGAACCAGTAAAACTGACTCAACTTTACCTTCTGACTCTCAGCAGATGTTATCTTATTCAGGTTTTACCTTTGTTAAGTTACATTCATTACATTTATGAATGGAAATGTCACTCATTTTTTCCTTCATTAAAATAATGTAAGGAAATGCATTATAAAACAGACATAATTATATGTATATAATTATACATATAATTATGTCTGTTTTATAATGTATATATAATTATGTATATATTGAGACATACTTATATGTATATAATTATACATATAATTATGTATAATTATATACATAATTATAAATAAATAAATATCTAAAAATGCAACAACTTTTTCCCCCAAATTATGGTGTATTTTTATTATTATTATAATAATTTCTTTTTTTTATTTCATTAGAAATTGAACGTTTTCAGGTCAGTTTACACAGCATCTGCCTGGAATTTTCAATTGTTTGTATAATTTTTCTTAAGAAAATCCTAAAAATCACATTTCTGAATATTTATATTTTTTAAAGGAAAAAAACTAACCATGAAGGTTGTTTCAGTCACAGTTAATGTTGGTTTTGGTCAATCTGAGAAACCCAAACCATGGCCTGCTGCTCGAGCTGTAGTTTATAATAAAACCCATATAGATTCCATCAGTGATTCTGTGAGCGGATGAAACGCTCGTCTGTACCTTCTGACTCGCTCACCACCACCGTGAAGAACCTGACGGCGCCGTTCACGTCGCTGAACCAGCTGCAGTTGAAGCTGAACAGGATGGAGGACTTGGTGACCACGGCCGACCTCTCGTCCACCCGGGTGGAGAGCGGCGGCACGGGGGGGCCTGCGGGAGTGATGTCACAACATCCAGTTATCAATGGAGGACGGGAGATGCACCAGAGGCAGGTCTGTTTCCTTAGTTACACAGGTGTTAAATATTATTCTCATTATTCTATTCTCATGGCAGAGAATTTATATTATTATAAGTTTTTTTACCTGATGTGGGTCTAGGATACCAAAACTAACATTTTCTTAAAAAAAAATAAAATTATTCATTATTATTAGTAGTAGTAGTAGGGTTATTAGACTAATTGTACAGATAGATATAAAGTGACATTGCCAAAACTGTCACATATTTTAAAACATTTTGGACTTTCTTATCTTTCCAAACGTGATTTGTCACTCGCATGTTGTTAGATATTCCAAATTTATTCCAAGATTTTGTGGTTTCTCTGTGAATTTGTGGAATAATTGAATCTGTGTTCTACCTTTTTTTATTTCAAACCCATAATGACCAACAGTGTTGTAACACCGGTGTAACAAGAACGTTGGTTCCCCCAGAGTTAATAAACTCTCAGAAAGTTGCATCCTCATAGTGATGCACAGTTTGGACTTAAACACAATCATTAATTATTATGTTTAATCAAGACCCACAATTTTATATTAAGGAGTTTCACATGAATTAAACCTCTATTGGTTCCAGACTCTTCCTGATGAGGTTTTATGTCTGAACTTAACTCATTAAGTCCCAAAGTGACATTTACTAATCATCCTGATATGGAATATGTTTACCACTGATGTTACATAGATGTTAAAATACAGATCTTTGGGAATAAAAAGTATTATTCTGAAAAATAACTTTATAAATGTGTTCTATGTGGTCCACTTGGTCTATGGTATAACACACATTATTTTCCTTTAAGGATAACTGGGTCTGGGTTCTGATGGTTATGATTCTATAAACAGTTTAAGTGTCAAACAGACAGATGAGTTTTTAAAGAATTAAAAATCACATGCTATCAACTAGTTTTATATTGTGGATTAAATATTTAAAATTTCTCATTCTTTTTCAATTACACAATTTGACATCTGGTGTCAAAATCACATGAAATCATGATTATTGTTGAAGAATTGGTACAAATGGGCTTTTAAATGACCAGAAACCAACATGAACACAAAATGTACATTTTCAGAGACCTGATATTTCTTTCTAACCCAGACCTATTTATCCATAAAGGAAAATTCTGTAGAAACATCTCTGTAACATCAGTGGTAAACATATTCCATATCAGGATGATTAGTAAATGTCACTTTAGGACTTAATGAGTTAAGTTCAGACATAGAACCTCATCAGGAAGAGTCTGGGGGAACCAACGTTCTTGTTACACCGGTGTAACAACATTATGGGTCCTTTGGTTAAAACTGGATTTTAAAAAGATGATTTTTTTTTTTTGCAGTTCAAAAGTCTTTTAGAAAACGAGGCCCTGGCCTGAACCTGAACCTGGACCTGGATCTGGATTTGCTGCCTTGCTGTTTCTCGCGGTGACTCACGGTCGATCATGGTGACCACGCTGTCCCGGGCCGCCTCGCTGGTGGTCCGGTCCGAGATCACCTTGACGCAGACGGTGTAGCGCCTGTGGGGCTCCAGCTGCGTGATGACGTAGGACGTGGAGTGGCGGCCGGTGCGGCGCGAGTACACCAGGGTCCGCGAGTCCTGGCGCAGGCACTCGATGGTGTAGGAGTCGTAGTCGGCCCGCGGCGCCCCCCACGAGCAGGAGATGGAGGTGGAGCTCTGGGGGCGGCAGTGGAGCCCCTGGACCCGCTCCGGTTCTACAGGACGAGACAGAAGTACTGCACTTAAGTACAGTTTTGAAGTACTTCACTCGAGTATTTCTATTCGGTGCTACTTTATGAGGCAATGTCAAAACCCTAGAAACCCTGCTACACAAATGAGACCCCATCACAGTCAGTCAGGTCTCCTGAAAATTAAAGAATGAACAAGCTTTTCTAAGTCTTGCTGAGACATGAGAACTTTATTTTCTTGATATAGTAATGAATAGGATTTTCCCTGCTAAAGATCTAAGAGACCCCAGTGTTTTTGGATGTCGACATAATACACAATAAATAGTCAGGTTCCATTGAACCCCTTTGGATTTATCATCAGATTTACCAATATTATGTTACCTGATGACTGTTTCAGAGGATGATAAGTGGAGATAAGGGTAATAAATATGGGTTTTAATGTACTTTTCTCTGATATCCCCCCCATCACCTAAATTGAGACTCTGCACATGCAAAAAATTGCACATATTGCGCTATATTTATACTTATTGTATATATTGTTATTGCACTAGCTATTACATTACAACTACTACCTCATAATGCACATAGCTGGGACAATCAGTACTGTCTTGTATTGTCTAGTTTGATCTTGTTGGATTAGTCTTTCCATGCCCTGCTACTCATGTCTTATCCTGTCATACCTGTTTGTTCGTGAAGCCCCATGTGAGTAAAGTGATACTGAAATACAGCTTAATGAAAACTCAAACTCAGGTCCTGGAGCTACTGTGGCTGCTGGTTTTTGTTCCAACCAGGCAGTAACACCTGGTTCTACTAATCAACCATTAGAGCTCTTGCTAAGGACATTTATTAGTAGAATCATAGAACATAAATCTGCAGCCGCACTGCCCTCCAGGACCTGAGTTTGACACTCCTGGTGTAGGATAAAAGAACTAAACATGAACCGCCGCTCGTGGTGCTGCCACCTACTGGTGCGGATGCTGCTGTGGATGGGCAGGCTGTAGGTGGGCGTGGCCCCGGGCTCCGCCCCCCCGCTGACGGCGCGGAGGCTGAAGTTGTAGAGGCGTCCGGGGTACATGCCCCTCAGGATGCGGCTGCCGGACGGGCGGCTGTGGTACGGGTTGATGACGGACAGCTGGTCCGGCGGCGTCCACTGCAGGTCGAAGTCGTCGTAGTCGGAGGCGACGGGGGCGCTCCACGTGATCTCCAGGGAGGTGTTGGTCACACCTCCAAACAGGAAGGAGGTGGGTGGTCTGGGAGCTGGGAAGAGTATATTATAAATAAATATGTTAGACGTGGAGTGGGGTCATTTTGAATATGTGAATGTAGGACTTATACTGTAAAAAGTATATTTATACTGTAGTATTAATACTTTATCTTAATTTTTCTAAAAAGTTGTGATATAAATTATATGGTTTCACAATTAGGTGTGAAAAGGGGACTTTTATTTTGAAGGACATACAATTTATGACGTCACATGACCAGTCTATCTATCTTTCTATCTATCTATCTATCTATCTATCTATCTATCTATCTATCTATCTATCTATCTATCTATCTATCTATCTATCTATCTATCTATCTATCTATCTATCTATCTATCTATCTATCTGTCTATCTATCTATCTATCTATCTATCTATATATCTATCTATAAGCAATAAAGGATTAAACACTTTTTTCAGTTTTGCTGTTCAAAATGACAAACATGGAATATTTCTACAACATGTCAGTATAAACCATAAATAAATATAAATCTACAACATGTGAGGTGACTACAGAAGCGTCAGAGTTACAGAGCAATCATATCATCATAGATTAGATTTTTAAAGACAAAACTGACTGAATCAGGAAAAACTAAATTATAATCTAAAATAAGATAAATTATCTGCAAGAGTTCAAAGGTCATGTATTTGTCCATAAAATCATAGAAACTATTATATCTCTGAAATCTATTATATATATATAATAGTTGCAGCCCTACTACTGATATTATATTAAACTATTTTGTTATTGTATTGATGATGTGGATATTGATGATATATATTGTTGCTGTAACAGTAACATTGAGTTTTACAGCAGATAAAAATACTTTATTTGGTGTTGGAGCTCAGATTTTCTATGTGATTTATTTATATACAATATTGAGGAAGATTTTGTCAGGTAATGTCATGGAAGATAAAGAAAAACAGAAAGTAATATTAGCATTTATAAAGCTAAAACTTTTTTTTATGCCATTTCAGTTCCTGCCGTTTTTGTATGTATTAACAACTACCAGCTGCTAATCATGGGTTCATCTTATATCCTCGGGATTCCAGGACCTGTGGGAGCGCTAATATTCCGGTTTGGCACTCACCGGTCCTGCCCAGGGCGCTGGCCCGGTTGGCGAGCTCCCCGCTGAGGCTCAGCACCACGGCCTGGTACAGGCGGCCGGGCACCAGGCCGTGGAAGACGAACTCCGTGACCTCTGACCCCAGCCGCTCCTCCGCCTGCTTGGAGCCTCCGGGGCCGTAGAGGGTCAGCAGGTACCCGCTCAGGTCGCCGCCGCCGCGACCCCAGTTCACCAGCAGGGCGTCTGACTGGTTTCCACTACGAGCTTTTAGAGACACCACAGCCGCTGGCACTGGAGAGGGAGTCAGCAACATGATTATATATATGATATATATAGATAAAGAGGATGAAGGTGTTTATTTCATGTTCCACACACTGCTTTGACAAATATAAAATAAGTATTTTTTGAGTTTTTCGCAACAACTTATTTATCCATCCATCCATAAAACAATATTTAGTCGAGGGCTGCCTAATCATGATCCTGTAGAGCTACCATCCTACATGTTTTAGGAATCTCCCTACTCCAACACACCAGATTCCGAACATGCACAAGCCCTTGGAAAGCTTCAGCTACTTGATAGTGAGTTGACAATTACAATCTGGTGTAAAACATGTAGGATGGTAGCTCTACAGGATCAGGAATGGGCAGGCCTGATTTAGTCAGTCAAGGGTCAATAGTAAAGATTCTAATAATATATGTACCTGGTATATTACGCAATTGCCTCTCCATTCATAATTATGTCTGAATGACTATAACTTATAATATTTTAAATAAAATACAAAAAAATGCCAATCTAGGAATTAGACAACGAAGGTTTTGAATGGTGATAAAATGGTGGGATGCAATCGTCATGGTGATCCAGAGCTGGAACACTGGAACTAAAGAGCTGCTGCAGGATAGTGGTGGAATACACAAGTGGATGGGTTTAACTTTTTATTTAGTAAAATATATTTATTGGCATAAACACTAAGAAATGCTTTAGCTAGGACTCAAACATGGGTCTGCTGCTTATGAGGCAAGAACACTACCCCCTACACCACCACAGAACACCTACAGGAGTTTAGGTTTTAATAAGAATAATGAACATGAACAAACTATATCTGAAAATTGAGGTTGATCCAACAAATAGTCTGACAGATGTTCCTCACTTCCTAGGTAGATTTCATCCACCTGTGGCCCCTCTAGCCCCGCCCCTCCTCACCTGTGCGGGCCCAGATGGACGAGTCGTTGGTTTGCTCCCCGCTGCGGGTCACCAGCACTGCCCGGTATGGCGCCCCAGGCCGGAGGCCTTGGAAGGAGCAGGACTGGCCGCTGGACGGGACGCGGCGCCGCTCCTGCAGTGCGTCGTCGCCGTCGTACACCAACATCTCATAGAACTCAAACTCACCCTCCGGTGGCGACCAGCGGAAGGACAGGCTGCTGGTGGCGTTGGATTGGACCGACAGGTCGGTGACGGCGGCCGGGCCTGGAGCGGGACAGGAGGGAAAGATGCTCTGATACTGGAAACCATCACTTCTCCATTTACGTACATTCAGAGTTCCTATAGCTACAGTAGGCGTGTGAATAAAGGTTAAAGGAATAGTTCACACTAAATGGTAAGTGACAAATTATGTTTATTTTTCTCAACAAACTATTGTTTTTTCAATTATAAAAGGAACTAAAAAAATATCAGGGGACATGATACTAGAATTGTATTTGCTGGATATGGATATGTGCTGAATAAATGTAGTTTAAAAATTTTAAGAAGAAGATAGGTAAGTATGAATAGGGATTTAAAAAAAAAAGGAAAACATGTTTTCTATGTTTTAACCCTATTGCATAAAATATTTATTATATATTGTAAAAAATGTAAAAAAAAAAAAAAAAAAAAAGTAAAAACACACAACTAGTTTTATATTTTAGGTAGATTAAATATTTAAAACTCATTTTTTTTCGATTACAATATTTGACATTTGTTTTTTATTAGTTTTATTTTAGGTAAAATTGGACATTTAAAAGTCTATTTGAACCACCAAATCATGATTTTGTGTAATTCTTTTTTTTTTATTGTAACACTAAATGTAAAATGGTGTAACCTAAAAATAATAATACATTTTATGTATATTGGGCGACACGGTGGAGCAGTGGGTAGCACTGTTGCCTCACAGCAAGAAGGTCGCAGGTTCAAGACCGCCTTGGGCCTGGGTCTGGGGCCTTTCTGTGTGGAGTTTGCATGTTCTCCCCGTGTCTGCGTGGGTTTTCACCGGGTACTCCGGTTTCCTCCCACAATACAAAAACATGCTCAGGTTAATTGGTAAACTCTAAATTGCCCATAGGTGTGAGTGTGAGAGTGAATGGTGTGTGAATGGTGTGTGTGCCCCACGATTGGCTGGCGACCATCTGGGGTGTATCCCTGCCTCTCGCCTTAACGCGCTGGGATAGGCTCCAGCAGACCCCTGCGACCCCGAAAGGGAATAAGCGGGATAGACAATGGATGGATGGATTTTATGTATATTAATTAACCTACATTATAAAAATAATAATATAAGGTAAAATATAATATATATAATATAAAGTTTTTAGGATTACAACAAATGACAGTTGTCCCTTAATTAAATCAATCATAAATCTGTTCTATTATTATTTTCATACAGCCACTCCGTCTCCAGTGGGAAACAGGAAGTCTTACGTGTGCGGGCCACGGCGCTGACCCCCGGGCTGTGGACGCCGCCGCTGGTGGTCTGGACCAGGACGCGGTACTTCTTCCCCGGGATGAGGCCGTCGAACCTGTGGCCGGTGGCTCCGGCGGGCCGGGAGCAGTTGGCCACCGGGAGGCCCCTGTCGTCCAGCACCTGCAGGTCGTAGCCGTCAGACACGCCCAGCGCTTCCTGCCAGCTCACCTGGAGGCTGCAGGTGGTGTGCAGGTTGTCCACCTGCAGCGCCGTCACCGCTGACGGGACTGGACAGAGAACGCGGGGTTACGCACTGATTTAAACAGAGCTGAGAGCCGTTTCAGCTTTAACCCGAATATTGCATGAAATATTTCTTTGACATCTGAGCAATGAGTCTAATTTATAATTGATCAGCTAATCATCGCCTCTGTGAAGTATTTTCCTCTGAAATGTACTGATTTAAACTTTTAATTAAAAAAGAGTTAACATAAGTCAGTACCTGTGAAACAGAAATCTATTCCAGCTCAATGTTAAAGTGTAGTTCACCTAAAGAACCACTAGATGTCACCAAATAACACTTCATTGTATTGGGTTTTTTCATACTCTCTCTCTGAAGTTCACTTTTATTTTTAACCCTCTATTGCATGAAATATTTCAATGAGTCAAATGATTAACTGATTAAACATAAATGTTTTCACAGCTAATCATTGCTTCTGTAAAGTGATTTCCACTGAAATTTATTGATGTACACTTTTAATTAAAAGAAATCGTGAATTAAAATAGGTCAGTACATTTACTCAATGTTGAAGTGTAATACACTTGATGAACCACTAGATGTCACCAAATCACATTCTATTGTATTGGATTTTTTCATATATTGGAGTATTCATATTCACTTTCACCTTTCACCCCTTTATTGCATGAAATGTTGATTAGACATGGAAAAAATGTTATAAATGTTTTTATTATTTAAATTATCTAAATAGCATAGTGGTGTCAGGATAGTTTCATGCTATGTAAGTCAACGTGACTCCATTAGGTTTTATGCACTAGGTTTTTTCACATATTTGCATATTGTTGTTATATGAAAATGAATTGATTTTATTATATTATAAACAAATTATAACATCAGAATTTTATAAATTCTATATAAAAAGTATATACCTACCCCAGATGGTAAGTTAAATAAAGTTCTGAATAAAAGTCAACCTTAGTTTGTGAGACAATGATGCTCACATGTGAAATGTCCATGAGCAAAAAGGGCCTTGTCATGTGACCTCATAAATTGTATCTCCTTCAAAATAAAAGCCCTTTTTTCAGTCTAACTGTAAAAACATAGATTTTATATCGCGGCTTTCTATATTTTATATGATAATAATAATGATTAATTGTCACTAGTTTAGCTCCAGTGCAGCTAAACTTTCTGTGGTAACATATGCAGCTGAGAGACGTTTAACTATACAATTGTAATCACCTAAAACACCTTTTTATTTTAGGAACAAATAGAATCTCCTGAACCAAACTGCTCCGTGGCCTGATGTGTTCAGTGGCTGCGCCTTGTTCTTTCTCTGACCTGTGCGCCCGCTGGCTGTGTTGCTGTTCACCAGCTCGCCGCTGACCGACTCCACCGTCACGTTGTACACCTGCCCCGGCTGCAGCGAGCCGAAGCTGACCTGGTGGACGCTGCTGAGCAGCGGTCGCACGTCCAGCCGCCGGCTCTGCCTGGACAGGGACACGGTGTAGCCGTCCACGTCGCCCTGGCCCGCCGTCCAGCTCACCTTCAGGCTGCTGCTGTCGCCGCCGTTGCTCACGTCGATGTTCTTCACTTTACTGGGGACTGGGGAGGGGAAAAGACAGCAAAACGGCGTATTAGCGTTTTCCGTTTTTAAATCTATATTTTCTGCTATCAAGATGTGAATCACAAGGATCTCACCCATGTTCCCTGACACAGCAACACAGTCTTCTGAATAATATTAGACTTTAAAAGCCTGGAATTTACTTATAAAACATATTAACCTTCGTTTGCATAGTGTTGCTGGCACCAATTCATTTAGCTTACTTTTTCTAGAAAAGCTGTGATATAAAATCTGTTTTTACAATTAGGTGTGAAAAGGGGGCTTTTATTTTGAAGGACATACAATTTATGAGGTCACATGACCAGACCCTTTTGACATGTGAGCATCATTGTCTCACAACCAAAGGTTGAATTTTATTATTACAGAATTTTGGAAAATTTTTATAAAAATTTCCTTTTTACATTTAATAAATTTTTGGTGTTATATATATATATATATTTTTTTTTTTCTAAATTTCTAAAATAGATTTGTCATATGGCAACAATATTTAAATATGTAGAATTCGTAGTTCAACAACCTAATGGACATTAACTTACAAACATGAAATGATCCTGACACTTTTCTTATATATTTTTTTTAAATACATCTATAATTTAGGCCATTTTAAGTAATAAAAACAATTAAAGCATTTTTTATCATGTCTAGGTAACTTATCATGCAGTAGAGGGTTAATTACATACAAGTTTTAAGTTACATTTATTTAAGTAAAGTTTATTTAGTAGATTTCCTTTTTTTTTCTCTTGTATGTACTTAAGCGAGAAAAGGGAGCTTTTATTTTGGAAGGTCACATGACCAGTCCCTTTTAGCTCATGGACATTTGACATGTGAACATCATTGTCTCACAACCAAAGATTTTCTTTTATTATTACAGAATTTTTGTAAAAATTGACTTGAATTGATCGTTTTACATTTAATTAATTGTTGATGTTATATATATATATATATATATATATATTTACTAATATTCTGAAATAGATTTGTCATAGGGCAACAATATTCAAATATGTAGAATTCCTAGTTCAACAACCTAATGGACATTGACTTACATAACATGAAACGATCCTGACACTTTTCTTATATTTATATATATATATATATTTATATATAAACAATAAAAATAATTTAAGCATTTTTTATCATGTCAAGGTAATTTGTCATGCAGTAGAGGGTTAATTACATACAAGTTTAAGTTAAGTCTATTTATTGAACATAATTTTCTTGAAAATGTATGTTTGTATTATTTAATATTAAGGTAATTTACTAGATTTTCTTTTTTATGTACTTTAGTGAGAAAAGGGGGCTTTTATTTTGGAAGGTCACATGACCAGTCCCTTTTTTCCTCATTGACGTGACACATATGGAGCATAATGAAGATGATAAAACAACATGAACTTGTAGAGTCTCCCCCCCCCCCCCCCCCGTCGGTTCTGACCTGTGCGGCCCTCTATGAACTGGGCCTTCTGGTTGGGCCCGCTGAAGGTGGACACCAGGACCTTGTAGAGGCGTCCGGGCGTGAGCGACGACAGGACGCACTCGCCCACGCCGCCGCCCAGCGTGACTGGCGGGAACACCTTCATGTCGTTGAACAGCAGCTGCACCTCGTAGTGGTCCACGTCGCCGGGGGGGGGCAGCCAGGTCACCCGCAGGTCCTCGGTGCCCCGGCCCGCCAGAGCCAGGGACCGCACCGCCGCCGGGACTGGGGGGGGACACCAGGGGGTCTGGGGTTAGTCATCGATAAATCACGTTTGGCAAGAGGAGGAAGTCCAAATGCTTCATCAGGTCTGCTGAAATGTACAATTTGTGATCATGTTTAAAATCCATTTGTGACATTTGCTTTTACAAAAATCATGATCTCGAAGAATGATGAATTTTAAATATTTAATTTAACTAGATTGTCAAAGTAGTTGATATCATGTCTAATTATTTAAAACCAAGAGTTAATTTGTCCCTTTTTGTCTATGTGATCTCATCTCTTTTTTACAAAAAACATGATTTTTATGTGATTTGTGACTTAAAATGTCAAATGGTTTAACTACATTTTTTCTTCCTGGGCCACATCAACATTCTAAAGAAGTAAAGTTTCTATAAATATATGGACCTGTTATGATATTAAATAATCGACTCTATCAATGATAGTGTCTAAATGTTAATGCTAATATTTAAAATTACATCTTGACATTGTCCCTGGTACAGATATTTATGCTGATAATATTTACCAACAGGAATATGTCATATTTTATAAACATGATTTATCCTGGTGACTGTTTTCTGTTTCTATATTTATTTCATTCATAAGGGACAATGTGGTGCTATGCTAAAAACCTGGTATCAGATTAACTCTCTTAAGAAGGTGTTAAGCATTAAAATCACATGCTATCAACTAGTTTTATATATTCTAGGTGGGTTAAATGTTTAAAATATATCATTTCTTTTGTCACTATTTGACATTGTGTGTCAAAAATCATGATTTTTGAAAAAATAAATGGTATAAATGGACTTTTAAATGACAAGAAACCAACATGAACACAAAATGTAGTGCAATTTTATAAAAGAATATAAACCTTAATAATAAAGTATATTCATGTTATGTAAAATATTAAAATCTTTTTTTTAAAAAATGCATCAAGCTGTTAAATAGATGGAGCATAAAATGTAGTGGGATCTACACAGATTTCCTTCATGTTTCCCACTTTTCAAAAAAAATCACACTTCCCTCTCTTCTTCTTTTCATTTTCTTTTAACCACATTTATTCAGCACAGGTCAGTTTTCCCTTCCGATATCCAGTAAATACGAATCATATTTATACTTCCTTTTATAATTAAAAACCAATAATTTGTTGAGAAAAAGTTCATGTAATTTTTGCAGCTGCTGTGCAGCCTTGTTTATTGACTAGGCTGCACAGCAGCTGCAATAAAATTACACAAATGGACCTTAAAATGGCAAAAAAAGCAACATGAACACAAAATGTATATTTTTGTATATTTCTCATGCATTGTAACATGTGTAAAATATTCCCATTTGTATGTCCCTGTAATGTCTTATATTGTTGACTGCATACAGTAACCCATCACTGTTGTTACACCCTGCTACTCTAACACTCTTATCCTGATCCCTGTGATCCTATCCATGAATGAGTGGATTGCTGCGGTGTGGTCAGAGGCCAGAGGTCAGAGGTCAGAGGTCACTCACAGGTGCGTCCGTGCGTGGAGGCGCTGGTCTCGTACTTGCCGCTGCAGGTGCTCACCAGCACCGTGTAGAGGCGGCCGGGCACCAGGCCGGTGAACACCACCTCGCTGAGCGTCTTGGCCACCGTCTTGTTCTGCAGGAACACGTTGTTGTGCTTGATGGACACCTGGTACATGTCCAGGTCGCCGGCCGCGTGGCGCCAGTACACCTTCAGGTAGTCGTCACGGGCGGCGTGGGTCGCCGTGGGGTTCTGGACCATGGAGGGCTCTGAGGAAGGAAGGAGGAGGAGGATAAAACTGACATGTGGTGTGAATCTAAAAACTAAACTCTCTTAAAAGGGTTTTAAAACATAAAAAAACACATGATATCAACTAGTTTTATATTATAAGTGGAAGTGACGTACGGACATAAACACAAATGTACAATGACCTAAAGAAGCCTTCTTAAAACTGTTTTTCTCCTTTCTCATCCTGACAAACATGATTTGTCACTGACACTTATACAAATCACAGTATTTTTAGTTTCTTCCCTCATTCCCTCTCAAGTTTAACCCTGTATATATATATATATATTTGACATGTGGAGCATCATTGTCTCACAACCAAAAGTTTTCTTTTATTATTACAGAATTACAGAAAGTCTTCTGAATAATATTCGACTTTAAAAGCCTGGAATTTACATTATTTTCACTCCAGTTGGGCTACTTTGTTAATTGAATAAACTGACCACATATTGTTATTCTAAAGCATTACTTTCAAAACATATTAACCCTCGATTGCATAGTGTTGCTGGCACCAATTCATTCATAGCTTACTTTTTCTAAAAAAAGCTGTGATATAAAATCTGTTTTTAGAATCAGGTGTGAAAAGGGGGCTTTTATTTTGAAGGACATACAATTTATGAGGTCACATGACCAGACCCTTTTGCTCATGGACAATTGAGGACACATGTGGAGCATCTTTGTGCATCAAAGGTTTTCTTGTATTATTACAGAATTTTTGTAAAAATTGACTATCTTTTTACATTTAATTAATTTTTTATGTTATATATCTATTTTTTCTAATAATCTAATATAGATTTGTGATATGGCAACAATATTTAAATATGGAAAAAAATTCCTATTTCAACAACCTAATGGACATTGACTTACATAAAATGAAATGATCCTGACACTATGTATATATATATTTATATATATATATATATATATATATATATATATATATATATAATTTGTGATTTTAAGAACATTATTTTAAATGACAAGAAACCAACATGAACAGAAAATGTGCATTTAGAGAGACCTGATGAATGCTTTTTTAAAACTGTAAATTCAGCTCTATTGCGTGAAATATTACCTAGACAGGGCGACACGGTGGAGCAGTGGGTAGCACTGTTGCCTCACAGCAAGAAGGTCGCAGGTTCAAGACCGCCTTGGGCCTGGGTCTGGGACCTTTCTGTGTGGAGTTTGCATGTTCTCCCCGTGTCTGCGTGGGTTTTCACCGGGTACTCCGGCTTCCTCCCACAATACAAAACATGCTCAGGTTAATTGGCAAATCTAAATTGCCCATAGGTGTGAGTGTGTGTGTGAATGGTGTGTGAATGGTGTGTGTGCCCCACGATTGGCTGGCGACCATCTGGGGTGTATCCCTGCCTCTCGCCATAAATGCGCTGGGATAGGCTCCAGCAGACCCCTGCGACCCTGAAAAGGAATAAGCGGGATAGAAAATGGATGGATGGATGGATTACCTAGACATAGTAAAAAAAAAAATTGAAAGTTGTTTTTTTTACCTAAAAAGAAGAAAAAGTTGTAAATGTAGACTCACAATAGTTTCATGTTACGTAAATCAATGGGATTGTATGTAGACATCAATCATTCATCAGGTCTCTCAAAATGTACATTTTGTGTTCATGTTGGTTTCTTATCACTTAAAAGTTCATTTCATTCGTTTGCTTTTACAAAAATCATAATTTTGTGTAACACAAAATGTCAAATGGTATAACCTAAAAAGGGTCAGGGTTGTAGAATTCACGTAGAATATAAAACTAAATGTGTTTTTATCTTTTTTTAAACCCTTTTAAATATTGTAATTGCAGTTTTTAGTTTATTAGTTTATTTTTGCTTTAAACTACCTGGTACCAAGTTGTTAGGATGTCAGTTTTGACATGTTCCTATTTATGTAGTCAGCTCACCTTTCCCCTCTAATTTCTTCTTTTCATCTCATCTCATCTGGTCTTTAATCCCATAATTGTATCTCTTTGATCTTTCTTTCATTTCACCTCATCTGGTCTTTTATCCCATGATTTTATCTCTTTCTCCTGCTTTGTTTTGACTCACGCGTTCTCTCCTGGACGTAGGTGTGGTTCTCGTAGCTGCCGCTGCGGGAGGTGATGGAGATGTTGTAGAGGCGTCCTGACACCAGCGAGTTGAAGACGCACTCGGGGCTGGACTTGGAGACGGCCAGCGCGTGCACCGTCCTCCCGTGGTCCCGCAGCGTCACCAGGTAGCCGTCCACGTCGCCCGGCGCCGGGCGCCACGACACGCTGAGGAAGTCCATGCGGCCGTTGTTGCTGACCGTCACCTCGCCCACGGCGGCCGGGACTGGAGGAGGGAGGAGGGTTAGGTTTTTAAAGTCTTATTATCTGATTTTTCACTTTTCACTCCACCTGAAATCACATGTAATCATCCCTTCTGGACTCAATAGTACTATAATAGTAATGGTGTGTGTGTGTGTGTGTGTGTGTGTGTGTGTGTGTGTGTGTGTGTGTGTGTGTGTGTGCGCTGAAAAAGAAAATTTATTTCAAGTTGGTGATTTTTGATAATAATGACATTATTCTATTCTTTTCTAAAATTGCAATACATTTTGTGTGAAGATTGCCTAATATTATAATTAAGTATGATTCCAAATATTCTAATAAAAGTGTCTGAAATAGGATCCACATTTATAAATTAAACCTGAATAAATAAATAAAACACACTTACATCTATTTAGTGATTAAATAGTAGTATAATTTACTCTAATAACATAAAAGTTTGCATAATGAGTATTTTTTACTTTTGATACTTGAAGTACATTTTGAGTACATACAATTTAATTAAATGCAGTATATTGTGCTGTTGTTCATTTTCTCAAATAAAAATCTGAAAACTTGGATGGGAGAGCAGTAAAAAGGAAGTATTATCATTATTATTATTATTATTATTATTATTTTTATCATTATTATTATTATTATTATTATTATTATTATTTCCTGTCATGAACTCAAGTGAAGGTTAAAGGTTAAATAATCAGCATTGTGCAATGAGTAAATATTTAAACAAGTATTCACACTAGAAAAAAAGACGTGTTCACACATTTTAAATCAGATTAAATGCAGCTCATTCACACTTTTACTTTCAGCGAATTAATCCTAATTGAGACAGGAAAACACGTTGATGGCGATGTGTGACCTAACCAGTAAACATCCTCCCTGTGATGACATTGGTTTTCGTCACCGTTCCGGCGTAGAAACGACAAGAAAAACAGGGTTAAAACATGTCATTGTGCTCCTCTGTCCAATCCACCAGCAGCAGGATATTATTGAAAAAAAACTCGCGCTTATCTGATGCTACAGGAATTTTTCCTGGAATTTCCAGGAAGCGTCGAACAGAAAAAACACGTCGTTAAGGTCGGTGTGTGAAGACTTCCTGTCGCATTGTTGAAATCCAACAAGAAAACTTTACTGCTGCTGCGAGAGCATTCGCACAGAACATGTGACGCTGTGCAGGATTTATAACAAAAATGGGTTTTACTCGTTCATCAGATTTATTCCTGGGCTACATCAGCGTTCTGGGTAAATGTTTGGACCTGTTATGATATTACAGAATTGTCTCTACATTCATTATAATGTCTGAATAATTATAACTAATAATTCAATGATAGAGTTTTAGAAATGTATACAAACATAGAAGTTAATGTCATATAATGTCACTATATATAGTGTTGCTATGTGATTATTTTTGCAGGTGAAGGAACAAGAAATTGTTGACAGATTTCTTTAAACAAAGAAAAATAAGGAAACTTTCCTGTTTTAAACATCGTTCATGGCAAATAGAGGACAGATTTCAGATTTACTGAGGAGCACCTGAACGCACCTTGAAGTCTCTGTTACGTTTCTACTATTTATTCGTTCATGAAAAGACTTGATCAAACTTTTCGACACTAAACTCGTCTTTATAAAACAGCTTTTCACTAAAGACCTTATGCTAGTTTCTACATTACAGATTTTAATTGATTTGCTGCAGCTGGTATTTGTTTGATCCAAAGGCCTCTTATTGATCATGTTCAATGGACAAACAGGAAGGTAAAATCATGAGAAAATAACAGTGATGTGTTTGCACATTGAATTCATCCAACCTCCAACTGAAGGCATAAGAAAAAGAACAGGACTGATTTTACTGATTTTATCCAAAAGGTTTACTTATGTTAAAGGTAGGGTGGAGAAACACACACACACACACACACACACACACACACACACACACACACAATTATAGATTTATCTACTTTTACTACAGACTTAATGGGGGCTATATAATGATAAAAAAGATGTTCTGACTCTCCATCCTAACAGTTTCCCCCCCCCACGGTGCTGTGTGCAGCTGTTTCTGGAAGATGAGCTCGATCTGATAAAACAGACTCTCCTCGATTTAAGATAAGATAAGATAAGATAACATAAGACTTTATTGATCTCACAACGGGGAAATTTGCTTGTTACTGCAGCGTACAGAGTAAAGAAAAAGAAAAGAAAATAAAAGCTATAAAAAAAATAAAAATACACAACACTATGTACAAAATTCGTAGAATTTGTTGATCACATACACAGTATGCATTATGGACATAGAATGGAATATTATATATTAAATTATATTATAGATATGCACCTTAAGTATGCATTAGCTATGTATGTGTACATGTGTGTATGTGCGTATATATATGCAAATATGTAAATATGTGTGTATGTGTATGTATGTAGGTATGTACATGCATGTATGTATGTATATATGCTTTGCTTATGCATACTTTTTTCTTGATATTTATCAGTATTTTTTCTCCATTCTATGTCCATAATGCATACTGTGTATGCTGATCAACAAATTCTACACATTTTGTGCATAGTGTTGTATGTATTTTTATTTTTTATAGTTTTTATCTTCTTTAGTTTTTATTTTCTTTTCTTTCTCTTTACTCTGTACGCTGCAGTAACAAGCAAATTTCCCTGTTGTGGGATCAATAAAGTCTTATGTTATCTTATCTTATCTTAGATAAACGTAATAAAAGCAGCTTTTAATTAAAGGCAGACGTGCAGGCTCTCTTACCGGTGCGTCCCTCCGCCACCGTCTGCCTGGAGGTGCGTCCGGCGGCGGCCACGGTGGTCAGCACCACCCTGTAGAGGGCGCCGGGCCTCAGGCCCGAGAAGGCCAGGCCGGTGGCGTCGGCCGCCACGCTCTCGTTCTTGATGACGCTGCTGTCGTGGACCAGCAGGACGCGGTAGGAGATCACGGCGCCGGGCGCCCGCTCCCAGTCGGCTCGGAGGGCGTCGGTGCTGCCGCCGTTGGAGACGCGCAGACGGGCGACCTGGGCCGGAGCTGGGGGGGGGAGGGGTGGGGCAACAGAGGTTTTTATGCAGCCCTCAACACGCGCGTTAAGGATTTAGGGGGTCAAGGTCAAACAGGTTTAACGGGTCTTACTGGTCCAGCCGCTCACGGAGGCGGGGCTGCTCAGGTCGCCGCTGTCGGTCGTCACGGTGACGGCGTAGAGGCGTCCCGGGGCCAGGACGTTGAAGGTGCACTCCCTGGCCTCCCAGGGCAGGCTCCGCTGGGCCAGCACGGCGGCGGAGCCCGCCTGGCGGAGCAGCGCCGTGAAGCCGGTCCACTCGCCCGACGGGCGGGCCCACAGGACGCTCAGCGTGGACTCGTCGGCGTGGCGGACGCTCAGCTGCTGGACGGGGCGGGGGGCTGGGGGGGCAGAGAATATCACCTAATGTCCAGCATGGGAGGAAACTGAGGCTCCTTTACACTCACAACGTCAAAACCTCATGTATAAATAATAAGAACTTGGTACCAGATAGTTTAAATAAACATTAAAAACACATGCTATCGACTGATTATATATTCTAGGTGAATTTAATATTTTAAATATTGATTATAAAACTATCTGGTACCAAGTTTTCTATGATTACACCATATGACAGTTTTGACATTGTCCCATTTAAGAGTTATACGCATGCACAACATAAAAATATTATAATAGTATTATTTTATTATTTTCTAAAAAAAGATGAATACATTATTATTTCCTGTGAAGGTTAAAGGTCAAATATTCATCAGTAATAATCTAAGGGAGGAACCTTCACTGGTTTTGCCATTTTTATCACGTTATGAGGTGAAATAAAATAAATCTGAACTCACCCAGCCGTCCCTGGCAGCTCGCCGTGTTACCCAGAATGCCGCTGTGGACGGTGACCTCGGCCCCGTAGAGGCGTCCGGGCACCAGGCCGAGGTCCTGGGCGGGGAAGGCGTGGTTCCTGCCCAGTTTACCCACGGTCTCGTTCACCAGAACCGCGGAGCCGTTCCTCAGCAGCACGCTGTAGTTCTCCCAGTCGCCTCGGGGGGGCGACCACGTGACCCTCAGCACGCCGCCGTCAGGGGACATGGACAGCGCCGACACCTGGTCCGGGACTGAAGCAGAAAAAAGGAGAATCATCTTTTTTCACACTAATTCCATCCATAGGTAAAACAATGACAGAATGAAAGGAGAATTACTTTATTAAATATATACTATACTATAATATACTGTATATTAAATATACTATATTTAACCCTCTATTGCATGAAATATTGATAAGACATAGTTAAAATGTTTGAATGGTTTTATCACTTAAAATGGTCTAAATAATAAAACAATAAATGTATAGTATAAAAAAAGTTGTAAAAGTTCTATGTCAGTCAATGTGAATCCTAGATTTTTTTGCATTTTAATTTATTATATTTTATTTATATTATTATTATATTTTTTTTATTTTATTATATTTTTTAGAATATTAAAAAAAAAATTTAAATTTTTTTTATTTAGTGAAAGTTTTCCAAAATTCTGAATAAAACTCAACCTTTGTTTGGTCATGTGACCTTAAAAGTTACATGTCCTTCAAAATAAAAGCCTCATTTCACACCTAATGTAAAAACATAGATATTAAATTGTAAAAAATGAAGATAATTTAATTATTGCCATATGGAAACATTATGAAATAGTAGGTTCATAGAGATTGAATCATTAACAAATAGATCTACATTAATTTTATTATGTTAAAATCAAAATCCTCTGTTTAATATATATTTTATATCATTTCTTTTAGAAAAATGAAAATAAAATATTTTCACTATGAAATTGAGGCTAAAATAATATATAATATGTTAATATCCATCCAAAAATTTCACAAAAAGGATACCCCACTGTTTTGCAAAAACTATATCTGAAAGTTGAGGTTGATCCAACAACCAGTCAGAGAGAAATATGAGTGGACTGGAGTCCAGGTTTTTATTCCAGACAAGGAGTTACACACCTGGTTCTACTAATCAGGTGTGTACTGTGTGGTTGGAACAGAAACCTGGACCCCCACCGGCCCTCCAGGACCTGACTTTGACCTCTGACCTGTCCTGCTGCTGGTCCTGGTCTCCGTGCTCCGTCCTCCGGCCGTGGTGCTGACGGCCAGCAGGTAGCTGCGACCGGGGGTCAGACCCTGAAACAGGACGCGGGTCACGTTGGGGGTAAGGCTGAGCTGCCGGGGGCTGGATCCCGGGGCCTGCAGGGTCACCTGGTAGGCGTCCACGCCCCCCTCAGCGGGCAGCCAGGAGGCCTGGAGGGTGTCGGAGCTGCCGTTGTTGTCCAGCCTCAGATCAGACACCTTGGCTGGGACTGGAAGAGACAGACCATAAAATGGATTTGTTTCCATATGACGACGATATACGAATTTTTCTTATAGTGTATATATTTTAATATATCTGTCATTTAGGTCATTGTCATGTCAAATGTAAGTAATCTACCTAAAATATAAAACTAGTTGATACCCTTTTGAAACCTTTTTAACTATCTGGTACCAGGTTTCCAGCATTACACCACATGTTTTGTCATTGTCCTGTGGACTAACAGCATTGCTGGGTAGCAGAGGTTTTAGATGGAGCCACCAGCTGTGTCCAGAGGAAGGGTGGAGGGGTGGAGGGAGAGAAAATCCTAAAAATATCCTGGAAAAAAAAATCAGGAGGGTGCGACTCTGTTGCTGTGATGAGCAGCTTCACATTAAACCATCAGCACCAGCCTCAGTGGCTGAAACTATATCAGAATAAACACTTTTACTAATCAGAAGCTGCAGCGTGTGATTCCACAGAAAGTGGATTTTGTAAATTAAAAAAAACACCTGACCGACCTGTGAGAGCCTCTTTGTACGTGGAGCTCTGCAGGCCCGCTGCTTCCGTTACCACGGCAACGGTGTAGGGGGTCCCGGGTTGCAGGTGGTCCAGCACGGCAGAGCTCATGGTGTTTCCCAGAGTGACGTTCCTCAACAGAGCCCCGGTGTCCCGATCCCTCAGCAGAACCCGGATCCCCTCCGTCCTGCCTCGAGCAGCCTGCCAGGAAACCCTGAGGCTGTGAGGAGAGGACGACGCCACCTGCAGGCCGCTAACGGAGGAGGGAGCTGCAGGAAGGACAAAGGGAGAAGGACTACAGGTGAGATAGACACCTGGAACTACAGGTGAGATAGACACCTGGAACTACAGGTGCCGTAGACACCTGGAACTACAGGTGAGATAGAGACCTGGAGCTACAGGTGAGATAGAAACTTGGAACTACAGGTGAGATAGACACCTGGAGCTACAGGTGAGATAGACACCTGGAACTACAGGTGAGATAGACACCTGGAACTACAGGTGCCGTAGACACCTGGAACTACAGGTGCCGTAGACACCTGGAACTACAGGTGAGATAGAGACCTGGAGCTACAGGTGAGATAGAAACTTGGAACTACAGGTGAGATAGACACCTGGAGCTACAGGTGAGATAGACACCTGGAACTACAGGTGATATAGACACCTAGAGCTACAGGTGAGATACACACCTGGAACTACAGACGTGATAGACACCAGGGACTACAGGTGATATTAAGACCTGGAACTACAGGTGAGATAGACACCTGGAACTACAGGTGAGATAGACACCTGGAACTACAGGTGAGATAGACACCTGGAACTACAGGTGCCGTAGACACCTGGAACTACAGGAGAGAATAAGTCCTGGAACTACAGGTGAGATAGAGACCTGGAGCTACAGGTGTGACAGAGACTTGAAACTACAGGTGAGCTAGACACATGAAACTACAGGTGTGACAGAAACCTGGAACTACAGGTGAGATAAAGACCTGGGACTACAGGTGAGATAGACACCTGGAACTACAGGTGAGCTAGACACCTGGAACTACAGGTGAGATAAAGACCTGGGACTACAGGTGTGATAGAGACCTGGGACTACAGGTGAGATAGAAACTTGGAACTACAGGTGAGATAGACACCTGGAGCTACAGGTGAGATAGAAACTTGGAACTACAGGTGAGATAGACACCTGGAGCTACAGGTGAGATAGAGACCTGGAGCTACAGGTGAGATAGAAACTTGGAACTACAGGTGAGATAGACACCTGGAGCTACAGGTGAGATAGAGACCTGGAGCTACAGGTGAGATAGAAACTTGGAACTACAGGTGAGATAGACACCTGGAGCTACAGGTGAGATAGAAACTTGGAACTACAGGTGAGATAGACACCTGGAGCTACAGGTGAGATAGAGACCTGGAGCTACAGGTGAGATAGAAACTTGGAACTACAGGTGAGATAGACACCTGGAGCTACAGGTGAGATAGACACCTGGAGCTACAGGTGAGATAGAGACCTGGAACTACAGGTGAGATAGACACCTGGAGCTACAGGTGAGATAGACACCTAGAACTACAGGTGAGATAGACACCTGGAACTACAGGTGAGATAGACACCTATCACATCTGTAGTTCCAGGTGTCTATCTCACCTGGAACTACAGATGTGATAGACACCTGGGACGACAGGTAGGATATAGACCTGGAACTACAGACAACCAAAAACTGCAGGTGTGAAAAGTCACAAAAGTAAACCTTTGATCAGACAGGTAAAGGTGTGACAGGTGTTATCACATGTCTTCAACCTGCTGCTCACCTGTAGCTGCTGTGGTCTGGACAGGTGCAGCACTCAGGTTCCCGGCTGTAGCCACCACACTCACAGTGTAGAGGGTTCCAGGGACCAGGGAGCTGAAGCCGGACTGGGGGGCCGCAGTGCCCATGATCCTGGTGCTGGTACTGAATCCAGAACTAGCGTCTTCCAGAATGACATCATACCAGTCCACATGACCCGCAGAACGGGGCCAGGACACCCGCAGGCCGGAGGAACTGGTCTGGACTACGGACAGACTCCTATACTGAGTCTGGACTGGGTCCAGCTGGACGTCCAGACGAGCCGGACCAACGGGGTCTAAACCAGGAGACAAGTGAAGTTAGAGTTCAGATGGAGGAACTTATCAGATAAAAATCCCAAAATGTCGGAATTTGCAGCTTTTTAATATCTGCGTGTTGAGAGAGTTAAATTAAAGTAAGTTAAATCTAGTTAATCCAGTACCAAGTTTCTAGGGTTACACCACATTTCAGTTTTGACATTATCCACTATATTGTAGTAAATTCAAGACATTAACTACTTTATCAATTACATTAAACGGTTTTCTGAAGCAAGTTTCAAGAATTGATTGAAAGAAGTTGATTTTCACAATGTGCAGATACATGTGGAAAACCACCTTCCACCTTTTACTCTCAGCACCTCTTCTGTTACTCTGATGGATTATGTAAAGCTGTGTGTGTGTGTGTGTGTGTGTGTGTGTGTGTGTGTGTGTGTGTGTATCCTGTCTTTGTACCAGCAGCGGTGATGGAGAAGCTCGATAAGATTGTTTTAGCCGCGTATTCGTGGACTCGCACATCTGCATGTGTGAATCCGGACAGGAAACAGAAAGAAAAAAAATAAGGGTGTGGCGCACGCACACACACACACACACACACACACACACACACACACACACACACACACACACACACACACACACACACACACACACAACTCAGTGGTGAACTCTGACCCCCTCAGCGAAGGGTTTCCTCTCTGAGGAGCCTTCGTTGTTTCCTCAGGACGCAGACAATCAGCGAACTAATGGACACTTTCAGGACAAACCGATTTGTTCCTTAATGAGACCAAAAATACCATGATATTGTTCCACTGGTCTGTGTGTGTGTGTGTGTGTGTGTGTGTGCTGTCATTGTTAATTTAAACCTTCCCAGGGGGAAGACAAAGTACAGAATGGAAAACTGTCCCATGCACCCTGATCACTGATCACAAAGTACAATGTAATGGAGTACTTCTTTACTCTTTTCAAATAAAGTACCTAAATACAATCAATTTTGTGACTTTAATGTCTATTCCTTATTGCTGTCATATGCCAAATCCATGCACATTTTGTCCTATAGTTATATAGTTATGTCCTATAGTAGAATTAACTAAAATATTTACGTTTGCTGCTTAAAAAGACTTCAGTCAGTCCATCTAGATAAAGGAGTGAAAACAATATTTCCTGTTCTTCTAATGTGATTATTTTCCTACTGAGTAAAAGACTGGTTGTTTGGGACAATGATGAAAATGTCATGTGGTGTAAACATAAAAAAACAGATATTTTAACTATAAAAAGGTTCATCATCATTCTTTTTAGGTTTCACCATTTGACATTTTGTATCAGAAATAGCATAAAAATTCAATAATTACAAAAATAAATGGTACAAATGGACTTTAAAATGATTAAAAAACATTAACAGAAAATGTCAAACAATCATGTTTGTCAAGATGGGAAAATCCAAAACTTTTTAAAAAGCATTCATCAGGTTCTTTTTATCATTTAGATCATTTTAAGGAATAAAAAAAAATCTAAGCATTGTACACCATGTCAAAGTAATATATAATGCAATATAGGATTAAAGTTAAACCATGTATGATTATTATAAACATGCTATTTCTTTCAGCTAAAATGTAGGAATTATTGGAAAAGAGGTTATAATGATGGTTGGCAAGTCATTTCTTAAAATACAAAAACCTATTAAAATATAGTTTTAAGAAGAAATCATCAGGTCTCTCAAAATGCACATTTTGTGTTTATGTTGGCTCCATTTGTACCATTTATTTTTTTATTCAAATCACAGCTTTGTGTTATTTTTGACACAGGATGTCAAATGGTAAAACCTAAAAAAGAATGATGAATGTTAAGTATTTAAATCCATCTAAGTTTTCCCTATCAGTAATATAAAAAGCAGGTGAATTACTGCAGAACTTTCTCCTCTGGAGGCTGAAACCATGCTCCCCCTCACGCTGAAGCTCAGCCTCAGATTTCAGTCTAATCTGTGCATCCCATACAAACACAGGGCATCCGCCGCGGCAGCAGAACAATGCGAGGCGGGAAGTGGCCCCGAGGAGCCTGGACGCAAACACTCCAGATTAGAGGAACGCCATTGTCGGCCAGCGCTGTGCTCTGATGGAACCTGGCGGCGTGGCCTTGACTTTGTGCTGAGAGGAAGATGCAGGATGAAGGGGGGGCGGCCATGTTTCATCTGTGCAATTAAGCTTTAGTGTCTTTTTCTTATTTCTGCACAACATGCGACAACGCCAAAACTGTCATGTGGTGTAATCCTCGGAACTTGGTAGCAGATAATTTAACTCTCTTAAAATGGTTTTAAAACATTAAGAACACATGCTGTCATCCATCCATCCATCCATTTTCTATCCCGCTTATTCCCTTTCGGGGTCGCAGGGGTCTGCTGGAGCCTATCCCAGCGCATTTTTTATGGCGAGAGGCAGGGGGATACACCCCAGATGGTCGCCAGCCAATCGTGGGGCACACACACCATTCACACACCATTCACACACACACTCACACCTATGGGCAATTTAGATTTGCCAATTAACCTGAGCATGTTTTTGGACTGTGGGAGGAAGCCGGAGTACCCGGTGAAAACCCACGCAGACACGGGGAGAACATGCAAACTCCACACAGAAAGGTCCCAGACCCAGGCCCCAAGGCGGTCTTGAACCTGCGACCTTCTTGCTGTGAGGCAACAGTGCTACCCACTGCTCCACCGTGTCGCCCCCCACATGCTGTCAAACAAGTTTTATATTGTAAGTGGAAGTGAAAACTTGAAAAAATGGTACAAATGGACTTTTTGCAAAACCTAAAGAAGTTTTTTGACTTTCTCATCTTGACAAAATTGATTTATCATTGACACTTATACAAATGACAGTAGAGAAGCTACTTAAAATAGCCTAAATAATAGAAATATTAAAAAAAATATATATATATATATATATATCATGGCAAGATGATCATAAACCTATTAACATATTTTACCAACTAGTTTATATCAATTTATTCTTGAATTGCGTTTAGAACAGGTGCATGGTAACGTGATATTAAACAGGTAATAATGGGTAAAAAAAATCCAGTTGTTTGAAATTAGCCAGCCCTCTGACACCTGTCACACACTGTCACATGACCACACCAGGTGGTCACATGACCACACCAGGTGGGTCAGTATATGTCAATTAGGGCCTTCATCAGTTCAAGTTAAGGATGAAGTTAAGGATAAAACTATATTATTTGTATAGTACTAACTAATTATATATAATAAATGGTAAAAAAAAATGTTCTACATTTTAATCACTTAAATTAGTAATAGAGATATTAAAATATGTATATAAGTAAATGTTGTAACCATAGTCTCAGGTTTAGAGTTTATTATTAGATAAGTAAGTAGTACATTATTTTTTTATTATTTGTTGAATATTTTCCAAAACTTTGAATAAAACTCAACCCAACAAAGATGCTAACATGTCAAACGTCCATGAGCAAAAGGGACTGGTCATGTGACCTCAAAAATTGTATGTCCTTCAAAATAAAAGCCCCCTTTTCACACCTAACTGTAAAAACATAGATTTTATATCACAGCTTTATCAAAAAATGAAGATAAAGTAGTAAGGATACATGAAAACATACAGATATCATGCACAAAGCTTAGTTCTAAATAAAAAAAGTAATTTAAGCCTACTAGTGTTAAAATGAACATGTTTTGTTTAACTGTTATATTACCACTGGTGATTTTAGTGTGAAGTTATAATATTAATAGTAATAATAATTATTATTGTCATGCCCACACATACACATACAGTGAAAGAGGAATTATGTATGTAATAAATACTATTATTACTGTATGTGATGTGAAGCAGATTATTATTATATGTAGAATTTGGCCCATATCAGTGATTCTATCACATATTGTACAATTGTAAAATGTGGTTTTGTCTTTTAGATTTGATCTAATTCCTGCCACAAACGTTCAGAAGCATTAAACCCACCCCCAGATGCAGTGCTTCCTCCTGGCTGGCTCCTACCTGTGCGCACTGACGCGTGGCTCCTCTCTCCGTCCCCGGAAACCGCCGTTAACCGGTACAGAGTCCCGGGTGTCAGCCCCGTGATGCGACACGTGAAGGCGGCACCGAGCCCCCCGTGAGGCCGGCAGTCGGTGCCATCAGCCGGGCTCTGCTGCTCCGTGAACACGGTGAAGTTACAGGACGCGGCGGACGCGACCAGCGTCACCACAGCCGAGTCCGAGCGCGCGCGGACCCGCGTGAAGTTCGCGGAGCAGCGCGTGGCCTCGGTGCTGTGGACCTGAAACAGGGACCAGACACACGATGGGTGACAACCTGTCTAAGGTAAAAAATAAAAGCCCCTCGGATCCTCCGCTCACCTTCTTCACGCTCCAAAATAACCCGAGTATGAAATAACTGGCGGCGCATGTGAGCATCGCGGTTTCTCGTCTAAACGCGTCCGTTCAGCCAGCGACAAACACACGGAGGCTGTTCCACGGTGAGTTGACATAACGGGGATGTGCGGTAGGAAGAGCTCCACCGATGCGCCACGCGGGACGCGCGCGCGCTACCGTTTGGCACAGCGTGCGTAAAAGTGAGTCGGAGCCTCCATCCGCGTCCCCACAGCCTGCTGCTCCCAGCTCCATTTACACAGCTAACTTCATCTTCTGGATAAGTGATGTGTAAACTGTGGCTGAACTGGACCAGCGGCCCTCCCTTCCTTCCTGCCGCCTCGGACTTTCTCCGATGACCTTTGCCGTCAGAACGAGCTTCATCCACTCAGCCACAGAATCCGCTGCTGTTGTGTTCAGGTTGAATGTGAGTTACGCAACCAGGAAGCAGATCCCAAAACAAAGCTCTAACAATAGACTGAGGAGAACATTCATTTGGGGAAAGAATCTCCACTTGTCAACGTGGACCACAGAGATCAAACCTTCAATTTCTCCAGTTCATAGAATTCACAGCTATGGAGGAAGTATTTCAGTGGCAGTGTCACCATCTCGTTTTTTTGTTTAGGTTATTTTGACAGCCAGCAGATCATACATCGCCCAAAAGTGCAAGAAATTATTTTGTTACACATAAATATCCTCTTTTAATTCTCTACTACACAGGGTTTCAATTACTTTCCATATAGAAACACTTGGTTTGTGTTCAACATATTTATGGAACATTATAAAAGCAGAACGGAGGGACTATTTCTCATTGTTCCAATAATCATAATCAGACATCTGAATAAAGCAGATTTGTCCACTCAGATGTTTAAAGTATTAAAAACTTCACTCTCTAATGCACAGTGTTTCCATATTGCAACAATTACTTCATTTATTTTTTGAAAAACCTCTGAAGTTAAACCTGTTTTTACAGTTAGGTGTTAAAAAAGGGGGCTTTTATTTTGAAGGACGTACAGTTTATGAGGTCACATGACCAGTTCCTTTTGCTAATGGACATTTGACATGTGGAGCATCATTGTCTCACAAACAAAGGTTGACATTTATTCAGAATTTGGAAAATTTTGATTAAAAAAAGAAAATTTAATTCAATTTTGATGTTTTTTTTCTAATACACTAAAATAGATGCAAATATGTAAAATTCCTAGTGCATAAAACCTAATGGAGTCACATACTTACATAGCATGAAACTATCCTGAGAATGAATATATTTATATAGAGATGAAATATACATATATATATATACATATATACATATATATATTCATATTCATTCTAATATGTAAACATTGATTTGCCTCTATATGGCAAAAATATGCAAATATTTGTAAAATGTCTAGTGCATAAAACCTAATGGAGTCACATTGACTTACATAGCATGAATCTACCCTGAGAATACGTGTTCAAATTTTTATCCTGTAAAGTATAATTTTTTGGAAAACAGAGTTATGCATCTCATATTGTACACATTCTGTTAAGGTATTATTTTAGTTTGAGTTCACTTCTAACATCAAAATTGAATGAAATAAAAAAATAAAAACAATTTTACCTACCCCTGATAATGACTTCAATTTTTTTTATGTCCATGAGCAAACAGGATATCCTGATCATGTGATCTAATAAAAACATATTCCTTTCAAAATAAAAGCCCCCTTTTCACACCTAACTGTACAAACAAAGATTTTACAGCTTTTTAGAAAAATGAAGATGCAGCATTTGTTTTCATATAGAAACACTATGCATGTCTGACTGTGTCATTTGAATAGCTGTAAAATCAGCATTTCTGAATGGGGATAGGTCAGGTGTCGCATAGTTGTGACATCACAAAGTCATACTTCCTGAGTACATACAGCCAAAACCGCCCAACCATTAAAAAATAAGCATCACTCAACCACAAAATAAGGGTTTTTTTTCTAGTGCATGAATTGAAAATTGTAAAAACAGATGGATGTAATGAACTTACAGGCGTTGTGGTCCTGGTGGTCCTGGTGGTGCTGGTGGTGCTGGTGGAGCTGGTGGTGCTGGTGGTGCTGGTGGTGCTGATGGTGCTGGTGGTGCTGGTGGTGCTGGTGGTTAATTGCGACGTCGTGGTCCAACGTGCAGTTGTAGTTGGAGGAGGCCTGGTCGTTTTCGTGGTTGTACTGGTTGGAGTGGTGGACGCTGTGGTTTTGATGGCAGTCCTGGGGGCAGTCGGGGGGGTTATGGTCCATGTGGTCGTCACCAGTGCAGTTTCAGCTGTAGTGGGTGTAGTTGTGGTCGCAGCGGATGTGGCTACAGGCGTGGTCGTGGGTCTGGTCGTCGGCGTCATGGGTCGGACCGATGGCGACTTGTCCTGGGCCGACGGCAGCGATGGAACTGAGGGTGTAGGCGTGGTTGGTGGGACTGATGGGACTGAAGAAATTGAAGATGGTGGCGGTGGTGGTGGAGCACCTTGAGTCGCAGCGCTCTCTGACATATTTTGAGGAACTGTAGAGATCGACTGAAGGATCAACGTGACCACAGGTGGAGTTAGGGAGGCCGTGGGCAGGGAGTGAGACGTCTCCATGGCTGGTGTAGATGCAACCGTGGAAGGCGCCGGAGAAGTTCTAGGAGGCGTAGCAGCGCTGGATGCAGGTGGCGAGTTTGTCCGACCACCTTCTACGATGTCTTCAGTGGTTGAATGAGCTGTGGAAGCAACATCAACATCAGGGGATGAAGATGAGACCTTGGAATTCAACAAAGATTCCGTGTTGCTGCTCGTGCTCCTCAGCGAGGAAGCGGTGGAGCGAGATGAAGGCTCAGACCCAGCAGATGAGGAGGAGGAGGAGGTGGAGGAGGAGGAGGTGGAGGAGGAGGTGGGAACATCTTGTTGGTCTGATGGCATCCTGCCTTCAGTCCTGACACTTCTGGCTGATGCACTCTCCGTTACAGCTAGAGTTCCAGGTTCAGGTCCAGCAGATGAGGAGGATAATGATGCTGATGTGGATGATGGTGATGATGATGATGAAGAGGAGGAGGTGGAAACATCTTGTTGCTCTGACGGCATTTCGCCTTCGGTTCTGACATTTCTGGCCGAGGTGCTCTGCGATACAGCCTGTTCAGTAGCAGAGGAGGAGGAGGTGGGAAGTTCTTGTCCTGAGAGCATCGTGGTTTCAGTCTCAACATTCGTCCTCTCTGATTTGTCGATGGTCTGGTCGGTGGTGACCGCAGACGGACTCGACGAGACCACGTGGCTGCCGTTGAACCCTGAACGGTCCGTGACCGACGAGGAAACCTCGGGGTCTAGACCTGCTGTTACGGACCTCCTGGTCCGGGGTCTGTTCAGGTCGCTCACGTACAACGACGCCCTGTTGGTCACCGAGCTGTGGACCTTCGCGGTCGTGACCGCTCCGGTGATCCTGAGGCCTTTCGCCGTATTCGATCGCAACCGTTCGTTTATGACCGTCATGGCGGGAGTTTTGGCGGTGGAGGTGGTGTTGGTGACCCCCCAGGGTTCGCGTGTGGATGAGTACAGCGTGCTGGAGACGGGAGTCGTGTCTGGAAGATAATCATGAGAGGAGACGAGTGATCAACACCAAACACAGAACATGGGTTGTTGACACAAGCCCATTGGTTCCTACTGTAGTGGTATAGTTTAATATGTTTTATCAAACTGTATTATAAAATAGTCTGACTAAGGATGTCTTGATCAGTATAATTAATATAACTCTGCTTGACACATGTATTTGACTGTTTTATGTAGTATTTTTCTTATAATTTAATGCTATTGTGATTGGTTTCCCCCTTTGTAATACTGGTTATTAAAATATCCACAGTGCGTCCTGGCGGCCATTTTTGTTTATTTGACCTGAAACTCATATGAGAGTTTGTCACATCAAGTGTATATGTGACGAAGTCAAAACTGGTTGGCGTTTTATTGATTTCACCTTATTATGTGACAAGGTTCCTCCCTTCAGATTATTACTGATGGTTACTTGACCTTTAACCTTCACATTGATTTTATGGCAGGAAATAATAATTATAATTCACTAATTTCTTTTGAATTTATTAATTATAATACATTGAAAAGAAAAAAATAATGTGCAAAATATTAAAAATCTTCATCTGAAAAATGCCTATAACTGACATGTGGTGTAATCTGTGAAAACTTGGTACCAGATAGTTTAACTCTCTGTTTTAAAAAAAAATGTTTTAAAAAAAAATATTTAAATAAATATTTGACTATCTCATCTTACCAAACACGATTTGTCACTGACCCAATATACATTTCTGCAGAAGGACCCATCTCATACGTTTTAATCGCATTAATAAAAGAGTCTATGAACAATCAAAGTGGGAAAAACATCTGAATCTAGAAAGAGATTGAAATCAAAATGCGTATTTTCTAACATTTAACCTGTGGAAGGCCTCATATTGTAAAAAAAAAAAGCCTCCTTATTGTGAGTGACTGACAGGAAAAGCACAGCTGACGTTTTTCCTGTTGGACTGGATGAACTCACAGTTTCAACAAGGTCAAAGGTCAGGATGAGGTGGATTCCTCCTTTCTCTCCATTTTTTCGATTACATATTTCTTATATGAACAAATAAAACAAAATAACTTGACTTAAAATGATTCCACAGACAAATGGGCTCATGAAGAAACAAAACAACGGCAGCTAAACTAGATTAGATCAATTATTGTTCTTCTTCACATATTTTCATTATTATGAGTATTGGTATATTATTTATAATATTCATTATTAATGGGAAAGTCATGTTAGTGTAACTTTCCATCCCTTAAATGTACTGGAAATAACATGCAGCTGGTACAATGGAAAGTGACTAAGAGCATGAATCATGTTATGTGGAGACAGATTTTTTTACCTTTAAAGGTAATGAGAAATCAAGTCAGTTCCTTACACTGTGCGCAACATGTTTAAAAATTTATTACTTAAAATTGCCAAAATAATCGATAAAATCAGCGACAAATCATGTTTGGCAAGATGTGAAACATTTTTTTTATCTGGTACCAAGTTTTCATGGTTACACAACATGATATTTTTGACGTTGTCCCATTAACACTTTACACTTTATTGAGCATGATCATAATTTTTAATGCACATTATTTAAATACTTAAAAATGTCATTAGATCTGCTTATAACTGCATTAATATTGTAGTAAAGTGGCTTTGAATGTGATTTGAGACTAAATAGTAAAGTTCTATTTCTACCATTTAATTTCAGAAAAATTTTGTGGAATTTTGACACTGTTGTACTGAAAATTAACCAAATGATAAACTTTAAATATTTAATCCACCTCAAATATATAACTAGTTGATTAAATGTGTTTTTAATTTTTAGAACTTTTTTAAGAGAGGTGAGGTAACTCGCATCGTGTTTTTCAGATTAAACCACATTGTCCCAACTGTCAATCACAGCGAGGCCACGCCCCCAGGCACGCCCTCCTTGCTTCTCATTGGCCAGAGACCTCCCCTCACCTGTGTGGGGACACAGAGGCGTGACCAGCGGGTTCCCTCCTGAGTCCACTCTGTACCGGCTCCAGTCTGAATACTGCGGGTTTCCACCAATCACCACGCGTGTCCCCTGCTTCTTCAGGTACATCCCCGTCTCGGCCAATCCGAACGCCCGCCCTGCGGCGCCGTCGCACTTCCACGCTGGCGCCGCGCCGCAGGGCCTCAGGCGGGCCAGGCGGGCGTGGCCCGGGAGGCGGGGGCTGGGGTCCGCCCACAGGCACAGGTGAGACTGGGCGTGGACCAGCCTGGCCCCGCCCACCCACCCCCACTGCTGGGCGGGGTTAGTGATGTCACAGCGGCCCAGCAGGACCGCCTGGCCGTGGGCCCGCAGGCACAGCCTCTTAGGGGTCAGCATGACGAGGAAACCGGCTGAGGAGACACAAGACGGGTCAGAGGAGCAGGAAGACGGGTTTAACCTCATAAATCTGATTATCATTTCCGTTATTGATGAGTTTATGTTTTAGTCGTTAACACAGAGGCACTCAGTTTAACATGAGTTTAAATTACAAGTAGGACTCAGTGAATGTTAAAATTAACATGTTTGGTTTCTGTTCAACATATTTATTAACAGCAGAACTGAGGATTGAGGTTATTATTGATCCAATAATCATAAACAGCCTAAAGCAGATTTGTCCACCCACATGTTAATGTATTAATATACTATAATCCATAGTAGTGACTTTATCTTCATTTTGCTATAAATCTGTGTATGTTTTAGGAGTTAGGTGTGGAAGGGTGCTTTTATTTTGAAGGACATGCAATTTATGAGGTTAATTTTTCACCAATAATAAATAATAATTGCACCAATTGTGATTATTGATCATCTATAGGTGATATTATGATTAATACTGATTATTGATAGTCTATAGCTGATATTATCATCAATAGTGATTATTGATAGTCTATAGCTGATATTATCATCAATAGTGATTATTGATAGTCTAAAGCGGATATTATCATCAATAGTGATTATTGATAGTCTATAGCTGATATTATCAATAATACTGATTATTGATAGTCTATAGCGGATATTATCATCAATAGTGATTATTGATAGTCTATAGCTGATATTATCATCAATAGTGATTATTGATAGTCTATAGCTGATATTATCGTCAATAGTGATTATTGATAGTCTATAGCTGATATTATCGTCAATAGTGATTATTGATAGTCTATAGCTGATATTATCAATAATAGTGATTATTGATAGTCTATAGCTGATATTATCATCAATAGTGATTATTGATAGTCTATAGCTGATATTATCAATAATAGTGAATATTGATAGTCTATAGCTGATATTATCATCAATATGGATTATTGATAGTCTATAGCTGATATTATCAATAATAGTGATTATTGATAGTCTATAGCTGATATTATCATCAATAGTGATTATTGATAGTCTATAGCTGATATTATCATCAATAGTGATTATTGATAGTCTATAGCTGATATTATCAATAATAGTGATTATTGATAGTCTATAGCTGATATTATCATCAATAGTGATTATTGATAGTCTATAGCTGATATTATCATCAATAGTGATTATTGATAGTCTATAGCTGATATTATCGTCAATAGTGATTATTGATAGTCTATAGCTGATATTATTATCAATAGTGATTATTGATAGTCTATAGCTGATATTATCAATAATAGTGATTATTGATAGTCCATAGCTGATATTATCAATAATAGTGATTATTGATAGTCTATAGCTGATATTATCATCAATAGTGATTATTGATAGTCTATAGCTGATATTATCAATAATAGTTATTATTGATAGTCTATAGCTGATATTATCATTAATAGTGATTATTGATAGTCCATAGCTGATATTATCAATAACAGTGATTATTGATAGTCTATAGCTGATATTATCAATAATAGTGATTATTGATAGTCCATAGCTGATATTATCAATAATAGTGATTATTGATAGTCTATAGCTGATATTATCAATAATAGTGATTATTGATAGTCTATAGCTGATATTATCATCAATAGTGATTATTGATAGTCTATAGCTGATATTATCATCAATAGTGATTATTGATAGTCTATAGCTGATATTATCATCAGTAGTGATTATTGATAGTCTATAGCTGATATTATCATCAATAGTGATTATTGATAGTCTATAGCTGATATTATCATCAGTAGTGATTATTGATAGTCTATAGCTGATATTATCATCAATAGTGATTATTGATAGTCTATAGCTGATATTATCATCAGTAGTGATTATTGATAGTCTATAGCTGATATTATCATCAATAGTGATTATTGATAGTCTATAGCTGATATTATCAATAATAGTGAATATTGATAGTCCATAGCTGATATTATCAATAATAGTGATTATTGATAGTCTAGAGCGTTAATTGTGACCACTATTGGCTCTAAAACTGTTGTGATGTCACAAATCAGCAAAGTAGTTGAAATTGGAAATTAGTTATTTTCAAATTAAAAGTAAATATGAACGTATTGATCATTTAAACGTTATTCCTAATACAACCTGAGTCACACGTGTCCCGTAAACACGGCTAAAATAAACATCCTCTCTGGAAACCGTCCTGAGAATTTACTGGAAGCTCCGCTCTGAGGAGAATTAGAGGAAACCAACAAAGAACATTCTACAAACGAGGAATCACTGAGCAGCGCGTTAGGAAGATTATTTATTTATGTTTTAACTTCAGCTGCTCAGAGATTCATGTAATCTCATTAATACGATCATGTGATTGTATTACATACATGACGATTTCATTCTCTCACAAGTCACAACGTGGTCAAACACCATCACTTTCTATTTGGCTTAAAATCACTGAATTCTTCATCTTTTTAATTAAATTTTTCGCTGTCAACCTGTAGCTGCCTCATTATTCTGATAATTAAATACGTATATACATATGATATCTGAGTAGAAACTATGTTAGAAGTCCTGAAAACGCACAATAAGTGCTGTGAAGAATACAAAATAAAAGTTACTATTATGCTTTTTTTGTTTTAGATCCAAATGTTATTTATTTTATTTCAAGGGTCATTTACAAATCATGTTTAGCAGGACAAGAAAATAAAAAAATACAGTTTTAAGAAGCATTTATCAGAAAACTAGTTGATATGATAAATGAGTTTTTAGGATTAGACAACATGACATTTTTAACATTGTCCTACACACATCTTAAACTTCTTTTCCTTTTTTAATCTCTACTAAACTTTATTCATACATCATTTCATACAACAGTAAATTAAACCCAAAACATATGTACGTCAGTATTAAATCAATCTATTGTATTTTTGTGGATTTTAAAATATAAAAGTAAATGTCTAATAAATGTTATTCTGCCCAATTAATCATTATCTCCTTATTAAACACTAACATCAGCTCATAAACCTTCATTAATAACTACACAGTAAAATCTCCAGTGTTAATTAAACACTTAAAGAGTTAAAATAGTTCATTTTACCACTAGTAGTGTTAAAAATGTATTTAAAACTGAACATGAACAGTGAATAAAATCCAACGTTGTCAGTCTAAATGAATGTACTACTTCTATTATTGTGAATTTTAAACCAAATAGATAAATAAATGTTATTCTAAGCATCAGCTCATACAGCCTCTGCATTATTAACTACACATTACATTCTCCAGTGTTCATTTAACACTTAAAGAGTTAAAAATAGTAGTGTTGAAAAGTCCAAAACATATGTACGTCAGTAGTAAATGAATGTACTACTTGTTATTTCCTATCAGGGTTTATATTATTGTGGATTTTAAACCAAATAGATAAATAAATGTTATTCTAATCATCAGCTCATACAGCCTCTTCATTATTAACTACACAGTAAAATCTCCAGTGTTAATTAAACACTTAAAGAGTTAAAATTAGTTCATTTTAAAACTAGAAGTGTTGAAAACTACTCTTTAAGTATTTTACTGTGTACTTTAACAGCATACAGTGAAGCGTTCCTGGTGTTAGATCCATCATTAGTCCACAAATCAGAACCAGAATCATGTTTTTTTGGTCTAGTTAAAGTGAGGATAGTTTGAGTATGTGAGGACACACACACACACACACACACACACACTCAGGGATTCTGCTTCTTTTCTCTCTCCACCTGATGAATAATAGTAATGAGTCCGTACTCACATGCAGAGCCGAGCCTCGCCAGCAGAACCAGGATCAGAATCGGGGCGTCCATGTTTCTCCGCTGCTCGCTCGCTTGCCGTCTGCCAGCTTCAGATGAGCCCGGTGCAAGAGCTGCAGGGGAAGTGCGTCTTTCTGTGGGGGGGGGGGAGGAAAAAGTCAGCCAGCAGCGCTTCCTTCTATTCAATTGTCGTGCAGCGAAGGAGTGTGAAGCCCGGCGTGGAAATCCTCTCCTCTCGGAAATGCCGGAGCACATCCCAGATGTTTGGGCCTGCAGCACAAAACATTCAGGTGGAGGTGAAAGATGACGGTTATCAGGCCTCCAGATGAAATAACAACGCACAGTTTCATGTGTCATTTCACCAGGATTTAGCCTCAAATCACATTAACATGAATGCAGTTATGAGATCAATGACATTTTAAAGTGTTCAATAATGTGCATTGATTATCTACAAGTATAATTCCATGAAGTCAATGGAGGTGAAGCATGTGGTGTAACCAGGAAAACTTGTTACCAGATGGTTTTATGAAGTTTTAAGACAATAATAAACACATGCTGTCGACTAGTTTTATATTTTATGTGGATTAAATATATAACATTTATCATTCAGTTCATTTTCGGTTACACCGCTTGACCCTTTATGTCCGAAATGACCAGAAACCAACATGAGCACAAACTAAAACCTTCTGCAGGATTCTGTTTAACCCTCTAACGCATGAAATATTACTTAAGACTTTCCCATCTTGCCAAACATGATTTATCAGCCTTTTGTTCTGAAGGGTGAGATTAAAAAAAAAGGAAAGTGTGATGTTCTTGGCTGCGCTCGCTGTTTTCTTCAGTTTCCTCCTGCTTCAGACGTTTGTCACTGCAACAAGACCTTTATTAATCGGTTTTAGGACATATCAAAGAAAGAAGCTGATGATGAGAGGGAATGTTTTTATTAAATGAATTAAAATTAGATGGATTATTTCTTAAGAACATGAGTATTTCTGCACAACTTTTATAGTCTTTTATGAACCAGGTTCCAACTGTTTCTACTGATTATTACTGATAAATAAGGAGACACGTGACTGTTTTATCATCTATTCCTAAAAATAATTAAAAACTCTTGTTATATTATATATATGTGGATTAAATATTTTATAAATGTATCACTCTTTGACATTTAGTGTGAAAAATCACATAAAATTGTCATTTTTGTTGAAATAAATGGTACAAATGGACTTTTAAATGACAAGAAACCAACATAAACACAAAACGTACATTTAGAGAGACCTGATGAATGCTTCAAAAGTATTTTAGGAAGTTTTTCGCTTTCTCGTTTTACCAAACATTGTCTGTCACTGACCCAGAAACGTTGCCTTTAAAAGGGGAAAAAACAGCAGCGTGAGCCGAGGCCGTTATACTCACACATCTCCACTTCCTGCTCTTATCTTCAGGCTCCTTTGTGAGGACGAGGTCCTGGACCAGCTCCCATCCTGTCCTGGTTCACACACACACACACACACACACACACACGCACGCACGCACGCACGCACGCACGCACGCACGCACGCACGCACGCACGCACGCGCACACGCACACGCACACGCACGCACGCACACACACACACATACACACACGCACGCACGCACGCACACACACACGCACACAGTGTTTTGTCATTAATCAGGTTAGCGAGCTGTTAAAATAAAAAAGTTTTATTATTACAATAATGAAGTTTCTTGTCATTTAAGTTTCACTTCTACCTTTTAGTGTCACGAAAAAAAAATCACGATTTTGTGCAATTTTGACGCTTTAATGTCAAGTTGTGTAACTGAGAATGAATCGAATGTTAAATGTTAAAATGCTGTTAAAATAAAGTTTTATTCAAAACTGCAGAAGAGAAAGAAACAAGCTGCAGAGTCAGTGATAAATCATGTTTGCAATATGATAAATGTCAAAAACTTTTTAAAATACAGTTTTAAGAAGCATTCTAAAATTTCTTTGAGAGTATCTGGTTTCAAGTTTTCAGGATTACACCATGTGACAGTTTTGACTTTGTCCCATTTACTATATAACTATAACCAAAATTTAACATATAGAGTATCAATACACGTTACAGAAGAAATACACACAGTTTATAAAAAAAAACACTAATTTATATATATAGTCGATCTCCATTATAATTTCAATCACAGACATCATGTGTCCTCAGGTTCTTTTTTCAGTCAGATTTTAACAGAGGATTTAAGATTTAACATCCATCCATCCATTGTCTATCCCGCTTATTCCCTTTCGGGGTCGCAGGGGTCTGCTGGAGCCTATCCCAGCGCATTTTATGGCGAGAGGCAGGGATACACCCCAGATGGTCGCCAGCCAATCGTGGGGCACACACACCATTCACACACCATTCACACACACACTCACACCTATGGGCAATTTAGATTTGCCAATTAACCTGAGCATGTTTTGTATTGTGGGAGGAAGCCGGAGTACCCGGTGAAAACCCACGCAGACACGGGGAGAACATGCAAACTCCACACAGAAAGGTCCCAGACCCAGGCCCCAAGGCGGTCTTGAACCTGCGACCTTCTTGCTGTGAGGCAACAGTGCTACCCACTGCTCCACCGTGTCGCCCCAAGATTTAACATAATAAAATAAATGTAGATCTATTCACTTATGATTAACCCTCTATTTCATAGTGTTTCCATATGGCAATAATTACATTATCTTCATTTTCACAAGCTGTGATATAAATTGTATGTTTTTACATTAAGGTTTGAAAAAGGGGGCTTTTATTTTGAAAGGACATACAATTAATGAGGTCACATGACCAGCCCCTTTTGCTCATGGACATTTGACATGTGAACATCATTGTCTCACAAACAAAGGTTGAATTTTATTTAGAATATATATATATATAGAATTTATATTTTTTGTATTATGGTAAAACAGATTTGTTTCCTTATGGCAACAATATGCAAACATGTAAAATTCCTCCTAAGAGAGTCACATTGACTCACATAGCATGAAACTATATGATTATATAATATAGTATATTGTAATGTTTAAATGTTTTATTATATATATATATATATATGTATATATATATACATATATATATATATATATATATACATACATGTATATTTATATATACATACATGTATATTTATATATACATACATGTATATATATATATACATACATGTATATACATACATATATATATACATATACATATATAGATGTATATGTATATATATATATATATATACATACATATACACATATACATATATAAATATATATATATACAAATATACATGTATATGTGCATATATATGTATGTATATATATACATACATATATATGCACATATATATATACACATATATACACATATATATACACACGCATGCAAGACAAATAAAAATTGTGTTTTACTACAGATAAAATAAATACTGTTTAAAACTTGAAACAAGACCAAAATGACTAAATTCAGAAAAAAAACCTTAGATTATTAAAATAAGAGTTTAATTCACTTATTAGTCCATATTTCGTGCAGTAGAGGGTTAATAAAGTCGTCCATGAGTTCAATGACTTCTCTACACACACACAATGAACTCAATGCACTATCATGCTGTCAGCTGTGTGTGTGTGTGTGTGTGTGTGTGTGTGTGTGTGTCTCCTCTTTCCTGTCTGTAAACTCCAGGTTTTCTCCGTGCTTTTCCTCATCGTGCCGGTCCTGTCTGGATCCACAGGGTCCTGCAGGGATCCTCACGCAACCAGATCCACCAGAAGACCTCAGGTTGCTGCTGCTACGTCCTCCACCACAGCCAGTTCTCCTGCATCTTCTCCTCCGGGGGAAGTTTCCCTCCAAGCGGCTGCACGTATAGATGTAGTAAAGGCCTCCCAGGGTCCAGGTCCTCTCGCTCGCCGGTTCCCACAGAGACTGCAGCAGGTCCAGGTCCCACAGGACCACATCAAGACGCTGGGCAGGGTGGGGTCAGCGGGGGTCAGGGCGGATCAGCGGGGCCTCTTCCTATAAAACCCCTCCTCTCCGTCCGCATCTCCACTCAACACTTACGTAACTTCGGCTTTAAGCTTTAATCGTGTTCACGGCCAGATTTCCTTTAGGTGTTTGAGTGATTCCAACAAGTTAAAATGGCTGAAAAGTTTGTGTTCTTTACAAGTTTTCTGCACTTTTTTATTGTTTTAATGCATAAAGTAATTTGTAAAACACCTGATAACCTCAGACCTTCATATTTTACATAAACAACCTTGCTTTGCCTCATGGAAAAAAAGGAAACGAGGGCCTTGCTGCTAAAAGAGAAGTCTGGTCATTTGATTTATTTCTCTAACTTTCAACACATTTTACGTCTGGAACCCGACCAACAATAAACTAATGTGTGTGTGTGTGTGTGTGTGTGTGTGTGTGTTTCCAGACTCGGGGTACGTGTTACTCCTCCATTGTCTGACAAACACGTTGGTTAATTGTGACTTTATGTGGCTGTGGTTGCATTCGTTGACCCCAGGTGCTGCAAAGGTTTAGTGGAGGTTAATCTGCAAGATTGGAGAAAAAAGTATATGAACTCGTTTGCATTATTTGCATCATCGTGTGCAGAGACGTGGCGAGTTTTTTTTTACAGATTTCTGTAGCGTGCGTCGCCGCCTGTGTGTTTAACCTCTGATGAAAAGTGTTCTGTCGCTGATTGGCAAGAAGGAAGTTCCACCCTCGGCAGGAAGTCATGCTGCGTAACCCCGTCTGCAGCGGACACACACACACACACACACACACGCACACACACACACACACACACACACACACACACAGATGGAAATGTGTGGGATGGAAACTCTACCTGAAGGAAACATGCAGCTTCTTCTGTGTTCATACAAACATGAGCTGAGGAGTTTGTAGCTTCGTTATAACATAATGAAAATAAATTTAGATATATTTAATAGTGATTTAATCTCTATTAACCTTCTATTTCATAGTGTTTCCATTTGGCAACAATTACTTTATCTTCATTTTTCTAAAAAGCTGTGATATAAAATCTATGTTTTTACTGTCAGATGAGAAAAGGGGGCTTTTATTTTGAAGGACATACAATTTATGAGGTTGTTACAGAAGAAATACACACAGCATATAATAAAACAACCCATTAAATTATATATATATATAGTAGATCTCCATTATAGTTTTAAGCATAGACATCATGTGTCTGCAGGTTCTTTTTTCAGTCAGATTTTAACAGAGGATTTACGATTTAACATAATAAAATAAAAAAAATAAATGTAGATATATTTACTTATGATTCAATCTCTATTAACCATCTTTTTCATAGTGTTTCCATTTGGCAACAATTACTTTATCTTCATTTTTCTAAAAAGCTGTGATATAAAATCTATGTTTTTACTGTTTTACTGAGAAAAGGGGCTTTTATTTTGAAGGACCTACAATTTATGAGGTTGTTACAGAAGAAATACACACAGTTTATAATAATACAAACCCACTTATTTATATATATATATAGTAGATCTCCATTATAATTTTAAGCACAGACATGATGTGTCTGCAGGTTCTTTTTTCAGTCAGATTTTAACAGAGGATTCACGATTTAACATAATAAAATAAATGTAGATTTATGTACTTATGATTCAATTTCTATTTCTATTAAATTTCATAGTGTTTCCATATGGCAACAATTACTTTATCTTCATTTTTCTAAAAAGCTGTGATATAAAATCTATATTTTTTACTGTGGCTTTTATTTTGAAGGACATACAATTTATGAGGTCACATGACCAGTCCCTTTTGCTCATGGACATTTGACATGTTGTCTTATATTTAGAAAAAAAAAATTACCAAAATACATTTAATTAGTTTTTGATTTTTTCTTTATATGGTAAAATTCCTATTTCAACAACCTAATAAAAAAATTAGCTTACTATCTGGGGTGGGTATGTACTTTTTTTTTTTTTTACAATTTATAAAATGTTTGTTATATATGTTTTCTTATATAAATAAAATAGATTTGTTTCCATAAGGCGACAATATGGAAGTAAAATTCCTATAATGCATAAAACCTAAAGGCTTTTATTTTGAAGGACATACAATTTATTAGGTCACATGACCAGTCCCTGTTTCTCCTGGACATTTGAATTCATGAGAAAGTTTGAAGTTTGCCATAAAACACCAAACGTGACCCTGAACGCACCACGATGATGGTTCAGAACTGATGGAAGATGGATCTACAAAGTGTGAAATCAGTGGGGAAAAAAGTTTAAAATTTCATATAACTATGAAATAAAAAATAAAATAAAAATCTACGTTTATATCTTTATGATTAAAGCCTGAAATGTGGCTAAAGGTCAAAAAGTTCAAGGGGTCCAAACACCTTCTCAGGGTCTTGATAATCTCACAGAACTGGCTTTTTTATACAAAAAAAATAAGAAAAGCAAAAATAAAATACAACATAACACTTGGACAATGCTGATTGCTCAAAAACCAACAGTAAACGTCCCTGGACAGATTTTACTGCTTCCTGCCATGTTCCCCGTTCAGACACTTAAGTGTTTTATTGTGGAATAACACGGACCTGTAGAGCTCAGAACTGCCGCGTCGTACGGTATATTCGTGCCCCACCTCTGCGTCCAGACGCCGCATCGCTCCCCGGGGGGGTCAGAGGTCAGGGCGTGGACGTGTGGTCAAGGTTTCCCCGCTCACCAATTGGCTGAAGGACAGACTGAGTGCAGAGGAGCGGGCGGAAATCCAACCTGCTGCAATGAAAGATGAGGAGGAAGAGCTTTATGAGTGTGTGTGTGTGTGTGTGTGTGTGTGTGTGTGCCAGGTTTCATGTGATACCGCAGAGGTTCAAAACACAATAGTGAACAAAACCACATTTCAGAAACAGAACTACATTTTAAACTGCACCACATTAGTCTCCGGTTTTTAAAATAAACTTCTGTTTTACCAACTCTTCACTCAGCAAACTAAAATAAAAAAAACCCACAGAGAGCGTGAGGATGAAGAGTCGGGAGAGGAAGAACATGAGGAATACCTGCTGCCAGATCGGCCTTATATAGGCAGGTGTCAGCCAATCACAGCCCGGGGGGGTAAAGCCTTTCGACCAATAGCCACGCAGGTAGGGAACACACCTGTTTGCATATTAAAGTGTTAACAAAACACAGGGAGCCTTTTGTTGTTCAACGTTTTGTCATTTAAAAGTTCATTTGTACCATTTTTTTGACACAAACTGTAACTGAATGATAAATTCCTAAATTAAATTAAATATTTAATCAACCTTCAAAATAAAACTAGTTAATAGGATATTTTTTTTTAAGTTAAACTATCTGGTTTTAAGTTTTAGGGTTACACCACATGATTATTTTTTCATTCTTTCATCTAATAAAGCTCATGTTGTTAAACACGAGGCCTGTGGCCCAAACGTGGCCCCGCTCCTGGTTTCCTGCGGCCCCCCAGAGAGCTTTCACACACTCGTTTTTTCCTAATGAAAGACGAGAAAGTGAATAAATGTGTAGACTTGATGCTGATGAGTTGGTCATGATTTTTTTTTGCATGATTTTGAGGTGCGTTCAAGAACACCGAGCAGAAATCTACTCTGGATTGGCCAACACTGTCGTTTTTCCTTCTGACATTATTTATATACGCAAAACCATCGATTCCAATCTTGGAAAATCCACAATATAAATAAATAAAATTATAATAGTAGTTATCAGCGTATTCTTGTATAAACCTCTGTGATGATTCTCTACGTTTTACTGCAGCGTTTTTGATAATTATTTCTACATCTGCATATTGTTCACATTCTATAAATATAAAAAACACCAGCAGCTAATGAGTTATTAGTGATAATGTTCAGACGCCAGAACGTCGTCCTCATTCACAGGCTTCAAATGTGGAAAAAGGACCATTTAGATAATAAAACGTTTGACGTGGCCTTTCCAATAACTTCAAGAACATGGTGAACTTCACCCTGTAACACAGACACAGGATAGTTTGGACGCTTAGGGAAACACACGTCAGTCATTAACACTTGTTGTACTTGCAGCTCGTATTATTCCATCCAGCTGATTCTGCACAGAGTTACTCACTAGTTTCTCAGCCAACAGATTGTTCTATTGTCTGAGCTGCCGGTGCAACTGGAAATTGGTGCAATCGACTTTAACGTGCTTTAGAAATGAACCAGGACGCTGAAGTAAAGTATCGCTGGTATTACTTTACATGTCTGTAAAATCTCTTTAGATCAGAAAGTCAAAAACGTTTTAAAATACAGTTTTAAGAATCATTCATCTTTGAGTTCATGTTGGTTTCCTGTCATTTAAACGTCCATTTGTACCATTTATCTTTGCAATTATAAAATAAAATATTTATTATAGTTAAACTATCTGGTATCAAGTTGTTAGGGTTACACCACATGACATTTTTGACATTGTTCTATATTAAAAAAATAATTGCTTAAAATGACAGAAGGACTATTACTATTATTACTATTACTATTACACCCACGCACATACACACATTATAATGTGTGTATGTGCGTATATATATATGCAAATATGTAAATATGTGTGTATGTGTATGTATGTGAGATAAGATAACATAAGACTTTATTTACCCCTCAACGGGGAAATTTGTCTGTTACTGCAGCATACAGAGTAAAGAAAATAAAATAAAATAAAAGCTAAAGAAGATAAAAGCTATAAAAAATAAAAATACACAACACTATGTACAAATTCATAGAATTTGTTGATCAGCATACACAGTATGCATTATGGACATAGAATGGAGAAAAAATACTAATAAATAGCAAGAAAAAAAGTATGCATAAGCAAAGCATATATACATACATACATGCACGTACACACATATTTACATATTTGCATATTTATACGCACATACACACATGTACACATACACAGCTAATGCATACTTAAGGTGCAGGATGTGTGTGTAGAGAAAGTGACGAGTGGGGGAAAAGTATGAAAGGGGATATGTATGTGCGTATATATGCAAATATGTGTGTACGTGCATGTATGTATGTTTATATGCTTTGCTTATGCATACTTTTTTCTTGCTATTTATTAGTATCATTCTCAATTCTTATGTCCATAATGCATACTGTGTATGCTGATCAACTAATTCTACGAATTTTGTACATAGTGTTGTGTATTTTTATTTTTTATAGCTTTTATATCTTTAGCTTTTATTTTATTTTATTTTATTTACTCTGTAACGCTGCAGTAACAAGCAAATTTCCCCGTTGTGGGATCAATAAAGTCTTATGTTATCTTATCTTATCTAATAAGTTATTACGCAGCTGCAGTACACCACACACACCAGGAGATGGCAGCTCACACCTGCTCAGATTACACACACACACACACACACACACACGCACACACACGCGCGGCCCAGCAGGGATGTGCAGGTCATTGGGACGCTGCTGTGCAGAGATGCTTCTGCTGCTTCTCGCTGGTCTGGGGGGGGCGGCCACACCTTGCCCCCCTCCCTGCAGGTGTGAGGGGGGGCAGCAGGTGGACTGTGTGGACGCGGGCCTGACGGAGGTTCCCCACCACCTGAGCAGCTTCACCTGGTCCCTGTGAGTAAAGACGCTTCTCTCCTGCTGGTTTAAAATATACGGAAAAATGAAGATTCTGAAACTCAAGTTGATCTGAAAAGTCATTTAAAAGAAAAGAAAAGAAACGCACAGCAACAGCAAAGGTGAGAAATCTGTTTTTCGAGCACATTTCTAATCAATAAATAAGTTAGACTTTTGTCCTGAAACTTCTTTTTTCATATTTTTAGTCTTTAAACCATTTACAGAATAAATGTTAAATTGCCAGTAATAATATAACGCTTAGAGTTCATTTTTACACTAGTAGAGTTAAAATTAAAACTTAGACTTATATTAACATTGGTGTTTTTACTATATATAAAGAAGTTTATTTCATTGCAGTGCAAAACTATTTATAAAATAAGTTTTTATACGTGTCATAAGATTATTGCTTAACATCCTTTTTCTTTAATTTGAGATGTGTGCTGGATTTAAATTAATGAAAAATGACTGAACAATATATATATTTATACAATTTTAGATACTCAGCAGATGCATTTTTTGACCATGTATTCCTTAATTTTCAACATAGAGAATGAATGAATTATTCATCAGGATTTTAGTGGATTTTATATTTAGGATTAAAATTCAGAAAATATGAATACAGCTTTGTGAGTCTATGGAAATGGAAAGAATTTAAAAACAAGTTATTAAAAAGTAATAATATGAAAACATGAGGAAAAACGGGAGAAAAGTTTACTTTTACACACATATCCAAACATCCACCGTGAAACAAGAATTAAATTCTCTTTGTTGATTTACACGCAGGCAACTGGATATTTTCTAATCCTCTATTTTATAGCGTTGCCATATAGGAACAATCACTTTGACTCAATATTACTAAAATGCAGTGATATAAAATCTATGTTTTATTGTTTAGTTGATCACATTATATGAGCAGGTAAAAGCAGTTTTCACTGTTTTATTTCTGAGCCTCCAGGACATTTGATGCAGTGAAACCTGAATTTTTCAGTGAGTTCTGGGATCAAAATGATAAAAAGAACTACAGACAAAATCTGCATGGAGTTGTCATCAGGAAATGTTACGTAATTTGCATTTGCTGCAGAGATTTGAACAATTGTCAAAGAGTTAACTCCTAAAAAGTGAAATATTTTCACCGTTTTAAATGAAGGCTTCTGCCTTTATCTCTGTTTAATTGCTAATTTCTCTTTTTAATGCACAACACGCATAAATTCAACTCAGACTTTTTCTATGATTGTGAGCTGGAATCTGACGTTTCTGCAGAAATGAGTTGAAGACAAATTAAAAAACGAGCTGTGGGAACATTTTATTTCACATTTCAATTAAGTCCCCTTGATGCCGTTTCCTGTTTTCTCGTTGCAGGCGTCTGGCAGGAAACCGGCTGACAGAAATCCACAGAGAAGCTTTTGCAGGTCTCTTCGTGCTCAGAGAGCTGTACGTGCTGCTTTTTTATAAATATATAAAATGTGCATGATGTGGGTGAAAAGAAGAGTCAGGAGAGATGCAAAGATGTAAAGAAAAGAACTGGAAAAGTCAGTATGAGGCAAAATAAAAATCCTTTAATGAGCAGCGATTCTATCAAGTACAGGTGAGTCTCAGTGGTCATGTGACCACAGGACGCCACCTACATGATGATGTTTTTTACGTCTATACACACATGGATACACACTAAAAACATGCTACCACATAGTTTAACTCTTAAAAACGTTTTAAAGTTTAAAGTTAAAAAATGTAAAGTTACACTGTTTGACATTTGGTGTCAAAAATCACACAAAAATTTAGATTTATGAGGAAAAAATGCTTCGTTGAAATGACATGAAACCAACATGAACAGGAATTTACATTGCACATCTTAAAAACTGTATTTTTTGTATAAAGTTTTTGACTTTCTTACCATACCAAACATGATTAGTCAAAGACTCCAGTTATTGGGTCAGTGACAAAATCACGTTTGTACCATTTAGTTTTAGAAAAATCATGATTTTGTGTGATTTTTGAGACAAAAGGTCAAGTGGTGGAACCGAAAAGGAAGTGAATGGTAAATTTAAAACATTTAATCAACAGAATATAAAACTAGTTGACAGCATGTGTTTTTAATGGTTTAAAACTTCTTAAATAAACCACATGATATTTTTGACTTTGCTCATCACTGTGCATGATCAGAATTTCAGTTTTTCTCCAAAAAAACATAATTGTGTGTGTTTTATTATTTTTATAATTAACACAGAACGCTGCAGAACAATCATCTGAAGAAAGTTCCCTCTGAGGCGTTCAGGGACCTGAGGAACCTGAGATCTCTGTGAGTCGGCTGTAAAGGACCAGTTCACTGTTCTTAAAACCTAAAATCTAGTCTAACACAACAGGACGCATGGATGACTTATAATAAAATAATTAACCTGAATGATAATTTTCTTGGAGCTCAGAAGACGCATGTTTCACTGTGTGAAGACTGTGAACACCTCAGATCCAGGCTGGTCCTGTTTTCACCTGTTTGCGTTGCGTTCAAGTGCTCGTTGTTTTTTTGTGTTTATTAAAGGCTAAGTGATTTCCTGGATGTGATTTCTCTCCAGGTTGTGGATCAGTCTGGGTTTTTCCACAGCTGTAGGAACAGCAGAAACTGATTCATCGGGGTTTGATCTGTAAATGCTGCTGCTCAGGTTTATCACCAGTGGTTCCAGCTGTTTGGACGTCAGAGCACCACCTAGTGTCTGATTAGGGAACATCAGGCGTGTTTGGGTCAGATAAGCAGAGAACGAGCGTTTTTATTTCTACGTTCATGAATATTCCTCCTGATAGTTATAAATATATATAATATATATACACAGTCTTCTAATGGGGCCGGATTGGACCCTTTTAACGGCCAGTTCTGGCCCCCGAGCCACATGTTTCACCATGACTTTAAGCCTAAAGCAACCAGATTATAAAACTGCTGGATCAGATTGTTGGTCATTTTACAGTTTTATTGAAGTCATTTTATAAAGAAAAATAATTCTAGTTACTATAAATTAATTAGAATTTATATTATAATTATAAATATTGAAGATTCATAGACGTTTATTTTAAGGGACAAATGTGTAAAAAGAAAATCAACTAGTTTATATTCTAGGCAAATTTATTATTCTCTACCTGTTACAGCATTTTGTGTTAATTAATACAACTTTTTGGTGCAAACTGACTTTTAAATGACTTAAAAACCTACATGAACACAAAAATTGTGCATTTTTAAAGCTGTATTTTAAAAGTTTTTGACTTTCTCATCTCTTATCATGGGTTAACTCACGTAAAGTGCCGTACACTGTGTGCCGGATGAAAATATCTGGTTTTAAAGAAACTTCCAGACGAGAATCTAAATCTGCTGCTGTTTTTCTAACCAACGGGTCGACACCTCTCTGTTGTTGGACGTGTTGATTTCTACGTTGCACACATAAAAAGCTGCAGGCCGGAGGAGACGTGTTTTATTTCGCTGTTTGCGGTCCACCCAGGATCCTCCGTCAGACGCCGTATCGACACCGGAAATTACTCCCATGCAGCCGAGGAATGTGAGGACCTCCCAAAAACACACAGACGCTGCTCAGAGGAGCCTCCAGGAAACAGAAAAACACAGTTTACCTTCTTTGCATCAAATATTCTCAATTAGAAGAACTGAAAATCTACTGAATTGTGGTGAATGTGAATCCATTGCAGCTTCCCGTAGACTTGGTAAAATAATGGTTTTGATTGTTTGTACTACGTGAAAAGGCCTAAATATGAATATATTACTACTACTACTACTACTATATATATTACTACTGTCTGCTAAACAGTATAACAGCGTGTGGTTGAAATTACTAGAAAAGAGCTTCACAAACAGCTCATTTATCAATTATATAGAACAAGGAGTTAGTACAACTATGTACTAATTAGTACACACTACTAGTTAGTACAACCATGTACTAACCAGTAAATACTACTAGTTAGTACAACCATGTACTAACCAGTAAATACTACTAGTTAGTACAACCATGTACTAACCAGTAAATACTACTAGTTAGTACAACCATGTACTAACCAGTACATACTACTAGTTAGTACAACCACATACTAACCAGTACATACTACTAATTAGTACAACCATGTACTAACCGTACATGCTACTAGTTAGTATCAATGCCTACTAACCAGCAAATACTACTAGTTAGTACAACCATGTACTAACCAGTACCAACTAGTAGTTATTAGAACCACATACTAAGCAGTACCAACTAGTAGTTAGTATAACCACGTACTAACCAGTACCTACTACTAGTTAGTATAACCACGTACTAACCAGTACCAACTACTAGTTAGTATAACCACGTACTAACCAATACCAACTAGTAGTTAGTAAAACTACGTACTAACCAGTACCTACTACTAGTTAGTATAACCACATACTAACCAGTACCAACTAGTAGTTAGTAAAACTACGTACTAACCAGTACCTACTACTAGTTAGTATAACCATCTACTAACCAGTACCAACTAGTAGTTAGTAAAACTACATACTAACCAGTACCTACTACTAGTTAGTATAACCACGTACTAACCAGTACCTACTACTAGTTAGTATAACCACGTGCTAACCAGTACCAACTAGTAGTTAGTATAACCACATACTAACCAGTACATACTACTAGTTAGTAAAACTACATACTAACCAGTAACTTCTACTAGTTAGTATAACCACGTACTAACCAGTACCTACTACTAGTTAGTATAACCACGTACTAACCAGTACCAACTAGTAGTTAGTATAACCACATACTAACCAGTACCAACTAGTAGTTAGTAAAACTACATACTAACCAGTACCTACTACTAGTTAGTATAACCACGTACTAAGCATTACCTACTACTATTTAGTATAACCACGTACTAACCAGTACCAACTACTAGTTAGTATAACCACGTACTAACCAATACCAACTAGTAGTTAGTGAAACTACGTACTAACCAGTACCTACTACTAGTTAGTATAACCACATACTAACCAGTACCAACTAGTAGTTAGTAAAACTACGTACTAACCAGTACCTACTACTAGTTAGTATAACCACGTACTAACCAATACCTACTACTAGTTAGTATAACCACGTACTAACCAGTACCAACTAGTAGTTAGTATAACCACGTACTAACCAGTACCAACTAGTAGTTAGTAAAACTACGTACTAACCAGTACCTACTACTAGTTAGTATAACCACGTACTAACCAGTACCTACTACTAGTTAGTATAACCACGTACTAACCAGTACCTACTACTCCAACTCCACAGAAGCAGCTTCCTTGCAGAAGGTTCACCAGTAGAAGGCCAGATTTAGACATGCCACAGCAGCCATGTTGCTTCTCCTGGTGACTTCTGGGATACGTAGTGTGCTTTGTTTGCTGTAAAACACAAGTGGATGTAGAAAACCGTCCAGACACCATTGTAAGTCAGACCTTTTAGACAGTGGATTCCTTTTTTTAATCATTTCTTGTTTTTTTATGGACTTGCTGCTTCTTCTTCTCCTCTGTTACAGCCGTGCAGCCTATACCGCCATCTACTGACGAAACTACACTTCTCTTCTCATTTATTTGCTCCGAATTCTCAATTAGTTTGTTCAGCCACATTTCAAAAATGTTGTTTGAATTCACTTGGACGGAAACAAGGCTGACGTGTCGAGCTGGAACCTGAACCTCTCCCTAAACTATTAAAACAGCTGTTTTCTGTTTCCTCCCCTGCTGGCTCCAGGCGTCTGGACGCTAACTCCATCTCGCGGCTGCCGGCCTCGTCCTTCAGGGGCCTGGCGTCGCTGCGTCACCTCCGGCTGGACGCCAACGCCCTGATGGAGGTTTCTGGATCCGCTCTGAGGGACCTGACCGGGCTCCAGGCCCTGACCCTGGCCCTCAACAGCATCAGACATGTCCCTGAAGGGGCCTTCGCCCCCCTCCGCCAGCTGGTGGCGCTGTGAGTATCTGTGGCTCGGCTGAACGCAGATTCACATGTGTATGAACTGTTTTTTCAAACACCATTTGTTTCTATTTAGTTTTGTTCATGGGATTGTTCTAATAGAACACACGCTAATTCAAAATGTGTTCCGATATTAATTTGAAAGCTAAATACTTAATAATAAGTTATTTTTTCAGTTTAGTCCTTGTTCTGGAGCTCAACACAGGCTCTGAAACAACTGATCAGTTGATTTCTAGGGATATCTGGTTTATTTTAGCTGTAAAAGGTTCATTGTCTCTGTGAACAACTCTGCCTTCATTAACTCTGGTGTGCCTCAGGGATTGGTGTTGGGACCATTGTTTTTTTTCCTTTAAACATGTTGTCGAAAGAGGACTTGGGCACATTATTCTTTTTGGTGCCTCTTTAAATTGTCATGCTGATGATACACAGACGTACCTAGCACTGAGTTCACTTAATGGCTGCCTTTGTGATGTCAGAAAAATGACTTCAGCTGTACTCAAACGAAACAGAGACCTTTATCATTAGGAATCAACAAGAAGCAAAAAAAAAAATCTGACACAAAGCTTCTGCAATCATGTTTTTATCTTATATTTATTTAAGAAAATTAATAAAATTTATTTTTTATATAAATAAATCATGAAGTGATATCTTTTGTGCCCATTCTTAAAAATAATATTATTATGTACATCGCTTTAAGGACAGAACATTAAAGGACATTTAGTTCTCTGTGGTACTAGAACAGTGAAGGTGGTCTATTGCATGAAATGTTTTTGAATTTTTTTGTTACTTAAAATAATATAATATAGTTCTAACCATAGTCCCAGGATAGTTTCATGGTATTTAAGTCAATGGGACTCTATTAGGTTTTATGCACTAGGAGTTTTCTATATCTATTTTAGCATATTAGGAAAAGAATTGACATCAAAATTTAAGATTAAATTGATAAAAATACAAAAATTTACTTCCCCCAGACAGGCGAGATTAATTTTGTATTAATGATGCTCACATGTCAAATGTCCCTGAGCAAAAAGGACTGGTCATGTGACCTTATAAATTGTTTGTCCTTCAAAATAAAAGCCCACTTTTCACACTTAACTGTAAAAAACATATTTTATATCACAGATTTAAAATATGAAATAGTTGATTTAGGTTTTGGCTCATTATATGTAACCCCACTAAATCTTAATTTGTGTTTGGAATGTTATAAAATGTAGAAACGTTCATACTCTGGCTGTGCAGATCAGTCAACGTGTAAACGTGTTTAACATTACATTACTACCAAAATAGAACTTTTATAAAACTGACCTCAGAGCCTTTGATTGAATCGTATCAAGTCGACTATAGAAGCTTCCATGTGTAGAAAACAAAGAGACCGCAGGCGGATCTATGTCCTGCAGCTCTACGCAGTAACAGCCCAATCTGAATAAATGTCAGCCAGATGAATTAAGGTGAAAATCCTCTGAAACCTGCAGGATTTGGTTAAATAATCCTTCAGCGGTGGCAAACGTGTGTTTGAGCGTAATTGTGACCACACAGCGTGCTGCTGTTTGAACTGTTCTGGTGGCTCATTTAAAGGCTCCAACCTGCACGGGCGAAGAAGACGAAGCGAATCTGCAAAACTCAAAACTATGACAGTGGTTTATGTTAAATGTACCTAGTGACAGATTATAGGAGGTTAAATTAGGTTTAAACCATACATGTTATAGAAGAAAGGGGCAAACAAAGACAAAAATTGGGGAATTCACTGCTGAAATTCCACAGTCACCTTATAACAAAATGAATTATTGTGAAATTTACATACATATGCTAAAGATCTTTTTTTTTCTCAAGCCGTTTTATTTAAACTTTAAATAAAAGAGATGAGAAGGGAGAATTAAACCTTTGTGGCTTCATGTACTTTTAATACACAATATAAACTAGTTTATGGGTCAGTGAAAATATCACGTTTGGCAAGATGAGAAAGTCATAAACTATTTAGAATATAGTTTTAAGAAAATGTGCATCTTCCTGATGAATGCTTCTTAAAACTGTATTTAAGTTTTGGATTTTCTCATCTTGACAAACATGATTTGTCTCACAGAATGCTTTTTTTTCTTATTGTCTTTTTGTGTTTTATTCAGTGAATTTTTCTCTCGTCTTTTTGTGCAGAGATTTGAGCTTTAACAAAATCAGCAGTTTTCCTGCAGCCGTCAGATGCCTGAGCAGCTTGAGAGACCTGTGAGAACACACACACACACACACACACACACACTCACACACTCACACACACACACACTTTTTGTGTGTTTTTTATGCGTTTTGTCTGATTAGATGTTTTTTTGTCTGCAGAAACCTCCAGAGCAACAACATCGCTGTCGTCCCAGAAAACGCTTTCAGTGGGAATCCTTCCATCCAGACCATGTGGGGCCACAGCGTCATGATACAGCTTTGAGTTTCATTCATAAATCACATGTTAAACCTGAGCTCCAACACTAAATAAAGTATTTTATGTGTAGTAAAGTAAATACTAAAGTAAATATATATCATCAATATCCACATCATCAATTCAATAATAAAATAGTTTAATATAATATCAGTAGTAGCTGCAACTAACCACTATTTAGATATTTATTTAGATTGGAGCTGTTTGCCTCTTTTATTATACATATATATATATATATATATATATATATATATATATATATATATATATATATATATATATATATACATATGTACATATATGTACATATATATATATATAAATATATATATACATATATATGTACATATATATATACACATATATATATAAATACACATAGACACACACAGTTTGTTCTGGAATGATCCTCAGTGTGACTTCTAGGATTTTATGGACTAATAATGGAATTGAACTCTTATTTTATTAATCTTGTTAATTTAGAATTTTTAGATGTTTTTTTTCTGAATTAAGTCATTTTGGTCTTGTTTTAAGTTTTAAACACAATTTTCTGTTTTTTCTGTTTTTTGCAGTATTTTAAATATATTTGCTTTAACAAGTTAAAGTCTATACCCTTTGTGCGTGTAGAGATTTATTATCATTTAAAACAGGAAAACTGAAAAACTAAATCATTGACATAAACTTTCAGGAAAAGAGACGCAAATAATAAACATGAAAGCATAAAAGTTCATCACTGTTTATTTAATTGATAAAATATTTGCTGATCTCCTCTTGTCAGAAACATCTGGAACAATCCGATTCACACTGTGGGACACTCGGCGTTCCAGATGCTGCCGCAACTCCGGATCCTGTACGTCATCCCACATATTCATATATATATATTATATCTTTCATTTTGGTCATAAAAAACACTTCACAGGATTTTTTTTAAATTTTACACTTCACTATAGTTGCTGTAGTAATAATTAATAATACCACAACAGGCAGCAGTAAATATATTTGATTTATCTTGTGATAATCTTAATGTTTTAAAGGAATAAACATGTTTTAGTGTGTAATAGTAATTATAAGGATATTAATAATAATAATGGAAACCAAATTGAGTGATTTTATTTATTATTTAAATGAATATTAAGGTGTGTGTGTTTTTTTTGATTTTCATTCTTGTCAGATTCCTAAGTGGAAGCATCACTGTTTTACCAGATTTCACTGGGACCAACAGGCTGGAAACTCTGTAAGTTCTGACCCATGAATAAATTATTAACAACAGTCGACGTCTCTTTAAAAACAATAATCAGGAAAAATCCTCATGGGGACGTAAAAGTGTCTGAAACATCATGAAAGCATCAGATAATTATAAAATAAACCTCTTTAATGCAGCTTGATGTTATATAAGAGACAATGTCAAAATGTGTAGCCCTTAAAAAGATTTTAAAGCTTAAAAACACATATACACACATATATATATATATGTATCATTGTTTGTATTTTAATATAAGGACATTTTGTGTAGTAAAAAAAAAAATCACACAAAATCATGATTTTTTAAATAATAGGTAAAAACGTATTTTTAAATGACAATAAACCAACATGAACACAAAATGTGCATTTTTATAGACCTGATGAATGCATATTAAAACTGTATTTTAAAACTTTGACTTTCTTATCTTGTCAAACATCATTTATCATTGACTCTTGCATTTATACGACACTATGTACTGTGGTAACGTTGCTTCAGGCTTGTCGTGGCTTGTGTTAATATTAATGTTAATATTAATGTTAGTATTAATGTTAGTATTAATGCTAATGTCCAGGTCCGTCTCCTCCTCTCCCATCAGCCTCCGGCAGCAGATTCCCAGCCTCCAGAAGCCGTAAGGATCCGTTCATCCGGTCTGGTTCTGTTCGTCTGTGGCGCTAAATACAAACTGAACTCTGCGTTTTCCACAGAGATCCATCACACGACGAGATCCAGGATGCAAGCTCCATCCGCTCTGACGAGACGCCCAACGCGTAAGAAGCTGCCGGTTCTCTCTTCCGGTTTCTGTCTTTCTTTTGTCCGTCCTGTGGTCTGAGCGACTGAGCCACTAGTTTATCCTCCTCAGGATGAATCCAGAATGAATCCAGCAGGTGAAGGATCAGGATCATTGTGATTAACTGGAGAGAAACTAGTCCCATCACTTCATGTAATATCTAACCCGTAACAGGCCTCTATGACACTTCAAATGCATGAAACATTACCAAGACACGGTAAAAAATTCTTAATATTTTTACTACTTCGTTATTACTTGCATGTGGTATTAATTTTATTAGGTCTGTGTTATATCTATTATTTTCCTTTAAGGAGAAATAGAACCAGGATTGATTATTAGCTCAAAAAATAATTATTTTTGATTTATTTTTTGTTCTCTTTGCAGAGATCAGCTGTTTGAGTTCTGCATCTTTCTTCACTGCTTTAAGTCAACAAACCTGAAGGAGAGAAGCTGTGAGATGAACAAACTAAATAAAATAAAATAGTTTTAAGGAGCATTAATCAGGTCTAAAAATGTACTTTTTGTGTTCATGTTGGTTTCCCATTGTCCAGTTTAACACTGGATATTAGCAGTTTTTCTGATGGATTTTTGACTAAAGGACAACATCAAAACTGTCATGTGGTATAACCATAAAAAATTGGTACTAGTTTTATATTCTCAGTGGATTATATGTTTAAAATTCATAATTATTTTTTAGTTCAACATTTGACATTTTGTGTAAAAAAAAAAGTAAAATAAAATCATGATTTTTCTAAAAAACACAAAACGTACATTTTTAGAGACCTGATGAATTCTTCTTAAAACGGTATTTTACCATTTAACAACTCTGAAGCAGCTGCTCATCACGTGATTTCAGCTGAACTCTGATTGGTCTCCACTCACCTGCAGGGTCCTCCACGTGCTGCCTGGCCCTGCTGCTCCTCCTGGTCCTGGTCCTGGTCCTGGTCCTGCTCAGCTCTCTGACCTCTCCTGACCTCCTTGCGCTGGCTACCTGCGTCCTCGTGACGACCTGCCTCTGTGACGCAGGACTCACGTGCTTCCTGTTCGCGCTCTGCTGCCTCGTCCTCGCGCTCGCGGCGTTCGGGCGCCTCGCGGGCGGTCGGGTCACGTGCTGCTGCCGCGGCCTGGCACGCGCTGCTCAACACTTCCTGCTTCCTGCTCCTGACGCACGCGGCTCTCCCCGCCTCGTAACTTAAACATCTAAATAACTATTAATACTCAATAATAGTAGGAAGTAGTGAGTTTACTTTTTAATTAAATTATTCTTCCAAAAATTCTGAATAAAAGATAACTTTCTGTGACAGTACTGTACAGTTTGTTTTTACCTACATAGTTTTTTGAGCAAAAAAAATCTGTTCAGGTCAATCTGATTAGTTTGTAATTACGGATTTAAATATCCTTCATTTCATTTATTATACATTGAAGAATAATGATATTAAAAAGCCATTCTTCATAATAAAGACTTGTATATATTTATACAATATATTTTACCTAGTGGCATTTTACTTAAAATTGCATGCATATATATATATATATATATATATATATATATATAAATATATTCTATATTTAAACTTTATGCCTGTGCTATAAAAGAAAAGGGGTCATAGATATACTGAAGTGACCCATGAACCACTGTTTTTTTTCTTCCAAAAATGGAATCCTCATTGTTCTATTCCCAACATTTACATCTGTTCACAGGAAATATTTAATTTTTTTAATTAAATTTTAATTCTGATCTACAGTTAATAGTCATGAATATAAATTAAATTACATTTAGCTGTTGTCCTACGTTGATGAATAAAATGCCCTGAATAAAAATTTCATTTGTGTTTTTTGTCACATGGGCATTTAAATGATGAGAAACCAACATGAAGACACTTGCTTCTTAAAACTGTATATATATATAAGTTTTGTAGTTTCTACATCAAACATGATTCATGTGTGAACTGAAAACTTTTTAAGATCCATTGATATGAATGTGAATGATATTAAGACTCGTGAGACACAATAAAAACTCAGGAGATTCCTCTTTATGTTTAGAAAATAATTTAATAACATTTAAATCCAACAGATAAAAAACAACAGTGGAAGGACTTGATTCTCCTCTCCTTGCTATAATAATACTCTTTAATCATTGTATAGAAGAATTTTGACAAAAAAAAAAAAAGCAACAGATTGCACATGAGAGCATGTGAGCGAGGTCTTCCTGTCCTCCGGCCGGCAGCGTCCATCAGTCTTTGCGGCAGTCTCACAATACACGGGACAATGGAAAAGCCCAATAGAAAATACTAGAGAGCAGCCATGTTCCACATGGACTCCAAATTTCAGTTTGTGGGTTTTTTTTTTTTATTATTATTACTTCTTACTTGATCAGTTTTAACAAAATAAAAGTCCTGTTTTTTTTTTCTCCCCTTTTTCATCGGGAACAAAAAAAAAAGAAAAGACAAACGTGCAGGTGTAGCAGCATCATTACAGGAGGGGGGAAACATCCTTTAAAAACACAGACATCACAGTGACGTCACACCCGCCCACCCGCCTCCGCTTCCCCGGGAAAACCAAACAAAATAAATAGAAGAGGGGGGGATGAAATCCAAATGAAAGGTGACAGAAACGAAACAGGGAAGACAAAGTAAACACCGTCACTCAGCAGCAGGTCTATACTTACGTAGACGACGCGAGGCGACATAAGGAGGCGGCGGGCGGCCTCCGTGCAGAGGGTTTCTGTTGAGAAGGGGGGAGGCTCCGCCCCCTTTCTGTCTTACCTCTGTCTGCTCTCACCCAATCATCTCCAGTGTGACTGTGTGTGGTGTTATCTTGCTTTTTATTTATTTTTTTATAAATGACGTGTCATCCAGCCGCGGGACGTTGGGGGTCAGAGGTCAGAGGTCGTCCGCGTGGGCGGGTCTGACCTCGACTAAACTCACGCCGACCTCCTGACACCTCAACGCAAGCCTCCTCAGTCTATCTGTGTTACCTCCTTCTGCTGACTCAAACTGCAGCAGCTGCAGGGGAGAGACGGGAGGAGGAGGAGGAGGAGGGGAGGAGGAGGAGGGGGGGAGGGGAGGTGAAACGACAAGAAAAAACAAAGGGGGAAAACGGGTGAATAAGTGAGGGTTGAGAGGAAAAGGGAGAAAAGAGGTGGGAGGGGCAGTGGGGAAGTGAGTGAAAGGAGGATGGGGAGGGGAGGGGGGGCAGGTGAACAGGTGCATATACAGGTGTGGAGTAAACAGCACATGAAGGCTTCACTTTGGCGTTTCCTTTACACTCAGTCACACGTGTCTGCAGATCAGAACGAACTCAACACGAACAACGAGAAGCTGCTGGTGTTAGTCAAGTAATAGATGACTGTAATGCAATACTTCCTGTTGTAACCACGTGAATGTGAAGCATTACAGATAGAAGAGGTCAAAGTCGGTAAATACACGATCCAGCTACTCCTAACCACTGTGGTGGACGAGTTTTGACGTGAACATTCACCATGATCTAAGATAACTAATATTACGACAAGCAAAGGGACTACTTTCTTTAGTAAGTCAGTGGGCGGAGGGATACCTCAGGTAGTGGTGACACCACAGGCGGGATGTGAGTGTTTTTTTTTTTTTTTAAACGGATCAGTAAGAACAACCTTTTGCTGAGATTAAGGCCAGTTAGGAGTGTTTTCCTGCTCCTGAGTTAATTATAGATGATTGTGCTCGTTCTGCCAAAGACTCACGGAGTCACTGAGTGTAAATGGTGTCAGAGAGAAAGCGTTTGGGTCTGTGTGTTAGAATCAGAGGAGAGTGAATTACATCTTTCCACAGCGCAGCGCACAGCGGCAGGTTCTGCAGGGCTTGTTGGTGAAGAAGTCGCACCTATAAAAAGAAAGAAGAGAAGAGAGGGGGGAAGGAGAAGAAGAAGAAGAAAGAAAAAAAAAAAACACTGAACACCAGATAATTATATCAGTTCAGGGGAGGGGAAAAAAAAAGAAACAAGAAAATACTAAAACAGGAAATGACGTCACAAACTCAATCGTGATGCCAAAAAATCTAAACCACCATGCTATAAATGTATGTGGACGCTGATATGAAGCCTGCAGAGAAAAAACAAGACTCAGGAATGTGAAAACAGCTCAACAGCATCTGATATTAACATAGTTCAAGTTTAAGATTTTGATTTCAGTTGATTTTATGTTAGAAAACAGTGTAGATAACAAACTGACAAATGGTGCCAAAACATTCAAATGGTTTTACTTGCTATACATATTAGCCTGTTTTTTTCAGTGAATCCAACTTCCTGAACTCACCTCAGATATCTCCTTCATCTCCCTCTCCACAGCGATCGCTCTACAGAAACACAAAGAGCCAGCTTCACTTCTAGAAAAGCACATGCTAGGAAACAAACAGGCTGCCGCATTCTAGCTTTGTCTAATAATCTAATATTTAGGGTTAATTCTTATCTCTAGACTTTAGACTTTTTACACAAAAATATGAAAACCTGGACGTGATATCTTACCGAGCTTATTGATGATAAAATCTGTGCTTTTCTGGTTTCTTGTTACAAGCAGCAGCATATAGAAAATCACCAGCTCCATTTAAAATTATCCAGTACAGTTGTGTTCAAAATAGCAATTATAGTGTGTTAAAAGACAGGAGTAAAGCCAAAATCCTCATAATCATATTTTTTTTAATTAAAAAATATATATTTAGAAGCATTGGGAGCATTGCATTTTAGATCATAAATCAAAATGTAAAGAAAAATCAAATTTTTTAATTTACAGAAAAATACCCTGTTCACAGACAGCAATGTCTGCATTTTTCTTTAGTTTGACTTTCTAACTAAAAAGTTGCTGTATCTTTTCAACTTACATTTTCCAGGTGGCCAAACACTTTGGAGTGTTAACGGTCAGCATCCGGGCCTGGAACTTCAGATGCTGGATGTTTCCGTCTTGCCACTCCTGGTACAGGAACCTGTGCAGCAACAGATCAGCACTGACACCAAAAAAAAAGAAGCAGCAACCGTCCCGAAAAACACTGGCGGGATCCCACTGCCTGTTCTTCTACTAGTTGTTGGTGCAGCATAGAAGCTCGAATTTACCGTTTAAAAAAAAAAAAAAAGAGTGAATTTATTACTGATAACAGCCCTAATTAACTCTGATACTGGTCTAATTCTAATGTTCATTCAGCCACATTCTTGTAGTCATCTCCAAATAATCGCTATCAATCATTAACAGCCCAGACATCAGGTGCTGTTTCACCCGACATGTTCATCCGCCCAATTGATGCAGTCAGCTGATTCACCAGTGGTAATGCTCATCAGCTGCTGTTTGTCACTAAACAACTCCCAGTGATGTTTTGTGGCTCCGTTATTTGGTCATTTACAATTGTAAAAAATGGCAGAGTTACAAATAATCCCCTTTAAACGCAGCGTACATGTGAATATTTTGATAAATACCAAGTTCAAATAAACAGACTAATTTAATGGAAGTTTTGTGATTATTATTATGGTTTAATAAAAGAATTTTCCAATATTGCTGAGCAAGGAATTAATCTCCTGTCTCTAATAAACACATGTGTGTGTGTGTGTGTGTGTGTGTGTGTGTGTGTGTGTGTGTACCTGAGACACAGTTCAGTGTTGTTGGGCATGGCGTACCGCAGCCTCTCCAGGACAAGTGCATGCTGGGACTGCGGCAGGTAGCTCAGATACAGAGACACCACCTGATCCATTAAAACACAGAAACACAAAAATTCTGATTATTAGATATATATATATATATATATATATATATATATACACACACAGTATAAGGAAAAATTGTAAAAAAAAATATATATATAGTGTAAAGATGGTTTTCATGCTATGCCATTATCTATTTTAGCATAGAAAGAAATTAAAAAACATTAAAATTGAATTAATGATTATAATAAAATGAAAGTATTTACCCCAGAAGTTAACTTTAGTTTTATATTTATTGAATATTTTCCAGAATTCTGAACAAAAGTCAACCTTTTGTTGTAAGACAATGATGCTCACATGTCAATAATGCTCCATGTGCAAAATGGACTGGTCATGTATGTCCTTCAAAATAAAAGCCTGCTTTAATGCCTAACTGTAAAAACAGAGATTTTATGTCACAGCTTCTGAAATGAAGATAGTCATTGTTGCTATATGGAAACAGTTTGAAGTAGATTGTTAATTCTGTGAGATTTTCTGACTCTTTGACAGTTTCCAGGGCCTTCTAAACTCCCCTCCCTGACAACACGTAATCTCTTGCCTCTATACAACTGCTCAGGGTGAAGGAACGGGGTCTTGCCTTGTTGTGGAAGCGGTAGCAGCTCCAGAACTCTGAGGGATTGAACGGGGCCTCCAGGCGAGACGGGACGGTGCTCAGACAGCGCTGGACCAGGTCTGAAAACCTCCTGGACTGACTGCCGGCAGTGGAGCGATTCTGGTGACTGCCGCTGAACACCAGGTAGCTGCAGAGACAAATGGCCCGGGTGTTAACGGCAGATTTTTAAAATCCTTTCCCGTGTCGGTTCTTCCTGCGGCAGACACTCACTCCATCCAGAGTTTGTGAAGCACCTCCAGCGGCATGGACGATCCCAGCGCTCTCTCGAAGGCGTCCACCGTCTCCTCCACTGAACTGTGCAGCCACTGCCAGCGGCTGCAACGACACAAACCACAGAGCTACACTAACGTTCAAGGGTCTGGGGTCACCAAGGCAGTTCTGTGTTTTCCATGAAAGGTCACACGTATATTTATCAAATTAAGTTGAAATGGTCTACGATGGAGCAACGTCTTGGTTAACAGTACACACCAGTGGATCAGGTGGAGGTAGGGCATCTGCTGAACCAGCTGCTCCTGAAGCTCCTTCTTGATGATCGGACCTGACAGGAAGTCCTCAGTGACGAAACCAAGGATGTGCCTGATGAAATTGAATGAAAGCGTTTTAAAAAAAGATCTGAATGCATGTCTGCAAATCATGATTTATCACTTATTTTAATAAAAAAAGGAAAATCATGTATAATGTATTTAATCCATAACTAAACATGCACTCACAAAGGTGAATTATATTTGTCTGATGCAATGTACTTTAATAGAATGTCTTACAGTAAAAATGTTGCTGATTCTAATGTAGGTTTGTGTTTGATAATATTATTAGAATTTCATTGAGTTCAATGCAACGTACCGCAGGACGTCCACCGGCTGCTTCTCACTCCGTTCATCCTCACACAGAGACAGGATGAATCCTCGAAACAGAGGAGCAATGGCACTGGACTTATCCTGTGAAACGAGACAGAAACAAATCTTAAAATATTGACTGAATAGTTAGAACCTATGGATGGAAGTATGGGGTTAAAACTATTCACAATGTAGTGTCTCCTTTCAACAGTATTGCTTTTTCACTTTAAAAGGATTCTGTTTTCTTTGATTCTTTTTTTTTTTGTTGAACCAATGACAGTAAATCAAACGCTGCAAAGTGACAACAAACCAAGAATGTTAAAAACAGGTTCAGATATGTCCTGAGCTCACCTGAGCCATGAGAAACTTGCAGGAGTGGTAGAAGACCTCTGCATTGTGGGGACACTCCACCAGCGCATGCAGCCACATGCTGACGGCCTGGTCGGCCTCGCCCTTCATGATGTGGAGGTCGGCCAGCGCGTCCCGCAGCGTGCACGACTCTGGACAGAGCTCCAGCAGAGACTCACACAGGACGATGCCCTCGTCAAACCTTCAGGGACACAGAGCTTTCAATTAAACAGCCAGGCAAACATGCAGGATACGCATCAGAGACAAATCATGTTCTGCAAAATGAGTCTGAGTCAAAAAAAATGTCAAAATACAGTTTGAGAAGCATACATCTCAGCTGATCTGGTAATTTGGACTTAACTCCAGCTCACCTCTCCAGCAGCTTGTTGAGAAAGATGAGGTTTGAGTGCAGCGGCAGACAGGCCAGCGTCCTCTCACTCTGGGACAAGGACTCGTCGCTGCACTGATGGATGGCGTCTGAGAAAGAAAGATGTGACAGTGTTTTCTGTGCTATTTAACACCAGAATATTCACAGATCTAGAGGCCCGTGGCCTTAAATAATCATATATTGTATTTAAACCGTACCCTCAAAGAGGGCAACGAGGATGTCGGGCGGCGTGCTGACGTCCCGCGGCGTGCTCCAGGGCAGCAGGAAGTGCTCCCTGCTGAGCAGCCGGGACGGGCCGGACTCCGCGGAATCAAACAGGCGGAGCGGCAGCCGGTCGAACTCTGTCAGGTGAATGTACGACAGCCACACCAGCGCCCGGTCACTGGGCATCAGGTGGTCGGCCACGCTCCGGTCCACGGCCGATTTCAGCGCGTTCTGAAAGCATAGATCCATTGAGTGCTTAGTTAGTTCATGTCGGGGGAACATTCTCTCAACTTGTGAGATATGAAGGAGTCACAACCAATGACGCATTTCTGACTGCTCCTCTCTTCTTGCTCCTTTTTGTGTTGTCTTGACTCTTTTTGGAACCCCTCTGCCTTTGAAACTCTGGATTTCATCATGGAATTGATCAATTGGTCTCTTAACGCAATTGACAAGATTTTTTCCCAAAGAAGCAGAGGCATCGGGGAGCCAGCGTGCCCAGACGGGACATTCCACGCTGGGTACACACTGCATGATTGGAACAAGTGTAAAAGTGATGTGCCTGACGGTCCTGTCTGTGGAGGATTCTGAAGATATTTATGTATTTGGAACACTGATAGCGGGGATCCTCCTGATCGGCTCGGGGAACGCTTTGGTCTATCGCAAAAATACCAAGCAGGCTGCGGTCCACATTGGGCTCGGACAGCAGCTGCAGGAAATGAAGACTCGCGTGGACAAGAATACGAGCACTGTGATGGAGGTACATCAGAAAGTGACAAAGACTACAAAGACTAAGGACTTACATGTTCTCTATGAGCGTCTCGTGAGCAGAGTTTGAGACCCAGAGACTTATTTATGGAATTGGAGGAGAAATTACCTTCTTTTCATTTTAAAATTATGCTGCCACGCTATCACCCCGTCTCGGAATCGGAATCTCAAGGGCAGACATCTGGGTCGCTTATCACTGGTTGGCCTTCACCGAACGTCAACAACTTCCACACTCAGAGCTTTTCCTCCCTCCCTAATGTAAACCGCGTTAAAGTTACCGTGCACATCCCGGGCACAAATGTTTCTAATGTTTCTACTGTCGTGTCAATTTGTTGTTGTTTTTTTTGTACTTCTCTGCTTGTTCTAATCTCTGTTTCCAAGATGGCGCCACGGTAGGCAGCCGGTTACGCAGCTCTCGTTAGCTGCAGTAACAGACAAGTTTCCCCGTTGTGGGATCAATAAAGTTTCTCTATCTCTATCTATCTTATAAAAGGAAAATCTTTAAAGTTATAAGGGGTTCCCAAACTTCTCATATAAGACTATGTGTGTTTTCTGTCAGCTTATGGTACAGATGCAGCAAGTAAACTGTATGTCGTCATGTTTAATGTCATGCTTCACCTGTAAAATAGCCAGAGCGCTCTCCATCCTGCCTGAGAACAGGTTGAGGTTGACCCTGAAGAGCAGGGCCTCCATCAGCTGGAAGGAGAGTTTCTCCGTGACACCAGAGGACGCTTCACCGAGCAGATACTGGAGCAGGCGTTCACACACGTAGTCCTTCCCCTCAAACGAGCTCTCCAAGTTCAAATACTGCAGAGAAGGTAAAAACATGCCCTTTGATTTTATTCCTAGGATCTAGAAGTGTCTGCAAAGTGTAGAACTATATGAGTGCATAAAAATTAATTGAGTCCCATTGACTTACATTTATCTATTATTTAAGCCATTTTAACTAATCATTTAAACGATTTTTAACCATGCATGAGTAATATATCATGCAATAGTAGACGGTAGAGTCGCTGTGATTCTGGGGAACATCCAGACTTACGTTCCACCACACTTTATAGTCGGGTGCGTGCTCCACGGCCATCTCACACATCTCATGCACCTCCTCCCAGCTGCCTCGCCTGGAGAACAGGGACAGGTAGTGGCTCCACACCTCGGGGTTATCGCAGTTACTTTCCAGAGCGCGAGACAACGTGTTCAGGGCGGCTTCCAAACACTCCGCTGCAGATCTACGGGTGAGGAGACGGCGTTGTGAACACGCGTCGCAAACAAAAAGAAAACGGAGAGTCTGCCGGGTGGTTTGTGTGACTCACGTTTCGTTCTGGTTGAGGTATCTAAAGGCTAATTTAATCCACAGCTGAGTGTCCCGGGGACTCTCCAGGACACTCGTCTCCAGGTTGGAGATGTCGTCCGTCTCGCTGATGAAATAGCGTTTGTCCTCCGATGTGACGCACACGTCCAGAGCAGACACGTTGGTCTTTGAGCTGCAGTCTGTGGAGGGAGACGAGTCGTACAGATGTTAGCATCTCACCACTTCAAATAGATCTGCAGAGATTTGTATATTATGTTGTATATATATTGTGTTTTTACCTTTATGACTGCAGGTAAATAACTAGTCATCTCAACATGCTAACGGCTAAAGCTCAGCAGGAAAGTTTCAGGACTAAAGGAGAACTTTAGAACTCAATCAGTTATTCAAGACTACATTTCATAGCCCAGTTTTATCAAAGCTCCGGCTCTTTAAGTATTTTTTAAATCATTACGTGAGATTTTTTTTATTTTGTTCTCTGTACTTTAGTGGAGGAATAAGATGTGTTCTGGTTTTAAACTGAACTTAATATTTATGGAACATTGAATTATGGATTCAATAAAAATAGAAGAAATAAATAGATGTTTTTAACCGTCTGGTGTTGGGGTTAACATCTCCTCACCATATCTCCTCTGCGTCGTATTTCCACCAACAGTCTCGTCCTCGCTGTCGTCCTCAGGGCGGAGGCCGCTTGGCGCCGACGGCTTCGGTCGCCATTTCCTCATGTCTTTATAGGTGGTGAAAGGAGGGACTGGGAAAAAAAAACAACAGAGAGTCAAAAACTAAAACTGGAGCAGAAAAAGAATCAGAGTTAGAAAAATTTGCAAAAAAAGGTTCACAAACCGTGGCGTTTGCTTTCGTTCACTTTGCTCACGAGGAAAACGGCCTTCTGATCAACTCCCATTCGGTCTTTGTTCGTGCCAAACAGTTTCTTCATATACTTTTCTAGAAAACACATACATTCAGGTTTTCTTAAAACAACACATCAAAATGATGCCTGAATTTCCAAACAACAAAACATTTTAGAAAACGTGTTTCAGGAAGGGGAGGCCGACCTGTTGCAGCACTGATGTCCTCGTCTGAGCTGCTCTCAGAGCAGCTGATCAGAGACAAATTGTACGATAAGATGTCCTGGAACAGCTGGTTCCCGGTCAAAGTGCAGTTTCTCATGTGTTGCCTGAGTGAAGTAGAAACGGATGTTAAAACCAAGCAAAATTATTTGCAGCAGGTAAAGTTAGTTAAAAAAAAAAGAAGGAAAAACGTATCGTGTCCTCACCATCGACAGTCGTCGTCGTTGCAGGTTCCTGTGAGATCGAACCGACAGAAACATTTCTTTGGTTCAATGGTGTTGCTGTAGGAGACCGAGCTCAGAGGCAGCTTCTCCTTGGTCCTATAATAGGGACTAAATCTGAAAAATATGAAGATGTTCATCAAAACCACTCCAACATCTGCAGTGTGTACAAAAAATAAGAGTCCCATTAGATTTTGGTGTGAGGTTTTCTCCGGACATATTTATACTACAGATGTGTATTTATACAACAACCAATTAAAAAAAAAAAAATCCTCAACACACAGGTCTATGCTCCCTCCTGCCCAAGACACTTTACCAGTGGGAGGCGTCTCGTTCTGGGTTCTAGTTTTTTAGGTACTGGACAATACTTAGAATTTTCAGCAGCGGGTTAAGTTAGTTCCTGCTTTAAGAAACCGTTTACTATTTTTACCAATTAAAAAAATATTTTATCTCTTAAGCTCTGACTGATTCTGACTGATTTCATATTTCTGTGAATAAACAGGAACATGTCGCTATGTCCAGTCATCATCCAGTGGACAGAGTGTACCTGTATGATCTGAAGACCAGCAGAGGGCTGCGATATGGTTCAAAAGGAACAGGCCTCAGCTCTGCATTCGCTGCTGCAGGTTCCACCTCCACCACAAGCACCTGGACAGGTAAGCACACAGTTCAGAGTCAGGGCATGGAAAAACTTGGTACCCGATAGTTTAAGTGTCTTAAAAAGTTAAAACGCATGCAATCAATTAGTTTTATATTTTAGGTGCAATATATTTAAAATGTGTTCTTTTTTGGTTTTAGCATTTGCCAAAAACAGCACAAAATCATGATTTTTGCAAAAAAGAAAAATTAAAATGGATTTTAAATTTCTCATCTCAGCCGAACATGATTTGCCACTGTCACACACAGTTCAAGAAGCATTCATCATGTCTCTTAAAATGTACATTTTGTACACTGTAACACCAGGCCAAGTAGAGTTTTGGTGTGCTGCAGCTGCAGAGGGAGTGCTCTGGTTCTATCACCTCTTTAGCGGGGGTGTGATCCACATCTTCCGCCACTTTCTGCAGCTCCAGCTGCAGCAGGTCTCCCAGCCGTGTCTGCTGCTGGTATCTGGCTTTCAGAGAGTCCGTGTCCAGCCCCGCGAACACCTCAGCCGGCTCCGAGGAGCTGCTTAAGCTCTTGGTGGGCTTGGCGGCGTTGCAGTCTTTAGCCGGAGTCGAGCTCAGCTGCTCCAGGTTGGGTTTGGTGGAGGAGTTCGACTGACGGAAGGAGTGGCGGCGGGTGCCTCTGGCAGCGGCGGCGGCGGGTGCCCCGGATGTGGATTCTGAATCGTGATCCTCGGCCTCCGGGACGTCCTCGTTGTCCAGCTCCAGTTTGTCCTGGGTGAGGTCATGCAGGGAGGGCTGGGGCAGAGGGAAGGGGCTGGCGGCGGGGGGCAGCCGGCTCTCGGGTGGCGTGGATGCTCGCGAGCACGGATCCGCGGGCAGCTCGGCAACAAGCTCAGATACGGCACCTTTGTTGTGCAGCGCCTGGGTTTCTTTCAGCTTCTGGATCTTTAGGGCATACTCGGACTCCAGCTGCTGCAGCAGCTGCTTCTGGGCTATCAGATCCGCGAAGTGTCGCTCTGAGCCGAGGGGGGCGCCGTCCAAACGCTGCATCTTCCTGGGCTGAGACACGAAAACACGAGCAAATTCAACCACCGTATATTCATCAGGTTAAAACCTTACTCCCGAGGGTCTGTGAACGCGTCTTAGAGTTCCAGCGTAGTTTATAGAGAGAAGAAAATGTATCAGTGGCAGCTAAACCTACTAACATCTTAGCATGTTGATTTTTTCTTTTAAAAAAATTGCTGACTGAAAGAGAAAAGCAACAAATGATAATTATATTATGATGAGGAGAGCTGCATAAAAGTGACAACCATAAATGTCTTTGAATATAAAATAAATCAAAATGTTTGAAACAAACTTTGTTGAGTTACTGAGAAGTTAACTTCTTTCAGAGAACCACTCTACACACCAGCTACAGTCTGACTGCAGGACACTTTCACGGACCCTCAGGAAATCCCAGCATCCCCTAACAGAACAAAATCTGAGCCTAAACTTGTTTATTTATAGTGTTTACCAACAGTCTTTTTGTTGTTAAGTTTGCACACAAATTGAACTAAAGTGAACTTTATCAACTTTCATCAGCAAATGCAAAAAACACAGACTTCACAGATTAACATTCAACGTTTCCTATCATGTTGAGTTCTCATTAAGCTCACGGTCGGTGTGACTCACCAGAGTCTGGTTAAGGTCTTGTCGGCGTTTGCAGCGTCTGTTGGCGGCCTGCTGGGCCTGAAGCAGCTCCTGCTCCAGCCGGACAGCCAGGCTCTTCTTGATGGACACGCGGTGCTCCACGCGGTGCACCTGCAGAGGAAAGCAGCTTCAGTTATTATCCACAGCTAAAAATCAACTTAGACTCAACTATAAAACAAACTACATATGTAGGTCTAACTGCTAAGATGTGATTTTGAATTACAGCGTACGAAAGGGATTCAAACCTGCTTCAAATTTTCACTTCACTGCTTAAATGAGGCCATTTGCTGATTGCAATTTTGACAAAAATGATATTGTAAGACTATCTATTATTGTTTCTACTAAATACTGAGCAAACGATCTGAATCCTCATCGCTCTGTGATATTTCAGTTTTTCTTTTTTCATCAAAAAGGAGTGCTGTGTGTACATTAATAATGAAAAATGAACTTAACTGATTTGGAGTAATGGCTGCTGTGTAACATTTAATGATGGCTCACCTGCTCCTGGAGCTTGTTGAGGAGCGTCCTGTTGGCACTGACGATCTTCTCCGAGGCCATCAGCTGCTCTCGGAGTTTGGCCACCTTGGTTTCCGCCGCCCTCAGCGACTCGCGCTTCTTCAGCTCCTGCTGCAGCAGATGCCTGAGGATGGCCTCGTCTTTCTGCTGCAGCTCCCTGTGTGGAACCGGAGATTTTAACCATTTACTGCCTGATCACCATGGATTTATCTGACCATTATCATTTTTTTTGTTTATAGACAATAACAGAAGTCTACAGTACAACGAAAGGTATCAAACTTTATGAGGTGTCAACAGGGCTGAACAATTTTTAGAATTTTTTTTCTCCCTTTCTCCCAGATATTAGGTGTAGGATATTGTATTAAGCCACAACTCTAATACAATAATGGAAACTAAAGTCAAGAATTGATTTCATATATATATATATATATAACACACTATAAACTATAGTGTTTCCTCCAGGATTTTTGCAGCAGCCTATGCTTCTCATGTGTCCTCTACTCTCATCACTTTCCTGTCTAATACAGCTTGTCTTACAGGATTTCATAAAACTAACAGTGGATATCAAAGCCTAAACACATTTTTAATTATTATTATTATTATTATTATTATTACCCATCAGCATTTTTTTACCAATACCTGACTAACTTCATTTTCTTCAGGTGTCTCTTCTTAGAAAAATATTCCAATGAGCTCATCTGAAAAACGTGGTCAGCAGTGATATAACGGTGTTAGGATATTAACGTTAGCTTAATGCTATCAATCCCCTTACTAACGTTAGCTACAATAAATTAGCACCGATGTGTTACGTAACGTTAGCTTGATGCTATTTATTAGCTCACTTGAGCTCGCGACCTAGAGTTGGCACGGGGCCAAACGAACGTCAACTACCGATATGTTACGTTAGCTGGTAATAATATATGTCGGTTTAACTCTTAAAATCAAACGCTTATAGATTAAGTAATGATCCTTTTCTCCGTTACTTCGCTGCTTTTCCCTCCTCTGACGCGTTGCTAGGCGGTGACTGTCCGCTGCTTAGCAACCATCAAAGAATCAAAGAGTAACTACTGGGCAACGTGCAAGATAGTTATCTGACTCCAATATAAAAACGTGCACGTGTAAAATAGTTGACAAAACCCAAACTTCAAATAGGAAAATGTCCAAAAAAAAAAAAAAAAAACTTGAAAACTCTACTCACCTGTGTTTTTTGAGCCGCTGCTCTGCTTCTGTCAGCTTGAGCTCAGCTGCAGACTTCGCGGATGAATCCAGCTCAGAATCGAAGGCGGCGGGAGGAGAAGAGGAGCTCAGGCCGTGGTCCTTCAACAGCTTCTGCTTCTCTCTGCTGCGGAGCCACAAAACATCCTTAAAACTTCCAACACACACACATACGCACACACACACGCACACGGCTTTACAGTGTTCAGGAAAATACCTGGCGATCTCCTCTTTGAGCAGCCGGTACTCGGCCTTCTTGGCTTCGGGTAAAGCCTCTGGAGTCCTGACTGGGTTGTTCTCCTTCTCGGATCCCGACGTGACTTTAGGCTTCGCCGCCTGGAAACGTCAGAGTTTCACATCATGTGTCATGCTACTAGAAACACAAACTTGCCAATATTGACTGTATAGTATTAATCAGTCGTTATTTATATAGCACTTTTCATACATTTACAACCCTGAGTGGCTGTAGAAAGTCAGAATGAGATCATTCTGCGCTACTCGTGACTCACCTCGACAGTCCTCCTGGCTTCTTTAATCATAAACTCCAGCCCCCCGAACACGGCCTGTGTGGAGCTGCAGGCGTCCATGTCGGAGTCGCTGTCGTCCGAATCGTTGAGAGAAACCACCACTGATTTGTGTCGGGGCAGCTGGTAGGAAACACAATGGCAAACAGGTGAGAATCATACATCAGGAACCAGGACGCCAGCTCTGATTATTACACACGCAGCTCATGTTGTAGGCTTTGATGTGTTTGTAGGGCTGTATTGATGGATGAAATCATCCTCCAAATAAATTCTGTACAATTATAACAATTACGCATGCTATTTGAAGCAGCCTGCCAGAGACAGGCTTTTTAGACTGTATTTTTTACTTAAAATATTTCATGTTATTCAATAAAATGTACAATTAATGGACTGAAACAGCCTAGACTGAAGTTCTGCACAGTTCATTTAACTTTGCGTAACCTTTGACCAATGAATTGCAGCTCCTTGAACATCCTTAAAAAGGTTCAGTAAGAACTATTATTATACTATGGCGAGTGGCGAGCAGCTCCTACCACCAGCGGCGCCCTGGGAGCGTGGTGTCCTCTGGCGTATTTGCTGCTGCGTGACGGCGGGACCGTGTTGAGGTTGACGGTGCTCAGGTTTCCTCTGGCCGGGTGCTGGACGCCTGTGGCGGGGGGGCAGCCTGGAGAGGGGGGGCCGTTGTACACCTTCTCCTACAGACACAGGGTCCAACTTTTCATTATTTCACATCCGCTGTGATAAGATCGAGGGAAGAAAAACAAAAAACGTAGGGAGACTCGCCTCGCTCGCCGGGACCCTCTTGTTGGCCATGGACATGAGGCAGGTCTCCCTGAGCAGCATCTCCTCCTCCTCTTCCTCGTCCGCGAAAGGCGGTTTGGGAGGAGGCTCCAGGTCGTCGGGTGGAGGAGGGAGGGGCGGCGGCGGCGGCGGAACACCGGGCAGCATGGGAGAAAGGAAGGGCTGAGAGAAATCCTGATGGAGGAAACATTCATCTCAGTTACTGTTTGGAATCAGGCTTTCCAGGGAAGATGGAAAAGTTCCAAAAGTTATTTTCTTCACCAAAGAACCATCACTAAGACGCCTTCAAAGACCCTCAGGAAATCCCAGGACTATCACCTTAAAGAACATGATCTGAGTCTAATATTATTTCTAAACACAAGTAGCGTGCCCACATATGTGTAAAAACAAAGTTAGTGTTCATTTAATGTGCTTCTTTCTTTCTTGTATTTTTCTATGTATTTAATGTATTGTTTTGTAGTGTAAAAAGAGCCAAACTATGAATTATCTCTATGATTTAATTGCTAAAATGTTTGACATAAAGAGTTAGGATTGATTCATGTTAGAGCTGAACAATTTAAAATAAAAAGCTCATCTTTTTGCAGGTATTGAGATTTTGATAAAATTAACTAGCAGCTATTTTGACATTTATGTAAAACAAAGAAATGCTAGAAAATATGTTTGCATTTTCTCGTAATACGATGATCTGAAGCTACGAGTTTTCTCAAGTGAAAATTTTACACGGACACTTTAGATTTTTACACATTACAAAACATTCCTCACATGAACACTTGTACCTGGTCAGTACAACAACCGGGACAAACAGAATGTCCGTGCATACCAGGCCGTACTGGGCGGCGTCCGTCATGTACAGCGACGTCTGGGGGAAACATCCTGGATCGTCTGCAGCGGACGCAGCGTGAGACGGCGAAGAAACTGTTTAATAAATAAATAAAAACAATATCAACACGCATATTTAAGAAACTTGAGGTTTTCATCTGCTGCTTTTATAAAGCGTAAAGTGGCGGCTCACCCGGGGATCCGGTCTCGCTGTCCGTGTCCATGGCGACCTCGTCGTAGTTGTCGTACTGGTAGAGGTTCCCCGAGGCGTCCAGGCCCGCTTTACCCGTCGACTTCCTGTGCTCTCGATCTCTGGACTGCAGGATCAAAACAAAAGAATGGGACAGCGTTCCTGTAATTTCAGCATGACACTGACCACTGAATGTCTGTTAAAGTGATGATTTAGATCAGATATCTCTTCCCTGATGAAGTCAGCACAACCAGTCTCCATTATTATTATTATGATTTTACGGTTTCTCAAGTCTTCTATAATAGTAAACGGATTATCTGACAGTAGAAGAGAAAATAGGTCACAGTCTTACTTTGCTGCGAGTCTGCATCTTGCCGCCCACCAGCTTCATGAAGCGGTTGTACTGCTCGTCCTGGTTGGACAGGTCGCGGATGCGTCTGATCTCCTCCTCCCGCTTGCGGCGCTCGTCCTCCTCCTGCTGCCGCTTCTCCTCCTGCTGCTGCCGCTGCTGCTGCAGCTTCCACGTCCTCAGCTGCTGCTTCCTGAACGCCTGCTTGGCCACCGAGCCTGAGGGAACAAGGCGGTTCATCAGGGTAGGGTAGGGGTTTACTCATGGGGCATGAAGATCAATGTGGTGCAACCATAAAAACCTGTGACCAGATAGTTCAACTCTCCTTAAATGATTAAAAAACACATGATATCAACTAGTCTAGCTAACATGAAGACAAAGTTTTTGAATTTCTCATCTTGCCAAACATGATTGTTGAGACACTTTTTGATTAACTGTTGTTGATTTTCATATTTTTTTCTCGTGTGATTTTTTTTAGTTATCTGCAACTCAGAATAATTTTTTGTGATGTGATCTGTTTTTTATTGATAAAATGTGTACGTAGAGGGCAGTTATAAGAACTTTTTCCTTCTTGCTGCTCCTTTTCTGTCATGAAGGTGTTGAACTCATAATGTTCAGTGGAGAAAGTTTCTCTTTTTTGCGCTCATTTCCATGAAATAAAAATAAATAATAAATAAACTGTAGGCTTTCCAGTGACTTTTCTGGGTCCACAGTGAATTAGAAGGTGGATGAGATCATTATTTAATGTGTTTGAACCCATGGCTGGATGGAATATTCGCAGGTTCGCACCATTCTCACCTGGGCTGATGATCTTCTTGGTGGTGTGGGCTTTTCCTGCAGCCCTGCTCCTCTCCAGCGGAGACTTGGGTCCAGGTTTGGGACTCTGCTTGGGCCGGTCTCTGTCCGCCGGCCTCTCCCTGTCCCTGTCCACGGGCCTGGCCCCGGACTTGGTCCTGTCCCGGTCCCGGTCCAGAGGCTTGGATCTGGTCCTGCTCCTGTCGGCGGCCGCGGCGGCAGCGGAGGAGGCGGACCTGGTGGTGACCCGCTCCGTCCTGAGCTGTCTGCCGGGGGCGGCGGCGGGGGCGGAGCCTTTGTCCTGGGCCGGCTTGGTGATCCGCTCCCTGCTCTTCTTCATCACCTGCTGCTCCTTCATCTGCCACTTCTTGCTGGCCGACTGCAGGGCGAGGAGACGCAGCTGCAGCTCCGACATCTCCTCCTCCTCCACCTTCACCACCGCCTGCACAGAAGGATCGTTACTCACCAACAGGACAAACTGAACCTAGTCTATGTCTCTCTGTGGGGCGGGGGATGAAAAGTTACTTTCAACCTGACAAACACACTTTAGAGATGTGATTAAACAAGAAGTTTGTTTCTTTAGACAACGGATAGATTCTGAATCTTTGACCAGAGATCTGAAGAGAAGCTCCAGAGGAGTTAAAACTATACACATGAGAATTTTTGGGCCTTAGAAACCACATAGCTTCTTATGGATATAAATAATTCTAATAAAATACAGGAAAACTTTAAAATTATCCCATCTGTTACCACAGCAACCACTGGTGTCACCAAATCAAACAGGAGTAAATTACAAAGAATTATGTCTATAATAGAAACCTCACAGACCAGTCTAAACATTCAGAAATGCTGACAGGAGAGCTTATCGATTTTATTTATTGATCTTACGTTTATTAGAGTGTAGAGAGGAAACAGCCCTCAGTGAACAGCTGATTTCTGACCTTATGCAGTGGTGTTAATATAGATTTTATATCACAGAGTTTTAGAAAGATAAAGTATTTGCTGCCGTATGGAAACACCATGCGGTAGACGGTTAACAGCTTACTGGTTTATTCCTGTTCGTTACAGTAAACAGCCTCGTGGCGTACCTTCTCTGGAGAGATGGCAGAGTCCTCGCTGGAAGCCGACGATTCTCTCCGACATAAACACGCCTTCTTCGTTTTCTCCTTCCCATCAACCTCTGCTTCCTCGCTGCAGCATGCACACGTCTTCTTTGTTCCCTCCGGGTCGTCGTCGGCTTTTTGTTCTGTTTCCGCTTGTGTTCTTTCTGCATCTGCTGCTTCTTGTTCACCTGGAACAGAAAAAAAATATATAACCAAATGTTAAAATGCATCTTAAAGTTAGTGACAAATCATCAATCTTTGGCAAGATGAGAAAGTCTAAAATTTTAAAATACAGTTTAAAGAAGCATTCATCAGCTCTCTCTAAATGTACATTTTGTGTTTATGTTGGTTCCTTGTCATTAAAACGTCAAATTGTGTAACTGGAAAAAAAAAAACTTTTTAAAAGTGTTAAACTTTCTGGTACCAAGTTTCTACAGATACACCACATGTTTTACTCTATTGTCCCATAGAGCAATAATAAACGTGTCCTAAAGACGTGTTATTAACACTCAGCTCAAGATGAATGATTAAAACACCAGATTACTACCAATACTTTTATTTTATTTAAGATTGTTAATGTGTTTAGGACAATGTTAAAACCGTACAGGAAGACTGAGGAATTATAAAGCGAGTAAAAATATTTCCTTGATGTGGATAAAAATAGTGTGCAAAATACAACTCTCTAAACCAGGTTTAGTTCAAGGCCAGGTTATAAAATTGAATCAGGGGAAAACCGTTTTTTGTCAGAACGCAGGCTGCTGGGTAAATAAAACCAAATCTGGTCCAGAGCTCTGTAACTGGTTTTGCTTGTTTCAAAGATTCAAATGAAACTTTCCATCCATCCATCCATCCATTGTCTTCCGCTTTATCCGGAGCCGGGTCGCGGGGGCAGCAGTCTAAGCAGGGACTCCCAGACTTCCCTCACCCCGGACACGTCCTCCAGCTCCTCCGGTGGGACCCCAAGGCGTTCCCAGGCCAGCCGAGAGACATAGTCCCTCCAGCGTGTCCTGGGTCTTCCCCGGGGCCTCCTCCCGGTGGGACATGCCCAGAACACCTCCCTAGGGAGGCGTCCAGGAGGCATCCTGAGCAGATGCCCGAGCCACCTCAGCTGGTTCCTCTCAATGTGTAGGAGCAGCGGCTCTACTCCGAGCTCCTCCCGTGTGACCGAGCTCCTCACCCTATCCCTAAGGGTGCGCCCGGCCACTCTGCGGAGGAAGCCCATTTCAGCCACTTGTATACGCGATCTTGTCCTTTCGGTCATTACCCAAAGCTCATGACCATAGGTGAGGGTAGGAACGTAGATTGACCGGTAAATCGAGAGCTTCGCCTTCCGGCTCAGCTCCTTCTTCACCACAACGGACCGATACAGCGACCGCATCACTGCAGACGCTGCACCGATCCGCCTGTCAATCTCACGCTCCATCCTTCCCTCACTCGTGAACAAGACCCCGAGATACTTGAACTCCTCCACTTGGGGCAGAGACTCACCACCCACCCGGAGAGAGCAAACTTTCCGTTGTTTATATTTAATTCTCTGGGCCTTAAGGATTCTGAACATACTCATTTCTATTTTAGTCTTCAGGTACAACAAGAGAAACTTCCTTTAGGTGTAATCCGAAAAACTTGGTAGGTTGGTAATCTTGGTAGGTTTAAAAAAAAAACACATGCCATCAACTAGTTTTATATTCTAGGGGGTTTAAATATTTAAAATCTATCATTCGTAAAACTGACCTGTTTTTTCCACTGATCCTTTAACATGTCAAAAACAACTCACCCTCCTGCTCGCCATCACCGCCCATCACCAGCTCGCCACATTTGTTCTTGGGCTCGTCCAGGTTCAGCGGCGTGGGCAGTTTCTGACGCAGCGGCTTGATGTTGAAGGCCTGGAACACCTTCTTCATCTCGGGGGTTTCCTCGCCCCCCCCACTGTGAACACTGCTGGTTTCCGTTACTGGTCTGGTTTCTGCGACGCTGGCGGCGCGGCGCGAGGCCTCGTCACTGGCGGGGGACGCCTCGGGCTCCAGGGCCATGGTCTCCTCCTTGCGGATGCACTCCAGCTCCAGCTGAATCTGCTTATACTTGGACAGCAAGTCCTCGAAGGACTCGTCAACACTGGTGTCTGGTTTGGCAACGCTGTGAGCCGCTTTCCTTCCCTGATTCCTTCCCGGCGGCTTTTCTGGTGTTAAATGTTAAAAAAAAAAAATGTACGCATGGCTGCAACTACCAGTTACTGTTACCGTCTACTAAATCTGTTATTTTCTTGATTAAGTATTTGAAAAAAAACAAAGAAAATCATCATGCATTTAGGACAGTGACAAATCATGTTTGTTGGTCATGTTGGTTTCTTGTCATTTAAAAGTCCATTAATTAATAATAAAATAATAATAATTAATGGGCCGATGTCAAAACTGTGGTGCAATCCTAAAAACTACGTACCAGATAGATAGATTTTAAACAATTAAAAACAAGTTATCAACTAGTTTTATATTCTAAGTGAATTAATTATTTTAAATGATGATTTATTATACATGTATTATTACTTTTTTTAGTTACACCATTTAATATTTTGTGTCAAAAATCACACAATATAATTTTTTTTGGTAACGATAAATGGTACAAATTGACTTTTAAATGACAAGAAACCAACATGAACACAAGGTGTATATGTTGAGAGACCTGATGCTTCCTAAACCTGTATTTAAAAAAAAGTGTTTGACTTTTTCCTCTTGACAAACATGTTTTCTCATTGATTCTTACCTTAGGCAACACGTAGGTATGTATGTATGTTTTTTTAGGCTGTTGGGGGCATGTGTTTCAGAGGTTAATGATAATATTTGTCAGTTATCCATAAATAAGCCTGTAACCTAGATTGAAATTGAAGGATTTAATTTTCCAGCCTACACCTGCAGCAACACATTTCCATACCAGTGCTGATGGAAAATAAAGAATCAGCAGCTATTTTGATAATTCAGAATTTAGGCTCATTTCAAAGCAAAACATCCGATTGTGAGAGGTTCTCAAATATTAAAATCTGCTCCTTTTTTTATTTTCATTGTAAGGAAGTGAATGCCTTTGGGCGTTGGCCTGTGTGACAACAAGAGGAATGTGATGCTAACGTGTTGGAGATCACTGTGACCAAAGTTTGGAGTGGATTAAGGTTTCTTTGTCTTTTTTAGGGAGTTTTTCATTGTGAATGTCACTGTGATGGTCTAATAACAGGAGATGTGCTGCTGTTGTACAAACTATAAAGCCAAATGAGGAGAATCTGTGATTTTGATTCTATACAAAACTCACTTACTCGTCTTTAAACTGTATTTTAATAAGATTTCGACTTTCTCATCTTGTCAAACATGATTTGTCACTGACCCTTACGTAATAAACATGAGTTTGTTTATACTGAATGTGTCCTACAGGTTTTCCTACGATCTTTTTATATCATTTTAGGAGGAATTTCAGGTCAGACCAGACGGATAATTCCCCCTGTGTGGGGGTATTTAAACATCCCTGGTGGCTCTAATTCAATCAGCGGCCCTCGCCGCTTATTCCTGTTCTTCTCTAACAATTACAGCAGAAATGAAAGGATACGCTTCCTCATGGGAGACTCCTTCTTGCCGCCGTGACTCTCCGCGGGCCCGTAACGACCGGGGGGAGTTCTGCCGTTCCCACCGCCCCGGCCGCCCCGGTTCCAACCTCCGCGTCCGCGGTTCGGCATGGCCCGGTGCCTGAACCTGCCCAGGGCTCCGTGGCTCCGCTCCCAGAAGTTGGACCGCGGGCTGGGCTCGCCGTGAGGAAAGAGCCCCAGAGGCGGCGGCGGCGGCCCCGGCAGCGGCAACGGCGGGGGAGGAAGCCCCAGCGGGGGCAGGGGAGAGGCCGGCCGGTCGGGCCCGCTAGGCCCGCACTGCTGCCGGTGGCTCGTGGGGAAAGGGCCGTGTGCGTGAGGTCCGAGGTTGTATGGCATTAAGAGGCGGAAATCTGGAGGCGGGTGGCCCATGTGTGGCGGTATTTTGTGCGGGTGTTGGTGAGGCTTTCGTGTCCGTGGTGGAGCGCCGCGGCCGCGACCGCCGCGGCCGCCGCGCCTGTTCCCATCCCCCCGCCGGATGGGCACACTCTCCTCGGTTTCATCGTCGCAGATCTCTCCGTCTTCGAGCTCTCCTTCCTCTCTCGGAGAGCGACTAACCGAGTTTACGTCCATGTCGATGTGAAATTAAAAGAAAAAACAGACAATCCGCCACCGGGTGACTGTAAATTCATCGGCTCGTGGACGTTAAATTCATGCTGTCGTCTTACCGACCGTTGAAGAACCGTAAGCAGCTCACCACTAGCGGCGTCTCGCTGCTCCTCAGGTATCGCGAGACTAGAGGCGAACGAGACCAGAAGCAGCACATATGTTGTTTTGTTTTGCGTGAATAGAAACTGTTAATCAAAAACATTGTCCCAAAGTTCAACACCACCTGAACTTTGACACAGCGGGTTCCACCGTACAGACTTACCACATCACATTAACACAGTGTTTAGAAGTTTAACACATGTATATATATAGATTACACATATATATATAGAGAGAGAGAGAGAATATATATCTATATATATAGAGAGAGAGAGCGAGAGCGAGAGAGAGAGTTAAACTGTTTGGTACATAGAGCAATAATACATGTATATATATATATATATATATATATATATATATATATATATATATATATATATATATATATATATATTCATCATTAATAACATGTCTTCCTTTGTTGAGACAACTCAAAACACATGTATTATTGCTTTATGTACCAAATAGTTTAACTATTTGTAAAAGTAAAAATATACATATATAAATAATAATAATAATTTTCAAAATCCGCAATTATTTTTCGGTTACGCCATTTGATATTTGGTGTCAAAGACTCACCGTAGGTCATTGTTTGTGTAAAGAAAATTATACAAATGGACTTTTCAATGACAAGCAACCAACATGAACACAAAATGTACATTTTGAGAGACCTGATGAATCCTTCTTAAAACTGTGTGTCAATTTATTTGTTTTACTTTCTCAGGTTATACCACATGGCAGTTTCAACATTATCCCATATATATTGTTCAGATTAATGATAATGTTTCATTAGGAGCAGTTCTATTGCCCAATGTTATTTGCTCTGTTATACTATTTGTATTTTACTCTGTGATGAAGCACCCGTATGTAGAATTATATTACATTTATTCTAAAAGGCTGTATTTCATGGTGTTAAAATCTAAATATAATATTGTAGAAAACAATATACATGATATACAATAGTTTATTAGTTTACCACTGAGAGGTTTGTTGACATGTATATCTACCTCTCTGTTGTTAAATTTAATTTTTCTTTACAAGTTTTATATTCACAGATCAAAATCCCTCCACCTGCATATTGATGAAATATAAATGAGTGATGTGTTCATACAACCAATATTAGAAGGATCTGAAAGTGTGTTGCCTTTCTCTCCATCTGGTGGAAGGATGCAGAATGACAGGGAGATCACAGCCTTTAGGACATGAGGAAGTCCCAGCTTGGAGATCTCAGATCTCACATCTTCAAACATTGCCCTTGTACAAAACACTTTCAAAAAGTGATAGATAAATGCAGTTGAGTCAATGACTAATCATATTTGGCAAGATGAGAAAGTAAAAAATCTTTTAAAATACAGTTTTAAGAAGCATTTATCAGGTCTCTCAAATGTATAATTTTGTATTCTTATTGGTTTATTGCCATTTAAAACTGAATTTTTTTTCACAAAAATCATGATTCTGTGCTATTTTGACACATCAAATGGGTGTAACCTAAAAAGAATGATAGATTTATACCCTGGATAATCATCACAAGTTGCTAGAAAACAATCAGTCACATCACAAGTTACATGAGTGTCTTTGAGTCTGTCGAATATCCAATGTCAAACACATTGAACCGCGGTGTTAAAAATGTGAAGAATTGTGAAATTGCCCTTTAACGTGAGGCCAACGCTGCGCATGCGCACTGGAAATCGCAGCCGGAAGCTGACTTGTCACTATTGTTTTGGTGGTTGACAGGCACGTGAGCTGCCGTCGTCATCGGGAGAGCGAGCTGGCGTCATGGCGGCGGATTGTGCTCCGAAGGTAAAAAAAAAAAAACACCCAAAGTCTCACATGTATGCGCTTTCTCCTGTTTAACTCTGTCAAATTCTGTTAGTTACGCATTTTTCCGCGGGTGAAGTAACCGCGTTAACCGCTCACAGCTCAGCGGCAGCCTGCCAGCAGCTGGCGGGCTAGCCCGAAAGTTAGCCCGCGTTACCGTTAGCCGACCGCTAGCTGTTTTCGTAGCCACATCGACAGCGGCGAATAGTCTCCTATCGGACTGCTGTTTCTTTTAAAGAACAACATGGCTGCAACCCCCGACAGGAAAATGCTCATCGGAGCTCTCGTCAATATTAGCAGCGTCCGTAAAGAAGAAAAAGAAAAAAAAACGTAGCCAGCTGACGGCGCTTGACACTTTGGGGCCCTAAGAGGTTGAGACCTGCCCCCCAGCAACGCTGGAAAGTAACTGGGTACTTTTACCCAAGTACAAGTATTCAATCGCCCAAGTACAGTTTGAGGTACTTGTAATTTACAGAACGAGCTACTGGACAGATACAGAACGGCTAGTGGTCTACTGGAGTACTAGTGGTCTACTGGAGTACTAGTGGTCTACTGGAGTACTAGTGGTCTACTGGAGTACTAGTGGTCTACTGGAGTACTAGTGGTGTACTGGAGTACTAGTGGTGTACTGGAGTACTAGTGGTGTACTGGAGTAGCTATTTATATACTGGAGTAGTTGGTAGTATACTGGATAACTAGTGGTCTACTGGAGTACTAGTGGTCTACTGGATAACTAGTGGTCTACTGGAGTACTAGTGGTGTACTGGAGTACTAGTGGTGTACTGGAGTACTAGTGGTGTACTGGAGTACTAGTGGTGTACTGGAGTAGCTGGTAGTATACTGGATAACTAGTGGTGTACTGGAGTACTAGTGGTCTACTGGAGTAGCTATTGATATACTGGAGTAGCTATTTATATACTGGAGTAGTTGGTAGTATACTGGATAACTAGTGGTCTACTGGAGTACTAGTGGTCTACTGGAGTACTAGTGGTCTACTGGATAACTAGTGGTGTACTGGAGTACTAGTGGTGTACTGGAGTACTAGTGGTGTACTGGAGTACTAGTGGTGTACTGGAGTAGCTGGTAGTATACTGGATAACTAGTGGTCTACTGGAGTAGCTATTGATATACTGGATTAGCTATTGATATACTGGAGTAGCTATTTATATACTGGAGTAGTTGGTAGTATACTGGATAACTAGTGGTGTACTGGAGGACTAGTGATATACTGGAGTAGTTGGTAGTATACTGGAGTACTAGTGGTGTACTGGAGTACTAGTGATATACTGGAGGAGCTGGTAGTATACTTCCACACCACTACTTCAGAGGGAACTGTTGTACTTGCTGCTTCACCTACATTTATTTGACAGCTTAGGTGACATTTCAAATGGTTGTAATCTTTATAAAGGACAACACACCCTGAAGTAGCCGGAGGATCAATTCCTCCATTCATCGTGATGTAGAAATGTTGATCATGTGTTTTTAGCTGATTTGGGGCCTGTCACCTGATCCTAAAGAGAAAAGCTGCAACTCACTCCTTTTGAAATGTTTTGGAGTTTTGCATCGTCATGGAGTAATAATAAATACATTTTTTGAGGGATATGACTCAAACAGGCATGATACGATGAAAGCAAGTAAATGTTTGCTGTAAACAGTCAGCGCTGTTAAAGGTGAAACCAGCAGCGTCCAACTGCTTGGTCATTTGACATCCCACAAAAAGTAGTTTTGTGTAGTCTGGGCATGTTTCAGTTGTCTGAGAGTTCTTAAGAGTCATTTTTCCACATGTTTTCATCTCGATAAATAACCCTATATGACAAAGAAAAAAATACACCAAAAGCTTTAACCAAAGAAATAGAATTATGAATCAAAACCTTGTTTGTGGGTCAATGGCAAAACTGTAAAATAATGAGTTTAGCTTAAATATACTTATTATGACTGAAATATGGAAGTTTATTTTCTGTGAAGATGCTCAACTCTGTTTCAGCCTGAAATAAAAGCAGCAGCATTCGGGACAGAGTCTAAATGTGTAGTGTTATTCTTAAAACTTGGTTCCAGATTTTCTATTGAAAAGATTTTATTCAAAATAAAGTTTTATATTCTAGGTGAATTATATATATATTCAAAATTGATCATTCTTTTTACAGTTACATTTGATATTTCATGTAAAAAAGAAAATCACAAAATCATGTAAAAATCGCACAAATAGACTTTTAAATGACAAGAAACCAACATGAACACAAAATGTACATTTTGAGAGTCAAAGTCAATTTTATTGTCAATTTCTTCACATGTACTTGACATACAAACTAATTGAAATTGCGTTTCTCACTATCCTATGCGTTTTACATGTACAACAACATTAAAGTGCAGGTGCGCAAGACGAGACAATCCTAAACTAGATTATTAACAATGGTAAGTGCAGTAGCTTATGGCTACTTTTGCCTAGTGTTGCTAAACTAGGAACGAACAAACCGGTATGACAGGACAATCCCAAGACAAGACATAAGTAGTAGGATATGGAAAGACAAATTCAACAAGACAAAACAAGACAACACTGATTGTCCCAGCTATGTGCATTATGAGGTAGTAGTTGTTGTAATGTAATAGCTAGTGCAATATGTAAAATTGTTATTGCACTAGCATTACATTACAACAACTACTACCTCATAATACACATAGCTGGAACTGACCCTTTTTCTTTTTTCTTCTCCCATCAATCACCTCAAAGCAGCCATGACAGTACCATGCTGCCGACTCACTCTTAATCTAATTATGTCACATATAATATAATAATGCATCAGTCAGAGGGACCAAATCACTTCTCTAATAATTTAACTAGATTTTGCTGCTAATACTTATGCACTTAACTATGACTTATTTGTAGAGTGTTTCGACAACCTTGGAACCGCCACACACACTGAACAAAAACACTTCGATTATCAGGTCTTTATGCATTTTGCAGAGTCACCACAGTGTGATGGTGAGGTTCAGATAGCTGATGTTTGGTGTGGTAGCACTTTTACGTAGACAGCAGGGTGTAAAAACAAAAGGCCGCACTTGTCAAGGTTGAGCTAACCTACATGCAGCCAAGTTACTGTACATGCTGGAAACACAGTGTTGCTTCGATTGCTTTTTGGAGGTTTCACCTCTGTGTCGAATGTGCACAAAAACCGCCGCTAACGTGAATCCTAACGTCTGTCACGCAGATCATATTTGAAAACGAAGGAGTCTTCATTCACCCGAGCGGCGATGAAGACGGAATCGAGCAGGATTTGCTCATTTCAGGGTCACTTCGGATTGTGGACAAGGTACAATTTCACAATTCTTTCTCCACTCTGGTCTCAATCAACAACACGTTCATGCAGGGCTGCAGCTTCACGTTCAATTCAACTGAATTGATTGTGTTTGGTAATATATTCTCAATGAAATATTGTTAAAAGGTCCCAGAATCCAATTGTCTAAAATCATCCATCTTAATAAAGTTGTGTGTGAGGTTAATTGTTTTTTAACACAAACTTGGATCCCAGGTTGGTTGTGTGTGAACTGATCTGGCTGCATTTCTCTCACCTCGCCCTCAGGATGGTGAAATCACAGTGGAGTACAGACCTTCAGAAGACGCTGTCGACCAATCAAACATGTTGTGCGCCGGAAAGGTTTGTCTCGGTTCTCCTCCTCCATGTGAGGTTGTTTTTCTGCTCATTTATAGACATTGATCTACAATATAAGCAAACTATTATTAAAAAATACTTTTTTTTTTAGAAAAGAATACTTTCACATTTATCCTGTTACCAACACTAGTAGAAAAACATCCTTATCCTTGTAAAAAGTGTGAAATCCTTCCAATAAGGCAGGAGGTAAATCCCACATTAGTGTATCTTGTGAATCAGTCACTCTCTCCTGTCACTAATCATTTTTTCAGGCTGCCTGTTAGTCAGTTTGAGCTGTGATTCTTGGCTGTCTGACAGACGCTTCAGTCCTCGCTGTGTTTCTGCAACAAACATGTTTTGACTTATCGTGAATTCAATTCATCTGAGGCCTTTAATTTCAAGTCGTGGCTGCTTTAAATCACAATATCCCTGCAAGTGCAGCGAATCAGAGCAGTTAGACTTTGACTCCCAGACCTCTGCACGTGTCCGTCTTAAAAGGGAGTTAAACAAAAATACTGACCTCCTGTCTTTTTTTAGGACTCCAGTTCCGTTGTGGAATGGGCCCAGTGTCCCGGTGAGAGGCCTCAGGTGTTAGAGACACAGCAGAGCTACGAGACGGAGTGGGACATGATCAATGCTGTGTCCTTCAAGAAGAAACCCTGCACGAATGGAGAAGGTGGGTTTTACTGATAAGTCAAAAACTTTTAAAATCTTTTAAACCTGAAACCAACATGAACACAAAACGTACATTTTGAGAGACCTGATCAATGCTTCCGAACTGTATTTTACAAAGGTTTTTTATTTTTGGCAAAACGTGATTTGGGGGTCAGTGACAAATCATGTTTTTGCATTTATGTTAGTTTGTTGGTTATTTGTACCTTTTTTTTTTGACAAGGAATGTCAAATGGTGTAACTATGCCAACAGGATGTTACAGCTAGAGCTGGTGATCAGTGTCATTGACCTAGAAGCAAATGTAAAAAAAACGGTATCTGACGTATGAGGAAATGAACGCGTTCCTGCCATTGTTTCACAGTGCGTAACAGCATGTGAACCAGAACGAAAGAAACTAGTCCTGCTGTTGCTAAATATATTTCTGTGTGTGTGTGGTGTGTTTTCTCTCTGCCTGACCTCTCAGCCTCCATGAACAACGGCCATGAGCGGAGTAGGTGGGCGTTCAGCGTCAGCGTCAGCGACCTCAGGTGCATCACGGTGAAGGAAGAAGGCTGGTCCTTCCTGGTCTTCAGGCTGAAGGACTCGGCCGCCCCCCTGCCAGCTCTCCACTTCCACCAGGGCAGCAGCAGAGAGTTCCTGGACAGCCTGAGGAGATTCGCCCTGCTCAGCGAGTGAGTCCTCGCCAAAATAAACAATGTCAGGTGTTATGTTAAGTATGGCATCAGCCGACTTAGCCATTTAAAATTAAAATCAAAAAACCTGTATCTACATACAAACATATTCATACAAAGACAGGTGAATGCTGCTGCTTTGAAATAGTATTTAGACATAATAATACACACAAAAAAGGTTGCCCCAGATAGTAATTTCATTATTTTCTTTAGTGAAAATGTTTCAAAATGCTGAATAAAAAACAATCTTTGGTGTTGAGGCAATGATGCTCATATGTCAAATGTCCATGAGCAAAAGGGACTGGTCATATGAATTCATAACTTGTGTGTCCTTCAAAATAAAAGCACCCTTTTCACACTTAACCGTTAAAACATAGATTATATATCACGGCTTTTTAGAAAAATGAAGCTAAAGTAATTACTACACTATGCAATAGAGGGTTAGAGAAAAATGTTTACTTGCATATTTTAGTCGCAATAAGGACATTTAAGCTGAACTCCCTGAGAAATGTGTTGATGAAATATGTGGGGTTTTTTTTGCCTCTTGAAACAAGCCAGCTCTTCAAAAATGTGTAATTTATATGCTAATTCGGGTGATTTCCATGCTTCAGAGTGACAGGCTGTGCTGTGGCGTTCCCCTCAGCCTGAAGACCTTTCCTCTCTTCTCTCCGAACCAAACATCATGTTGGATTACTCTCCCGAGCAGATACCCGTTATTACAGTTCTTATCGAAACCTTTCGTAATGAAATCGTCTGCATTAAGTGGCAGAGAGCATCGATAGCTGTGAGGTCCTGCTGTCTGTCTGCCTCCCGCTTGGCCAGGTCGTTTTTTATTAGAAGCTCTTAAAGTCTGCAGAGATAAATTTAACCTGCTATTGCACAGCGTCGCCATATAGCAACAATCACTTTGGCCTAATACTACAAAAAAGCAGTAATAAAAAAATACATGTTTTTCTGTGTAGTTTTAATAATCAAGTGTATTACTTTGAAAGAAAAACACTACATTATATGACCAGGAAATCATGAATTCACTTCTTTTTTTTTTTTTACATTGGGTGATAAAAATCGTTTGAACCTTAAGGGCACATTTGTTACAGCAAACCTGAATATCTCGAAATTAAAAAGAGTCCTATACGACAAAATTTCCAATGAAATGCAATAGATGATTAGAGAGAATTATTTACTTGCAAAGCTAAAATAAAATAAGAATGTAAAATTTATGTTTTGACGGTTGGTTGTGAAAAAGGGGGCTTTTATTTTGAAGGACATACAGATTATGAGGTCACATGACCAGCCCCTTTTGCCCATGGACATTTGATGTTTTATTCAGAATTTTAGAACATTTTTCACCAAATTGAACTCAATGAGCTTAGGTAAGGTTTTTTTTTGTTTTTATTTAATTCAACTTTAATGTTCAATTTTGAAAATATGGGATATTCCAAGTGCATAAAACCTGTTTCCAACTTTTTCTTATACTAGGCCATTTTAAGTAATAAAAAAAACATTAACTTTTTTTTAACATGTCTAAGCAGTATTTCATGCAATAGAGGGTTTTAAATGTGGTTCAGCCATATAGCTTTGACCTTGTTTTAGGCCCCAAAATACATGAGTCTAGATTATTTTTTCTCTTACCCATGCACTGATTATCTGAACCACACCAACACGCCATGTAGCTGTAGGTAAATACATAGCAAATATAAATAAAAATGACGTCTCAATACATTCAAAACTTTTACTTAAGATGTGCATCCACCCGATGGACGAGATTTCATCGTCGGCACCAGGCTGTTGCTGCTTATTTTAATATCTTGTCACAAAATGATTGTGATCCTGCGTCACTGTCTGTCACCGGTAAGGTTGTTGTGTTTCCTGTTTGAAGGTCACCTGATGATGAATCGACTCTGTTGGTCAGCACCGCAAACAAGACCTTGTCCCAGTCCTTCGAGAACCTTCTGGATGACAACAACTACAATCTGGCTGATGTAAGAAACTGCTAAATGCTGCTAAAACAGATATGGATTTTTTTTTCCTCAAGATTCAAGAGACATTTCTGACGTTGTGAGTTTCTCGTCTCTGGCAGAAGCTGCGGCGGGAACCGTACCTGACCACGATGGGCGGCTTCTCCAAAGTCACCAACTACCTGTACGACGTGATCCGGGGGACGGAGGAGCACCAGCAGCGCCCCCCGGAGGAGGTGGCCGACCTGCTGGGAGAAATCATCCCGGGGCTGGAGATCAACCAGCAGGAGGAGCCCGGCTTCGAGGTCATCACCAGGGTGAGGGGAAAGCTCTAATCAGACAGGGAGGAAGGATTCAGATGTTATCACGCTGCTTCATGAAAGAACATGCAAATCAGAACATTAATGTGTGTCTGTGATAATCAGACCATTCAGCATGTGGAGCTACGTCATATGGTTAGAAGGACGTGAACCTTATGAGATGAGTAAGACGAGAATGAATCTATCGGTTACATTACACTGATGATAAAGATAATACAAATTAATCTGCTTTCAAAGACTATTTGCTTAAAAACTTTGTTTTCTTTAAATAAAATTAGACTAAAATGCCAAGACTTTTCCTTAACTAAAATCTGACTGTGGTGTTTAAATGTGACTCAAACTAATAAGGAGATGCTACAGAATGGAAACACATTTAGAAGAGTAAAAGTAGAATATTACACTGTATAGAAGAACATAAATCTATTGAATTGTGGTGAATGTGGAGGATGAGGAGACAGGATCCATTGAAGCTTCCAGGTTTCACCAGGACAGCAACAGAACTACTAGTAGTACTACTACTAGTACTACTGCTACTACTGAACTAGAAGAAGCATGTACTGAGAATGAGGAAAAACACAGAAAACACATTTAAAAAGTATCAGTGGCTCATGAGATTTACACATGGAAGAAAGAAAGAGAAGCTCAGAGTATCTGATGAGGTCCCTGCAGTACTACTGTACTAGTACTATAGTAGTACTGCAGTCTGAACCTATACTACTACTGTACTAGTACTATAGTAGTACTGCAGTCTGAACCTATACAACTAATGTACTAGTGCTATAGTAGTACTGCAGTCTAAACCTATACTACTACTGTACTAGTACTATAGTAGTACTGCAGTCTGAACCTATACTACTGTACTAGTACTATAGTAGTACCGCGGTCTGAACCTATACTACTACTGTACTAGTACTATAGTAGTACCGCGGTCTGAACCTATACTACTACTGTACTAGTACTATAGTAGTACTGCGGTCTGACCCTATACTACTACTGTACTAGTACTATAGTAGTACTGCGGTCTGACCCTATACTACTACTGTACTAGTACTATAGTAGTACTGCAGTCTGAACCTATACTACTACTGTACTAGTACTATAGTAGTACTGCGGTCTGACCCTATACTACTACTGTACTAGTACTATAGTAGTACTGCAGTCTAGTCTAAACCTAGCAGCTGCTTCATAAAGGAAATTTCATTAAATGTAGGAAGACCTACATTTAATGAATGTAGGTCTTCCTACATTTAATGAATGTAGGTGCACCTTAACTTAAGGTAACTATACAATTTGTCAAAAAAAATGAATGTTACTGAAACAGCGTGAAATCTTGACTCTGGTCTTAGTCTTTGGAGCCACTGTTAAAAAAATGGAACCAACCTTCTTTATAATGAAGGCATCCATCACCCAGTGTAAAGGTGTGTGACTCTTTAGCCAACAATGGTACCATTAGGTATGTCAGGCCTTTTATTTGAATTTTGACCCAAAAATTCAAGAATCAAACTTCAACCAGATCATTTACTGAGGCCACAACACATATCTATTGAAGTCAAGACCACCTCTGTTTGTTTTTTTTCCCCCTGTGTCACGTTGCTATGACGACAATGACTCATCAGCTCTCTGTCCGTCAGGTGGACCTGGGGACGAGGCCTCAGGTGAGGAGGGGGGAGCCGCTGTCTGCAGAGGACTGGACCAGGCACCAGGACCAGGAGGGGCGGATGCTGGACGTCCCACGCCTCAAACACAGCATCTTCAAAGGGGCACGTTGGATTTATTATTCGAGACTTGCTGTAAATCTAAATGTGTGTTTAGATGTAAAAAAACTCATCAGCTGTTCTCTTCTAATCTGCAGGGACTCTGCCACGCCATCAGGAAAGAGGCCTGGAAGTTCCTGCTGGGATATTTCCCCTGGAGCAGCACGCTGGAGGAGAGGAAAGCCCTGCAGAGAGCCAAAACGTACGACATAGTGCTGAAATTATGAGTTATTTTGATTATCCATCGAATTTTTCCAAACAACTTATAATAATTTTGATGCTTAGCTGATCGGGTTTTTCCTTCCCGCGCTCACAGTGATGAGTACTTCAGGATGAAGCTGCAGTGGAAGTCGGTCAGCGAGGAACAGGAGCGGAGGAACTCCAGGCTGAGGGACTACAGGAGCCTGATCGGTGAGGCTGGAACCGGGAATTTTACGTCATATTTTCCCTTTTTTAAGAGAGTTTAACTATCTGGTGTCAAGTTTTTATGGTTGCACCACATGACGGTTTTGACGTTCTCTTAAAATCAGTTCTCTCGTTTTTACCGTGAATCTGCAGAAAAAGACGTGAACCGAACAGACAGGACAAACCGGTTCTACGAAGGCATCGATAACCCCGGCCTGGTTCTGCTCCACGACATCTTGATGACGTACTGCATGTTCGATTTCGACCTCGGTGAGACGCCATGTTCTCCTATTACTAAATACTGTTCTAGTTTTTCCCCCATCGGTGAGCCTACACACGATTCATCCAGTGCTTGTTTGAGCTGTAAATTTTCTGTGCTCAGGTTACGTGCAGGGGATGAGCGACCTGCTCTCGCCGATTCTCTACGTGATGGAGAACGAGGTGGACGCCTTCTGGTGCTTCGTCTCCTTCATGGATCAAATGGTGAGTCGCCATTTCGTGATGGGCAGTGATGCCCTCTGCATTTAGACGACATGGAATAGCAGTGATACCATAACCGACTATTGTGATTATAAAAATGTGTGTGTTTTTTTGTGTGTGTTTTGCAGCACCAGAACTTTGAGGAGCAGATGCAGGGCATGAAGACCCAGCTGATCCAGCTCAGCACTCTGCTCAGGCTGCTGGATTTGTCCTTCTGGAACTACCTCGGTATGAGAAACACCCCACAACCAATCAGCCTGTTAAAAACACTGTTTTCAGGTTTTTTGCTGCTTTAAATGATCATGAATCTGGAATATGTCTACCACCACAAAGGTTATTTGACCTAAACCTGCTATGAAAATAAATCTACAACATGTGAGGTGACTACAGAGTTAGAATCAGTTTATACGACGTTACAGAATACTTAATATAGACTATTGCAAATATATGTTTTACTGCAGATAAAAAATACTTATTATACTTATTAGACCCAAATCAGGAAAAAACAACTTTAAATTTAGCCAAATTATCTGCAATGCAAAGTTCAATCATTGGAAATTGCAGGAGGATCATTCCAGAACATGAATATATTCTGTAAGATGTTTAATCCTAATAAACGATTTTGTTCATTATGTGGGTAATAATTGCTTATAAAAGTTAAACCGTAAACCCTTTAGTTTTTAGGGTTACACACAACAGTTTTGGCATTCTATAAATATTCTATTTTTTCAAATATGTTATGTCTAATGCTGCTTAACTTTACATTTAAAGCGATGTAGAAATTGCAAAATTATCCACAAGTCTGGAGTTAAATGCAGCCAGTTGGTGTTTTTTGTGTTGTTTCTGTTTTGTTTTTTGTTTTTTTTAAACACACACACTGTGTGTTTTCCTTGCAGAGTCCCAGGATTCAGGTTACCTGTATTTCTGTTTCCGCTGGCTGCTGATCAGATTCAAGCGGGAGCTCAGCTTTCAGGACGTGCTGCGGTTCTGGGAGGTGAGTTCAGTCTGATCCAGAGTCCTGGTTTGAAAATGTAAGAAACAGAGGTTTTTTTTTTCTTTTATAGTTATAACATCAATTGGAGGTTGACAGCACAGAGGAATGAGCAATATCAGGTTTTAGATGCACATACAGCACTTGGTTTTAGATCAGTTCATTCACGAAATCATGTAAAAGAAAAATATTATACAGGTTAAAGAAGTCTTAATCAGGTAGATAAAAATGGTTTTTTGCTATTTGTGTAATTTAATTTTTTTTTTTGCACAAAATGTCAAATGGTGTATTCTAAACAGAATGTTAAATTTTACATATATAAACCACCTAGAATATAAAACTAGTTGATAGCACATTTTATTTTTCAAAAGGGTGTTTTAGGGTTACACCACAGGATATTTTTGACATTCACATAATTTGTTTTCACAAAAAAAAAAAATCAATTTTAATATGATTTTTTTGGACACAAATAATAATAAGAATCATTCATCAGGTCTCGCAAAATGTACATTTTGTGTTTATGTTGGTTTCTTGTCATTTAAAAGTCCATTTGTTCCTTTTTATTTATTTATAGAAAAATCTGATATTTAACATATATAACACTAAATGTTAATATTTTATGCACCTACAATAAAAAAAATTAATTAAAAAAAATATATATATATTTAATTTTTTTTTTAAATAAATAAATGGTACAAATGGAAGTACCTAACTTAACATTTCGAGTCAAAAAATACTCAAAATCGAAACATAAATGGTACAAATAGACTTTTAAATAGATAAAATAAATAATAAAATGTACATTTTGTGTTTATGTTGATTTCTTGTCATTTAAAAGTCCATTTGTTCCTTTTTATTTATTTTATTTTTTTTTCATTTATAGAAAAATCTGAAATTTGTGTGATTTTTGACACTAAATTATAATAAATAAATAAAAATTAATATATATATATATATATATATATATATATATATATATATATATTAATTTTTATATTGTAGGTGGAGAAAATATATTAACATTTAGTGTCAAAAATCACTATATATAAAAATGTTTAATAAATAAATGGTACAAATGGACCTTTAAATGACAAGAAACCAACATGAACACTAAATGTACATTTAGAGAGACCTGATGAATGTTTCTTAAAACTGTATTTTAAAAAGGTTTTTGCACGTTCTCATCTTTACAAACATGGTTTGTCACTGAGCCTTTTATACCTTGGTGTAACCTAAAAAGTAATGAATTTTAAACATGTAATCTACCTAGAATATAAAACTGTCTGGGGTTACACTGCACTGTTGACTCAGCCTGATCCTCAGTTCTGTTAAATCTGTCTTCGTGTCCTCGTGTCCTCGTGTCCTCCAGGTGATGTGGACGGATCTGCCGTGTCAGAACTTCCACCTCTTGGCCTGCTGCGCCATCCTCGACTCTGAGAAGCAGAAAATCATGGAGGAGAATTACGGCTTCAACGAAATCCTCAAGGTAGAACGTCTCCCTGTGCACCTCCTGCTCTTTTACTTTCAGTTGCTGAGTTTTAAAATAAATTCAAGTAAATGGTCACCATGTCTGTATAAGAGCCGATTTCCAATGGAATTATATCTAAAATCAGTACATTTACCTTCGAAGTTGACAGGGAGGAACAAAATGAAATATGCTTAACTGCTACGAACTGTCACGAGGAGTGAATTACCTTTTGATTCGTTGCAGCACATTAATGAGCTTTCCATGAAGTTGGATATTGAAGAAATTCTCCAGAAATCAGAAGGAATCTGTCTGCAGATAAAGGGCTGTAAGGTACGTTCAGCAGGAGGCGGAAAACCTACTCAAAAACACTAGAAGTTGAATAGAGAATGTTTGTAGAATTTTATCTTTTACTGGAAAGTAGCACAAGGGTTTTGTGAATGGAGATTTTATTTTAATGAATTTACTGCCTGAGAAGAATATTTGTGCCATGTGGATTATCCTAAAAACTTGGTAGCAGATATTTTAACTAAATTTAAAAACATATGCTATCAACTATTTTTATATTCTAGGTGGCTTAAATATTTAAAATGTATTTTCTTTTTAGGTTACACCATTTGATTTAGTCTCAAATGTCACAAAATTGTAAATTTTTGTGACATTTCCATCTTTCTCATGACTACAAATATTCTGTTTCTCATATCCTTGAAAGTTCAATCAAATTACTAGTGTTTTGTCAACCTTTTAATTTCTGAATTAAATCTTATCTTCTCATCCAGATAACTCTCCTTAAAACCTTTTATAAATGAAACACAGTCTATCGACTTGTTTTACATTCTAGGTGGAATAAATATTTAACATTTTCTTTGTTTTTTGTCTACATAATTTAACATTTCGAGTCAAAAATTACTCAAAATTGAAACATAAATGGTACAAATAGACTTTTAAATAGATAAAAAATCAACTTTTTTTATAGACACAAATACAAATAGTCTTAAGAATCATTCATCAGGTCTCGCAAAATGTACATTTTGTGTTTATGTTGATTTCTTGTCATTTAAAAGTTCATTTGTTCCTTTTTATTTATTTATTCATTCATTTATAGAAAAATCTGAAATTTGTTTAATTTTTGACACTAAATGTTAATATATTTTATCCACCTACAATATAAAAATTAATAAAAAAAAATATATATATTTGAATTTTTTTTTTTAAATAAATAAATGGTACAAATGGACGTTTAAATGACAAGAAATCAACATGAACACAAAATGTATATTTAGAGAGACCTGATGAATCCTTCTTAAAACTATATTTTAAATGTTTTTGGACTTTCTCCTCACTGAATCTAATAGAAATTCAACAAGAAACAGTCATGTTAAGTCATGAATCATGAACTACACAAACATAAATATGCGAATATTTTTTTTTTTACAAAAAATAACACCGAATACATACGTGGGGGGGCGTAAAAGAGAATAATAAATTTTAAATATTCAATCCACCTAGAATATAAAACTTTATATCATGTGTTTTTAGGGTTACATACACCACATGACGGTTTTGACTTAACATGTTTTTAGTATTTTAATAGTAGTATTTTATTTATTCTACTGAGCTAATTGCAGCACTTTAATTACTTATTATTTCGTCTCTCCGCAGGATTTGCCAAGTTCTATAAGCGACATCCTGGGTCTGGACAGGGAGGCTCCGGGCTCAGACCTGACGGACTCGGGTTCGCCGCGGCCGGTCCGGGCGCCGCGTCGCCGTGACGACGGCGCCGGCTGCTGCAACGGCCACGGACACTTAACGGAAACCTCCCACAACGGCTGCGGAGTGGCCTTCATCTCCTAGTGAACGGCAGAGACTTTCACCCCCTCCTCCTCCACCCCCAACGAAAAAAGAGAGAAGAATGTAAAAACAGAAAAAAGGATTTAAGGATTATTCAGAATCTTATTTTTGTAATTTCTTGTATCATATCGTCTCTTTCACTTTAAAAGTCATTCCTTCTCTCTTGCTAAAGATGTTTTCTAAGATGGCCTGTATGTGTGTGTTTTTTATTTTATTTTTTCCTCTCATTGTCTGACGCTGGACTCTGAGAAATCTGCCACTACCACACCAGCTCCCTGTTATTTGTTCTGCTGCTATATATATATATATATATATATTGTTTGGATTTAATCCGACAAACATCTCCATTGCCCCCGTGTGCCACAGATCAAAACTATAACCTTGTGTTACATAACCTCCGCTCAGTATTAATCAGCAAATATAAAAAAACGGGCTGTTCCATGTGCGGTGGATGGAAGATGGTGGAAAACAGCTTCCCCTGATATGTAACAAGAAAATGTTCATTTTGTGTTTTTTATAAATTGTGATGCTTATGGACTGAAGCAGGTCCTATTTATAGGAATTACTGGGCGTGTTGGGAGATATGCTTGTATAATTCTAAGTTTATTTACTTATATTGTTACGTAAACCTTAAAAAATATTATTTTTTGCTTCAATTAGGGCAATGTTCATGATTTGTAGTTTGTGTCGTTGGGTCAATGTCAAAAACTTGGTACCAGATAGTTTAACTTTCTTAAAAGGATTACAAAAAAAAACACATGCTATTTAATTGTATGTTCTAGGTTAATTACATAAATTTAATTAATAAGTTTATTCAACTTAACTGTTTTGACTTTCTCATCTTGCCGCACATGATTTGTCAAGATGAGAAAGTTTTTTTCTTTTTTATAAAAATCATGATTTTGT
>JAYKQN010000010.1:1037500-1050000 GCA_036785175.1 Eupleurogrammus muticus | reverse complement strand
GAATAATCTTGAAACTAACATGAAACAAAAAAGTACATTTTGAGACACCTGATGAATGGTTCCTCATTAGGGTCACATGGTCTGCTGGAGCCAATCCACATTACAGGTGAGAGGTAAGCAGCCAATCATGGAACAGACAGATAGACAAGCAGACAGGCAGGCAGACAGACAGACAGTGAGACAGACAGACAGACAGGCACACAGACAGACAGACAGACAGACAGACAGACAGACAGACAGACACAGACAGACAGACAGACACACAGACAGACAGACAGACAGACAGACAGAGACAGACAGACAGACAGGCACACAGACAGACAGACAGGCACACAGACAGACAGACACAGACAGACAGACAGACAGACAGACACAGACAGACAGACAGACAGGCACACAGACAGACAGACAGGCAGACAGACACAGACAGACAGACAGACAGGCACACAGACAGACAGACAGGCAGACAGACACAGACAGACAGACAGACAGACAGACAGACAGACAGACAGACAGACAGACAGACAGACAGACAGACACAGACAGACAGACACAGACAGACAGACAGACAGGCACACAGACAGACAGACAGACACAGACAGACAGACAGACAGGCACACAGACAGACAGACAGACACAGACAGACAGACAGACAGGCACAGACAGACAGACAGACAGACAGACACAGACAGACAGACAGACAGACACAGACAGACAGACAGACAGGCACACAGACAGACAGACAGACAGACAGACAGACAGACAGGCACACAGACAGACAGACAGACAGACAGACAGACAGACAGACAGACAGACAGACAGACAGACAGACAGGTAGTTTAGATTCTCTGATCAAAATCAGCATGTTGTTTTGGACTGTGGAGGAACCTGAAAAACCTGCAGAGAACATGAAGCTCCACACAGAAACGTCCCAGATCAAGGACTCGAACCTGTGACGTTCTTGCTGTGAGATACCAGAACCACCCACTAATCCAACGTATCCCCCTCTTCTTAAATCTGTATTTTATCACTTATTTTATTCTAATTTTACTCTTTCCCACAGGTAAAGCCAGACAGGAATGATCCTCTGCATCCTGCTCCCTCCCCCTCCCCTCCCTGTGTCAGTATATAACCAGCGGAGTCCCAGCAGCTCAGAGCGTTGGTCTGCAGGCGTCGCCAGGCGGGCGGTTCCGGTGTCGTTGGTGTCGTCGGTGCCGTCAGGACGTCAGGCTGGAGCCCTGGTACTCCTACACCCACTGGTTCCCCATGGCGTCGGCCCATGTGATGAAGGACAGCCCGGAGCCGCTGCCCAGGATGCAGCCCGCCATGATGATGTTCTCCAGCAAGTACTGGGCCAGGAGGGGCATGTCGCTGGACTCGGCCATGTTTGATCACCAGAACCAGCAGAACCAGCAGTACCAGCAGCAGCAGAGACACACCGGGGGGCAGATGGTGAGAACCACACCTCTTCATCCTCCTCCTCATCCTCATCAGAAGTTCCTGCCAGCAGTGACATACCCCTATTATATATAATATAAATTAAACATGGTAAAAATGTTTTTATTACTTAAAATGGGCTAAATAAAATATCAAGTCATTAAAAATATAAAGTTGTAAACATAGTGTCTATAGCATAGTTTCATGCTATGTAAGTCAATGTGACTCCATTTGGTTTTATGCACTAAGAATTTCATCATATTAGAAAAATATATATAACGTCAAAATTGAATTCAATGTAAAAAAAAAAATAAGTTTACTTACCGAGCATAGTGATATAAAAATTGTATTTTAAATTTTACAACCTTTGGTTGTGAGACAAAGACGCTCACATGTCAAATGTCAATGAGCAATTTGTATGTCCTTCAAAATAAAAGCCCCCTCTCTCAGGACTCAAATATCCTTTACACATGTGTTATTGTATTAAATCAAATAAACTATTGAACATTTTTTAACAGCTCTATACATTATATAATATTATATCACTGTTCAGCGTGAGAATTAAATGTGTTATTTATTTATTTATTTTTAACACAGTGGAAAAATCTGAATTTTTTTTTCTTTTTTTTTTACAGGTCTGTAATTTTACTCAGAGAAACAGAGTTTAACCAGCTGCGATTTTATAATTCTGGTGAAAATGAAAATGTTAATCAGCAAATTAAATTAATTATTATTAAATAGATTTTAATTTAATTTATTGGATGGCAGCTCATAATTTCAGCTCCATTTCTAATCAATTATTCTAATAATTATTATTCTAATTATTCTAATATAACTTATTCTAATCTCTTATTCCAATATGAATTATTCTAATATATTACATATAACATATTCATTAATGTAACTAAGACACTGAAGCACAAACAGGTCATTTTCTAATGTGTGAATATTTATTTTATATTTTCCTCTGAAATAAATTCTATAATTTTTCCTTGAGATTTATTTGCATTATTTGTCGATAGTTGTGAACTGTTCAGCTTCACCTTCAGATATTATTTCTGCAGCAGCAGCTGCCGTTTTGTTCTAATCTTTAGCTTCTGTAGTTTTTTTTCCCGCTGGATGTGAATAGATCAACACGGTTTGATCTGATCACGCTTTGTTTGACGGTGTGTTTGTTTAGTGGAAAAGGAGGAAATTTACCTCTGAGATAAGAGTTTGGCAATAAATCAGCCTGTTATCAGCCTTTTATGACGTTTTTTTATATTTGCCCATCGGTGTTATCCACTTCCAATATGAAATAACCTGCAGTGGAATTTTTATTATTAGTTAGTTCTTGACTGTAAAAGTGTAAAAGGTTAAGGCGAAACACACAAAATATCATCAGTACCTTTATATAAATATCAAAACAGATAATTCACACAATAACATTTTTTCTATGCTATATTATAAATTGATAATGAACAGATTATAATTTTGCTCACTTCTTTTTTATATTATTATGCACAGCTGCTAATTCACTTGTTTTACCCTCATGTTATCAGATAGTTTTATATTATAGGTAGATTAAATATTTAACATTTATCTTTTGACATTTTATGTTGAAAAAAAGCACAAAATCATGATTTCTGTAAAAATTAAGGGTAAAAAACAAAATAATGATACACAAAAAGTACATTTTGAGAGACCTGATGAACGCTTTTAAATGTGATTTTGTTCTATATTTTTTTTTTTTTTTTTTTTTTTGGCCAACCATGATTTATACGGTATAAACGCTATATTATTTTTGCACATTTGCTCATACTTGTGCCAATGCTGTTATTCTAGCCTGAGGTTTATACACAAATATTACATTATTTCTGGCATAATTTCATTTTGTTTGTGTGTATTTTGCGGCGCTGCGAAGTTTATCAAATTAGAAAGAAGAAAACATGTTCTATCACAATATGAGGATCTAAATATGAATATAATATTGATATATTGCCTAGCACTAACGTTTTGGGGATCAAAATATTCATATTTCATTACTTACAGAGAGCGTCATAGAGTCGGTCAGCTTTGGGCTGAAGGGGGATTTTCCATCATTTCTACTGCAAAACCACAAGTGGCCATTGGAAATAATAAAATAAATAAATAAATACTATTTTAAAAAAGGCAAAATATTCTGACAGACCTGTTCCCCGCTCTGTTTCCTTTATTTTTTGAGGGGTTTATATACAAATTAAATTATCAATATATTATAGTCCGTTCTAGTAGAAGTCACTAAACTATACAGACTGCACCTTTAACCTCCTAGTGAAAATAGTGATAACATCTATCACACTACGATATAATACCCAATGATAGTCTATTTTGAGAAATAACAGATGATTGCATATAAACTCAGTGTAATAGATTTTTTTAAATGAAGACGTGACCTCTCACCTCTCTGTGTCGTGTAGTCGCGGCGTCAGTCCTTCTGTCCCATCAACGAGAATCCAGACAAGCAGAGCGAGGAGGACTCGGGCCGGACCGCCGTGGTGTTCTCCCTGAAGAACGAGGTGGGCTGCCTGGTCAAAGCGCTCCGGCTCTTCCAGGTGGGACGGCCCTACTCTTAAAGAATCCAGATCCTGGTGTTCGTCCTCCTTTTTTTATCTCTTTTGACCGCCGTCTGTCCTCCCTCCTCCCCGCAGGAGAAGCGAGTGAACCTGAACCACATCGAGTCCCGCAGGTCGAAGCGCGGCGCCAACGACGTGGAGATCTTCGCCGACTGCAACTGCAGCAAGAAGGAGTTCAACGAGCTGCTGCAGCACCTCAAGGACCACGTCAGCATCGTGTCCTTCAACACGCCGCAGCACGTGTGGTCCGCCGAGGCCGGTAAGGAAGACCTCCTGAGGAGACTCCATCTCATCAGGGTCAAGTCTGCATCAGACGTCTAAACCTCCTGTAGTCGCAGTTTTATATTCAAATCACCAGTCCTGGTCCTGGAGGGCCGGTGTGGGTCCAGGTGTTTGACCCAACTAAGCAGTAACACCTGATTCTACTAATTAAGGTCCATAACGAGGCCTCTGATTAGTAGAATCAGGTGTTACTGCTTAGTTGGAACAGAAATCTGAACCCACACTGGCCCTCCAGGACCAGGACTGGAGACCCCTGCTCTATTTCAGTGTGTTTCCATATAGAACGAAAAATAACTTTATATTAATTTGTCCAAAAAGCTGTGATATAAATTGTATGTTTTTACAGTTAGGTGCGAAAAGGGAGCTTTTATTTTGAAGGACATACAGTTTATGAGGTCACATGACCAGTCCCTTTTGTTCACGGACATTTGACATGTGGAGCATCATTGTCTCACAAACTAAAGTTGTCTTTTATTCAGAATTTTGATAAATTTCACCAAATAAAAAGTTGAATTGGGCGACACGGTGGAGCAGTGGGTAGCACTGTTGCCTCACAGCAAGAAGGTCGCAGGTTCAAGACCGCCTTGGGCCTGGGTCTGGGGCCTTTCTGTGTGGAGTTTGCATGTTCTTCCCGTGTCTGCGTGGGTTTTCACCGGGTACTCCGGTTTCCTCCCACAATACAAAAAACATGCTCAGGTTAATTGGTAAACTCTAAATTGCCCATAGGTGTGAGTGTGAGAGTGAATGGTGTGTGAATGGTGTGTGTGCCCCACGATTGGCTGGCGACCATCTGGGGTGTATCCCTGCCTCTCGCCTTAACGCGCTGGGATAGGCTCCAGCAGACCCCTGCGACCCCGAAAGGGAATAAGCGGGATAGACAATGGATGGATGGATGGAAAAAGTTGAATTCAGTATCTGAGGTAACATTTAATAAATTAATTAACATTGAATACATTTTGATGTTTCTATAATATATATATATATATATATATATATATAATATGATAAAAATGTGTTTTCATATGTAAACAATATGTGCAAAATGTGTATATATATATATATATATGTAATATATATATAAAACCTACATAGCAATACATACACACACACATATATATATATATATATATATATATATATACACACACACATATATATATAATTTAGGTCATTTTAAGTAATAAAACATGTTTCTACCATGCCTATAATAAAAATTAGAATGATGATAACACTATTCTATTATCTTATATATAATTATATATTATTATATTAGACTAGGTTTATTATACAGAACAAAATTTCTGTAAACTATATTTCAGAGTTGCTGAAAGTTTTCATTCAACATCTTTATACATGTTATCATTTAGAAGTAAATTAAGCTGTAAGTGAGACGGTGTATTCATCAGGTTGTTTCTCATCTTTCCTTAACTCAAGATGAAGACGATGTGCCGTGGTTCCCGATGAAAATCTCAGAGTTGGATCAGTGTTCTCACAGAGTGTTGATGTACGGCTCGGAGCTGGACGCCGACCACCCGGTGAGTTGGATTCACCCGTTATATCTTTACCTCTTAACATCTGTGCAAATGGATTAAAAAGACGTCAGGGGAATCAGGCTTGAAAATCGTGAAAAGTCATTTGTGCAGCTCATCTTTTTTCTGTCCAGGGCTTTAAGGACAACGTTTACCGCCAGAGGAGGAAATACTTTGTGGAGGTGGCTATGAATTATAAATTGTAAGAATCATTACATCTCATTTACAGATTGTTCACCTCTTTCATGAAAAGTTAGATATGTCATTTAAGTTTGAGCCATTTGTGTGATTGTGTAACTGGCTCCTTTATAATCTCCTTTTCTTATCATCTATAGAATATATTCTTCGTGTGTAATGATCCTCAGTGTGATTTCTAGGATTTTATGGGCAAATAATTGATCTTTAAACTCTTATCGTATTAATCACTCAAATTTCCAATGCATATAAGTACGATTATTTAAAGTTTGGACCTGTTTAAAGTTTTAAAAAAGCACTCATTTTATCTGTATTAAAAAAACAATTTTAGATTATATTTCTTTTTTTAAATAAAATATTCCAGCTATATTTGCTTTATCAGGTAGTAAAAGTCCATAACTTTGTGGTTGTAGAGATATTCCATATTGTAATTTTGAGTCAATTTTGGTATAATTTTTTATCTGATTTGAGTCAGGTCTTGTTTTAAATTTTTCAATAAACACAATCTTAGATTCCTTTATAATCTCCTTTTTACAGAATATATTCTTTTTACAATATATATTCCATGTGTAATGATCCTCAGTGTGATTTCTAGGATTTTATGGACTAATTATTGATCTTTGAACTCTCATCTCATTTATAACTAAATGTTGCATTGCAGATAATGTAGACTTTATATATCACATATTTGTAGTCAAATAGAGATAAATAATGTTGCCCTATGGAAACACTATGCAGTAGAGGGTTAAATGATGAATTTATTTCTGATGTGTCATGAAACATAAAAGAGCAGCCGTTTCATCTGTGGTCTCGCCCCCCCCCAGTGGTCAGCCCATCCCCCGCATCGAGTACAGCTCGGAGGAGGTCAGGACCTGGGGCGTGGTCTTCAGGGAGCTCACCAAGCTGTACCCCACGCACGCCTGCCGCGAGTACCTGAAAAACCTGCCGCTGCTCAGCAAGCACTGCGGCTACCGCGAGGACAACATCCCGCAGCTGGAGGACGTCTCGCTGTTCCTCAGAGGTCAGCGCTGCCTCTAGGGGGCGCTTTCTGCCACAAAAACAAATTCTACTTCAAATGAAGTGTTTTTATATCGGTGTGTTTACTGATTTCACGTCTCTCTCTCTCTCTCTCAGAAAGATCCGGTTTCACGGTGCGGCCCGTAGCGGGTTACCTGTCTCCCAGGGACTTCCTGGCTGGTCTGGCCTACCGAGTGTTCAACTGCACCCAGTATGTTCGCCACAGCACCGACCCGCTCTACACACCAGAACCGTGAGTACGCTGGTCTTTATTAATCAAACTGGTCGTTTAACCGTTATCCGTCTCCATCATCCCAACATCTGGCCATTTAACCATCATCCATCTCTATTAGTCCAACATCTGGCCATTTATCCATTATCTGTCTCTATTATTCCAACATCTGGCCATTTAACCATTATCTGTCTCTATTAGTCCAACATCTGGCCATTTATCCATTATGTGTCTCTATTATTCCAACATCTGGCCATTTATCCATTATGTGTCTCTATTATTCCAACATCTGGCCATTTAACAGTTATCTGTCTCTTTTTTTCCAACATCTGGCCATTTAACCATCACCCATCTCTATTAGTCCAACATCTGGCCATTTAACCATTATCTGTCTCTATTAGTCCAACATCTGGCCATTTATCCATTATGTGTCTCTATTATTCCAACATCTGGCCATTTAACCACTATCTGTCTCTATTATTCCAACATCTGGCCATTTAACAGTTATCTGTCTCTTTTTTTCCAACATCTGGCCATTTAACCATCACCCATCTCTATTAGTCCAACATCTGGCCATTTAACCATTATCTGTCTCTATTATTCCAACATCTGGCCATTTAACCATTATCTGTCTCTATTTTTCCAACATCTGGCCATTTATCCATTATCTGTCTCTATTATTCCAACATCTGGCCATTCATCCATTATCTGTCTCTATTATTCCAACATCTGGCCATTTAACAGTTATCTGTCTCTATTTTTCCAACATCTGGCCAATTAACCACTATCTGTCTCTATTATTCCAACATCTGGCCATTCATCCATTATCTGTCTCTATTATTCCAACATCTGGCCATTTAACAGTTATCTGTCTCTATTAGTCCAACATCTGGCCAATTAACCACTATCTGTCTCTATTATTCCAACATCTGGCCATTCATCCATTATCTGTCTCTATTATTCCAACATCTGGCCATTCATCCATTATCTGTCTCTATTAGTCCAACATCTGGCCATTTAACCACTATCTGTCTCTATTATTCCAACATCTGGCCATTTAGCCACTATCTGTCTCTATTAGTCCAACATCTGGCCATTTAACCGTTATCTGTCTCTATTAGTCCAACATCTGGCCATTTATCCATTATCTGTCTCTATTATTCCAACATCTGGCCATTTAGCCACTATCTGTCTCTATTAGTCCAACATCTGGCCATTTAACCGTTATCTGTCTCTATTAGTCCAACATCTGGCCATTTATCCACTATCTGTCTCTATTAGTCCAACATCTGGCCATTTATCCATTATCTGTCTCTATTAGTCAAACATCTGGCCATTTATCCATTATCTGTCTCTATCATTCCAACATCTGGCCATTTAACCACTATCTGTCTCTATTAGTCCAACATCTGGCCATTTATCCATTATCTGTCTCTATTAGTCAAACATCTGGCCATTTATCCATTATCTGTCTCTATTAGTCCAACATCTGGCCATTTATCCATTATCTGTCTCTATTAGTCAAACATCTGGCCATTTATCCATTATCTGTCTCTATCATTCCAACATCTTGTCATTTAACCACTATCTGTCTCTATTATTCCAACATCTGGCCATTTAGCCACTATCTGTCTCTATTAGTCCAACATCTGGCCATTTAACCGTTACCTGTCTCTATTAGTCAAACATCTGGCCATTTATCCGTTATCTGTCTCTATTAGTCAAACATCTGGCCATTTATCCGTTATCTGTCTCTATTAGTCAAACATCTGGCCATTTATCCGTTATCTGTCTCTATTAGTCAAACATCTGGCCATTTATCCGTTATCTGTCTCTATTAGTCAAACATCTGGCCATTTATCCGTTATCTGTCTCTATTAGTCAAACATCTGGCCATTTATCCATTATCTGTCTCTATTAATCCAACATGTGGCCATTTAACCGTTATCTGTCTCTATTATTCCAACATCTGGCCATTTAACCACTATCTGTCTCTATTACTCCAACATCTGGTCATTTAACCATTATCCATCTTTATCATCCCAACATCTGGCCATTTAACCACTATCTTTCTCTATTATTCCAACATCTGGCCATTTAACCACTATCTGTCTCTATTAGTCCAACATCTGGCCATTTAACCATTATCCCTCTTCACTATCACAACATCTGGCCATTTAACAGTTATCTATCATTATCACAACATCTGGCCATTTAACCATCATCTGTCTCTATTAGTCCAACATCTGGCCATTTAACCGTTATCTGTCTCTATTATTCCAACATCTGGCCATTTAACCATCATCCGTATCTATTATCCCAACATCTGGCCATTTATCCATTATCTGTCTCTATTATTCCAACATCTGGCCATTTAGTACATTTAGAGAGACCTGATGAATGCTTCTTAAAACTGTATTTTAAATGGTTTTGACTTATCACTGACCCAAACCTCCTTCCTTTGCATCTGTTCCTGTTCCTGATGATTTTTATTTTTCCAGGGACACGTGTCACGAGCTGCTGGGTCACGTTCCTCTGCTCGCGGACCCCAAGTTTGCTCAGTTCTCTCAGGAGATCGGCCTGGCGTCTCTGGGAGCGTCCGACGAGGACGTTCAGAAACTGGCAACAGTAAGTTTTAACTTGTGAACCACAGATTCATAGACTGTTTACACAAAACACATTAACCCTCTACTGCAGGGGTGTCAGACTCAGGTCCTGGAGCGCTGTGTGGGTGCAGGTTTTTGTTCCAACCAGGCAGTAACACACCTGATTCTACTAATGAAGGTCCTAAGCAAGGGCTCTGATGGTTGATCAGTAGAATCAGGTGTGTTACCTGCACCCACACGACCCTCCAGGACCTGAGTCTGACACATGTGCTACACTGCATAGTGTTTCCATATGGAAACAATTATCTTTTTAAAAAGCTGTGAAATAAAACCAATGTTTTTACAGTTGGGTGTAAAACAGGGCTTTTATTTTGAAGGACATACAATTTATGAGGTCACATGACCAGCCCCTTTTGCTCATGGACATTTGATATGTGAGCATCATTGTCTCACAACCAAAGGTTGAGGTTCTATTCAGAATTTTGGAAAATTTTTACCAGATGAAAATGTTAGCCTACTATGGGGGACAAGTAAACTATTTTTTCTATAAAATTATAATAATACTTTGTTATAGTTTTTTTTTCTAATACGTTAAAATAGATTTGTTGGTGACCTCAGTGTGTTGTGTTCTGAACAGTGCTACTTTTTCACTATCGAGTTCGGACTCTGCAAACAGGACGGTCAGCTCAGAGCTTATGGAGCCGGGTTACTGTCCTCTATCGGAGAACTGAGGGTAACACACACACACACACACACACACACACGCAAGATAACAGAACTCACCTCATCCACCTGTGATGGGTAGCATCCACCTGGTCATTTTTGAGGTGGAGAGGGAGGGAAAAAATGAGATCATTACACATGGAGAAAGTCTGGTTGAGGACCCCCCATGGTCTTTGTAATAACCTTTATTGAGCACAGAGGGTCAGGGCGTTCATTCACACCTCATCTAGCAGCGCTGGAACCTCTCCTATCAGGATCAGAGGAAAGGCTGCCCCCTACTGGACCAGCAGGAGGTCTCACATCCAATCCAAGCACTCCTCAGTAAAGGGAAAAAACACAAACAGTGTTGGGAAATGCACATTTTAAAATGAACCAGTTCAATTCATAATTCAATTTCTCAACTCCATTCATGACTCCAAAAATGAACTAGTTCATATTTTTTTCCTCCAATATGTTGTCATGAGATATTATTTTCACAGCTCAAAGTTTTAGTTTTAGCACTTGAGAAATAAGTTCTACAATGAGAGAGCGTTTATCAAGAGAAAAACACAGAACGTTCAGTTCACATTTTCCCATAATATGAAGGAGAATAGGAGTTCATTGAACTTGTTCAGGAACAAATCTACCAACCGGTGACATCACATCTAAGAAGACAAAACCAGCAAAGATATTTTGGATAAAAATGACATATAATGAAATATTGATGATTTATAGATATCGTGGATTTTTTTCCCCCAGCATGCCCTGTCTGATCAGGCCCATGTGAAGATGTTTGACCCCAAGACCACCTGCACCCAGGAATGTCTCATCACCACCTTCCAGGAAGTCTACTTTGTCTCGGAGAGCTTCGAGGAGGCCAAGGAGAAGATGAGGTGAAAATAAAAGAAAAGAAAAGCACACATTGATCCAACATCATAGTGGATGAGGCAATGTCAAAACTGTCATGTGGTGCAATCCCCAAAACTTGGTACCAGATAGTTTAACTCTCCTTAAAAGGGTTTTTAAAAACATAATCTATCATTCTTTTTTTTCATGCAAAAGAAAACTCATACACAAAAAAATTCTAAGCGATCCAAAAACCAGAATTTCTTTCTAATTATCACCAAATTTGACCTGACTCTCTTATCTTGACAAACATTATTTGTTACTGACCCTCATACAGTAAGAACAGTATGAAACTTAAATTGTATTACCTTTAAAATTGTGATTTCCTGAGGGTCAGTGAAGGCGTCTTCCTGCGGCGAACGGAAGACTTTTCTTAACAAGATATGTTTGGACTTTCTCATCTCTCCAACCATGATCTGTCACTCACACACATACATTTACTCAAGTACCAGATGCCAGGGGAATCTTGGGATGCCCGAGTAGTTTGATTTGATCCTAATTAACACTACAACTCTAATAGATCCCAAAAGTGAGAGAATCCTCAGGGCCTGTACTTACATAATTGGGTCAGTGACAATCAATGTTGGGAACAATACTCAGTCCACAAAGTCTCTGTGTGTCTGTGTTTTTCAGGGAGTTTGCAAAGACGATAAAGAGGCCGTTCTCCGTGTACTACAACCCGTACACGCAGAGCATCGACCTGCTCAAAGACACCCGCAGCATCGAGAACGTGGTGCAGGACCTGCGCAGCGACCTCACCACCGTGTGCGACGCCCTGGGGAAGATGAACACCTACATGGGCATATGAAGCCCGGGGAGTGGATCCATCACTCATGTTTTTCTGTTTTTTTTCCCCCTCCCCATTCCTCCTGCTCGGTGATGTTCCTTTAATGCAAAAGTAGATGAAACTTACTGATAATCAACACTGCTCAGAAACAAACGGCATCCTGTAACGTCAATGTCTGTCAGAACTCGTGACTTTGCTTCTGTACAGTGCAGA
>JAYKQN010000010.1:910000-1032500 GCA_036785175.1 Eupleurogrammus muticus | reverse complement strand
ACACACGTAACACACACACACACACACACACACACACACACACACACACACACACACACACACACACACACACACGTAACACACAAACACACACACACACACACACACACACACACACACACACACATTGTGAAACAAGTGGTTTACAAAGTGAAGAAGAAAATGTCTAAATTCTCGTCTGATTATTTCCTTTAGTGTTGTAACAGCAAACTGATGATCAGTAACTGTACCACTGTGGACAGCAGCATCAGGGGACACTGGAGGCTGATCTGGCTCCAGGTCTTGTCGAATTCTTCGCTTGTTCGCCCGCGACATCGAGCAGCAGCAGACATCAAACCCTGGAGAGGAAACACAGGTTCAACATCCAGCAGGAGAACATGCTGCTCTTAATTTATTAATTTAACAAAAAGGTTTCTCACCCTGAGGAAGTGTGACGTGATGTGGAAGGACATCAGTCCATCTGGAGAACAGATCAACCTCTGAGGATCAACAAACATGTGAATATCAGACGATTCTCACACAGATTCACAGAAAATTTTCCACAATTATCAACCGAAATCTGATTAAACTATAAACAGAGATTATGAAAAAAATAACCTATAGACATTAGTGAAGCCAGATCACTAAATATCTTAAAAACATAAATGTGCAACCTAATGTGATAATTAGTGTTTTCCATGAAAAGTCACACTTATTTTTATCAAATGAGTTGAAATGAATAAAAAATATAGTTATTACACAATTTTAGAATAAATCTTTTATTTTTACTCTTTAACAAGACTATAGCAAATTTAATAAACCTACTGAACCGTTCAGGTTCTGATGTGATGTGTTAAATAATGTTCATGCATTGCTAAGCTTATTTTTTTGATAAACTGCAGTTTTTATATGAAATATGCTAATCTGCTATATATGATAATATTTTACTTTTCGTCTGTCTGTCTGCTGGCAAAATATCTCAAAAAGAAATGCTGGGTTCTGAATCACATTAAAATTTCTATTATCCACCTGATGCTGGTTGATGTGTTGGATCAGTTTATTACAGTTCAGAGTCGTCATGGATCCTTCAGTCTTCACTTTAATGAATAACATGGCAGGGAGGGTCAGCAGCACCCTGACACACACACACACACACACACACACACACAAACACATTACAGTGGCTGTGCACTAAATGATAGAGGTAATTCGTATGTGTGTGTGTGTGTGTGTGTGTGTACCTGTTCCATGCGTTCACTGCGTGTTGCAGGCCGAGTTCGGAGCCGATTTCCCTTGAAGCCGACGTCACTGAGGAGGAAATTCTCTGAGACACCAACTCGAACAGGAAGTCACAGACATCAGGGGTGATCACCTCCATCTCATACACAAGCTCCTACGCACACACACACATAGACACACATATGATATCTGACAATTTAAAAGATAATTTTGCGATTTAAAATTAGTGTTCAGTTGGCGGGGGTAAATAAAGTTTGGACTATAATACAGGCTGAATAAACTAATCAAATGAAATGACTGATTGAACAGACAACTCTCTAGCCCATTAAAAAGCAATCAGAGCGGTTATAATATTAAGCCATGGCTACAGGAGTCATTAAAGAGACTAAACACATGAAATTCTCAGCTCCACCTGAGGGGGGCGGGGCTTATTCTGTGTTTCTATACTCACCTGTAACCTGGACTGGATGTCTCGAACACAACTTCCTGTTGCTGATCGGTGATCCAGACTCGGCTCACTGTGTAAATGTGGGAATAGAACAATTTCAGGAATGTTATTGTTAATGCATTATTTTTTAAATCCTACACCTCATTTTCTTTCCCACAACACACATTTGTGCAAATGCACGTACATGAATATGTGCTTTTTGGGGATGTGTTGTTATCATCTCATGTGTGTTCTGTATGTTCTTCAGCCTGTGAATGTAAAATTGTTTAAAAATAAAAAATAATGTTGGAAAAAAATCTGAACATTTCTCTTAATAAACAGTGCATTACAATTTGTTATAATTGAATTAAACATGTAATCCTTGTGGGCGACACGGTGGTGCGGTGGGTAGCACTGTTGCCTCACAGCAAGAAGGTCGCAGGTTCAAGACCCGCCTTGGGCCTGGGTCTGGGACCTTTCTGTGTGGAGTTTGCATGTTCTCCCCGTGTCTGCGTGGGTTTTCACCGGGTACTCCGGTTTCCTCCCACAATACAAAAAACATGCTCAGGTTAATTGGTAAACTCTAAATTGCCCATAGGTGTGAGTGTGAGAGTGAATGGTGTGTGAATGGTGTGTGTGCCCCACGATTGGCTGGCGACCATCTGGGGTGTATCCCTGCCTCTCGCCTTAACGCGCTGGGATAGGCTCCAGCAGACCCCTGCGACCCCGAAAGGGAATAAGCGGGATAGACAATGGATGGATGGATGGATGGATGTAATCCTTGTCAGTGTCAATTAACAAAAACTATCTGTAAATGTTAGAAATCTGACTTGATTTGAATCTCAAAATTAAAAAAAAAGAAACTTCTAACTTTAATATGACTTATTATGACTTTTATTCTGGAACGTATAGTTTTTTAGGCTATAATACACTTCTGTATGATATAATGGTCAGTGATAAATTAAATTTGGCAAGAAAATGTTTTAAAATAGAGTTTTAAAAAGCAAGAAGTCCAATGGTATTAAATATTAAATCCACTTAGAATATAAAACTAGCTGATTGCAGGTTTTTTATTATCCCATAAACTATTTAACTAAATTAAAAAATAAAAAATTTACACCATGGTACCGTGTTACCTTCCCCTGGAGTAGATATTTAGAGACATTATTAGCATTCAAGCCAACAAATGAAAAGTAAATTCTTCATGGAACATTATAACTGCTTAAAAGTTGCTTGCTTGCTTTTTGTGTGCAACATTAATTTCGTTAAATCTCAACCTTTGGTCCATGAGGGCGTTGAGGAGGTGAGAGCAGAGCTTCTTCACGTCTCCTTCACAGCCTCCGTGCTGCTCAGGTCGAGGCAGATAGAGCTGCAGACAAACCCACTGCTGGTACTGCTGCCTGCAGCAGAGGGAGATCAACACGCGTCATTGATTGTTAGAACGATCAATCGATCAGTTGCTAAAATACAGTTTTAAGAAGCATTCATCAGGTCTCTCAAAATGTACATTATGTGTTTTTGTTGGTTTCTTCTCATTAAATTCTGAGGAGTTTTCTTGTCTGAGATGAAGTCCAAACCATCAAAGTCTGTTTTTTTTTATAGATTATTATTATATATAGATTCAACCTAAACCAGAAAATAATCAGAGAAGAGAAGCTGGAACCAGAAATGAATGAATAGATTGTCAAAATAGTTGGAGATTAATGTGATAAGATGGAGACTCATCGCTTAATCAACTAATTGTTGCAGCTCTTCAGTAGGGCAATACAATTAATAAGGATATTTATTGAAATTGCAATAAAGTCTCCTGCTATATATAAAGACTATATATTGTGATGCAAAAAACACAACATAACCAATATGTTTTTATAATGCAAATGAGAATAACTGTGTGAAAATTATAAATATTCATATTGCATGTGTCCTTTCCGCACCTTTCTGGGTCGGATAAAACGTCTTCAGCTCTCTGCACTCTGAGCTCATGCTGCAGCCACTCTGTGAAAGACAACTGGACAAACAGGACAAAACTCAACCTCATCACTGTTATCCATATAAAAAAATAATCCGTAACATAATAATAATAGGTCAACAGTACAACACTACTCTGTTACAATTACTTTCAGTAATTGTTTTAATTTAATTATAGTGAGTGCAACTGAAATATTAAAAATATCATGAATAGTTTTAGGTTTTTTTGAGTGTTAATGAGTGAATATCAGTGAATGTGAGCAAATATGTGAGCATGAATCAGTTCATGGACATATTAAAAGTCAAATCTTGAATCATGAATCAGTAACAGTGTCAGTGAATGTGTCTGAATGAATATCAGTGAGTGAGTGAGTGAGTGAGTGAATGTTAATGAGTGAATATCAGTGAGTGAGTGAATGTTAATGAGTGAATGTCAGTGTGTAGGTAATCGGTAATAAGTGAATATCAATAAATGTTATTGAGTGAAAATCAGTGAATGAGTAAAAGTTAACAAGTGAACATCAGTGAGTGTGTGAGCGAATGTTAATGAGTGAATATCAGTGAATGAATAAAAGCCAGGGAGTCAATATCACTGAGTATGTGAGTGAATGTTACCGAGTGAATATCAGAGAATGTGAGCAAATATTAATGAGTATCATTTTAATGAGTGAATATCAGTGAGTGAGTGAATGTTATTAAGTGAATATCAGAGAATGAATAAAAGTTAGGGAGTTAATATCACTGAGTATGTGAGTAATTGTTAATGAGTGAATATCAGAGAATGTGAGCAAATATTAATGAGTGAATATCAGTGAGTGAGTGAATGTTAATGAGTGAATATCAGTGAGTGAGTGAATGTTAATGAGTGAATATCAGTGAGTGAGTGAATGTTAATGAGTGAATGTTAATGAGTGAATATCAGTGAGTGAGTGAATGTTAATGAGTGAATATCAGTATGTAAGTGAGTGAGTGAGTGAATTTTTAATGAGTGAATATCAGTGAGTGAGTGAATGTTATTAAGTGAATATCAGAGAATGTTAAGTGAATATCAGTGAATGAATAAAAGTTAGGGAGTTAATATCACTGAGTATGTGAGTAATTGTTAATGAGTGAATATCAGTGAGTGAATGAGTGAGTGAGTGAGTAGATGTTAATAAATGAATATCAACATATGTCATTGTGAGTGAATATCAGTGAATGTTAAGTGGATATGAATGAATGAATAAAAGTTAGGGTGAGTAATTGTTAATGAGTGAATATCAGTGTGTGGATGTCCGTGAGTGTGAATGTCAGTGAATGAATACGAGTGAATGTAAATGGGTGAACATCAGTGAATGAGTGAGTATCTTCCTACAGATCCCTTCATGCCCTCCTCCCCTCTACCTGATACGGAGCCCCCTGCTGCAGCTGACTGAACCCAGAGTGTCTCCACAGACACGAGGCCGTTCTCCTCCAGCTGCTGCTGACGCTCCACAGACCTGAGCCGTCCTCCTCACATTCACCCTCTGATCCTTCATCAGGAGTCAGTCTGGCTTCAGGCAGCAGCCTGGGGATGAGGTACAGAAGCTACACACACACACATATATATATATAGTCAGGTTAAAGTCAAATGGATAAGAACTGGGAGGGTTGGATGTTAAGACTTGATGAGTGAAACCTTCTTGTAGAAGCTGCTGGAGACGTAATCCTGCTGCTGCTGCTGAGGCAGCGAGTCTCCTCTGCAGAGTCCATAACAAACAGCTGCCAAACACAACCTGGAAAAAAGACGATTTAAAAAGAATATTAACAGAAAGGAATCTGGTAATACAATGTGATATAATCAGAGGTGTTGAGTAATTAAACTTCATTATCTTACTGAAGTAGAAATTTTGTGCATCTATACTTCAGTGGGGAATTATTTTTTAACTTTTGACTTACACTTTCACACATTTATCTGTAATTTCTACTTCTTACATTAAAAAAAATACCCTTGTTTCTCCTCAGTAAATTAGTTGAACTGCTCTTTGTCCTAAAATATAACAAATCAGTTAAAATGCCTTTAAAAGTACAACAATACGACACATTTTTCTCTTGACAAAATGTGATGACAGCTCATATATTGGGAGTTAAAAGTAGTTTTTGCTTTAAAAAACAAACAAACACTTGTTTTCATTCTTGAGTTTGTTATATTTAATATATTTTATCTCACTCAATCACTATTACCTGTTGAAATAATTTTAAAGGGACAAAACAGCACATAAACTTCAGAATCTTTTCTATTTATTATTCTACCCAAGTAATAAATATGAAGAATTTTAACTGTTTTTTCACATTTATAGAAATGTAGTGAATTAAAAGAGGGCATCAGTTTGATATAAGAAGAAGCTAAAACCTTTTATTTGTAGAATCATGTTTATCGACAGCTTGTATTATTCCTGTAATATTTAATAGATGTTATCTCAGTCATTATTAGCCGTTCAAATATTTTTAAGGGACAATACAACACAGCTGCAAGTTGTTGCTTCAAGAGTTGATGCTTTTTGAACCCTCGTTTCTCCACCTCTACCTGGGTGATGAAGACCTTTGCCTCCAGGTAAGCTCACCTGAGGCAGAACAGCATGCTGGTGTGCGTGTTGCAGACCAGAGCTGAGCTCAGAGCCTCCGCGATGGGGACCGGACCAGGGAGGACGGGAGGGACCAGCTGCACCAGAGGACTCTGGGACATGGAGGCGTGGAGGTGGACTACAAACGCCGCCAGGCCGAGCAAGTGGGCGGAGCTTAGCGACGAGCCCTAAAGACAGAGGAGGTTTGTAAAACATAGTTTCATACGTACAAATTATTGATTAATGTCCAGATTAGATTTAGTTATTGTTCACTTTTCTTTTTCAGTTTGTCTAACACCAAACGATATTCTGTCATACTGTCCCATGTGACAAAAAATTTTTAATTTGACTAATCGATTATTAATATTACCTGTTGAATAATTTTCTTAATCCATTAATAGCCATACTTATGTTAGAGCTGCGATGATCAATTAATTAGTTTCTAGTCAACAAGTAGTCTGATAATTGATAAAACGTTGTTTGGTTCGTAAAAAGGTGTTTAATCTTGATCAGTGTTTGCCATATTCAACCAATATGTTGTTTAAACAGTCCACAACTCAACGATCAAATACAAATTATTATAAAATATGAGCTACAAAAGCAGAATATAATCAGAATTGAGAAGCTGAAACCAGACAATTTGGATATTTTCTTAAAAAATGCGTTAAACAATTATTATTATTTATGAAACGTTTGATTAATTATTGGAGATTAATGTGATAGTTGGCAACTAATCAATTAATCAACTAATCGTTGAAGATATAAATCCTGGTTAATAAAAACGAATCCATTTATCTGAAGCTTGAGGAAAAATATTAGGAATTTAGAGACCTGTAAAAACACCTTATTAGTTCTCTCTGAGAAAGTAAAAAAACACAAAATATCTGATAAAGACGTAGACAACGATTAATGTGAATGAGCAGTGATTTCAGTCCTTTTCTGTACCTGATAGTGAAACAGGTGCCAGAGTCTGTGCAGAAAGCTGCAGAGCAGCCGCCTGTTTCCAAGCAGGATATTAACAAACTTTGAAGCCCACAAGCTTTGTCTGGAGACAAAAGACAGAAAAACATCTGTCAGATCAAAATCATGGACCCAGATAAAATGTGTATTTGTGAGCATTTTTTCCCCATTTAATCTTTTTTTTCCCTCAATTTTAATCATTCACTCACCTGTTGGGAGGATTCGCTCGGGAAGCGTCTAACATGCACTGGCAGAAATTTCTCAGGATCATATCGACGACCTGAGGAGATTAATTGAAAGATAAATACAAATACAGATACTCAGACCTGACAGTAGTGAAGGAGCTTCGAGTCGTGTCGGTACAAACTTTAACGTGAAGCTCCGGAGACGGAAGCGAGTCGGTGTGAAGTTTAAGGACCGTCGGTCCGATCGGCTCCTCGGGACGAGCAGGGAAGACGATGCTGAGAGTCAGAGAGATCCTGGAGAGCTGAGGAGACATGTCTGAGGAGATGGGAGGACGAGAGTTTAAGGAGGCATTCCTGCAGCTTATGGATCGATATCTAACCTCAATAAAGACTTACCTCCTTCATTTCCATCAATAACCAGCTTCCTGAATTCCTGCAGCTGGTCATTTAAAACCTCCTGAGGATCATCACAAGCGTCCGTATTCGCTTCACTGCCTGTGAACGCGACATTTATCTGTGTAATTAAAGTTTTCCGACGTGTGTTTTATGTCACATGAATGACGTTTGTGGTCATGATACTCACTGTCCTGCTGCCGCTGGCGCTGACAGGAATCCAGATAAGAAGAAAACTGTGCAGCCGGGATCTTTTCTGCTCTGAAAACATAAAAAAAAACAGTCCTAAGAGTGAAAATTCAGCTGGTAAAACATGATATTAACCATAGAGATCCTCATAGAAAACCAGCACCCTGTCTGTGAGCCTGGTGGGATGAAATTAATTAGAGAACTTAAATTGGACAGTCTAGATTCATAATTAGTTAATTATCTGAACAGAATTATTCAAATGTAACATTTCTGTGAAATAACAGAAGATTTTCAACAAACAAATTTAAATCTATAAATACATTTATCTACTGAGAGATACAGAATTATAATAATGTTTTTCTTATTAGGTTCACAAACAAACAGTTTTAGTAATATAATTAATATAGATTAATTAATGTATAATTTGTATAAAATAGTTATAATGTACTTCGTAGTGTATCTATAACTATTAATGTTTACAGTTTTTGAATCGATTAAGAAAGACAAATGAATATTAAACTATCAGTTATTCAACTTACTTTTTCAGGGCTTCTATGAAACTCATGCGAGCATCAGGCTTCACAGGGAGCTGCAAATAAATCAACCGAAACCAAAGTATTTGATGTGAACGTGTGGAATAAAAATAACACAGGGAAACACCACAATTCTCCCTAAAAATATTAAGCTAGGGAAGAATTTGTGAATCAACTGTTTTGCAACAGAAGCAGCTCTGATTGACTGAGAACGTATAGATCATCAAGTTAATTAAAGGAAAATAAAGTAAAGTCAAAATAAATGAAGGGAAAGGAATTTCTCACCACTCTGGGTGTCAGCAGAGCAGGAAGAAACCGCGTGAGGAAATACGGCTTCCGGAAAATACTGAGAGAGAACAAGACAAGTCAAAAACCTGTTGAATCACGTTTGTGTTCGGTTTCATTATTAAATCCACAGTAAATAATAAGAGAGGATATTAACACAGGTGCTCTGATAATCTCACCTGGCCTCCATGACTGTAGCAGAGATTCTTCCTGTGTTCTCAAACAGAGAAACTGCCTTCTTTACGTCTTCATCCGCCTGACCCTACAAACACACACCAGATATTCAGATTTCCTTATATTTTAGAATAAAACTCCTATAACAAGTCTCAAACAAATAAAGCAAAAACCCTACCCTAACTTAAAAAAATAGTTTTTCCTTTTATAAAAACGTGAGTGGTATAAGCACAAAATATGACATTACATCATAAACAATTTGACTCCAAAAAAGGGGGAAAATCATAATATATATTATAATAAAATGGGAGGTTTTGATTAACCTTTCAAAAATATTAAAGTATTATTAAATTCTCATATTTTGAAGGCTCCCACTACATACATATATATATATATATATATATATATATATACACACATACATATATATATATATATATACACACACATACATATATACATATATATATATATATATATATATATATACATACATACATACATACATATATACACACACATATATATACACATATATACACAGTTTCATATTCTTAGCGGATACATTTTTAAAAATATATATATATACAAATATAACAAATATACACCCTATAAATATAACACCTTAATAATCCTAAATCACTGACACATATGTAGAGAGACAGACATTTATAGAGAGAGCTGTGTGAACATGCAAATTTTCCCACTGTGAGATCAATTAATAATAATCATCCAATCACATGTTGAATCAACATGTCTCAATTCCCAAACTAACCACTAGAGGCCACTGTTACCTGTGTTGTTGCTCCACCTGCAGCAGAAACATCTTTAAACAGCCCCATGTCCTCCACTGACTCCTACACACACACACACACACACACACACAAACATAAAACACACAGATTTACTATGGAGTGAACATAATCCAGCAGCATCACTCCTGGGGCTGTGAAACTCACCTTGAGGTCGGCCAGCCTGGTTTTGGCCAGCGAGACGTACTCCATCAGGAGGCTGCGATGCTTCACGGGGACAAACGGAGGCTGCAGGATGTGAATCTACCGGCGTGGAGAGAAGAATCAGAGCTGGGTCAGTCCTCTGTCTGAGGTTCTCTCAGCAAACACACTGAAGGCTACCAAAGAAGGGGTCACATTAAACTCTTGTGCTGGTTTTCTCAGGTTGATTTATAAGATTCTTCATCCCCTACACCATTTAAATTATAAGAAGACTCAATATAAAACAGGAAGATTTGAACTGTCTTAGTTCAGAAGACATTTATCATCATAAGTTTTGAAACAAGTTTTAAATAATAAATACATTAAGAGCAGAAAGGAAGAATTAAAAAGTTCTATATATAAATATATAAAAATGCAGGAGCATGCAGGTGCATTTCCATTCATGTGCATCTTCTCTAATATGTATTTAGTAAAAAAAATCTGTGGATAACTGAGCACATTATATTCATTATTATTATTATTTATTCATTTATTTATTTTTTACACAAAAACCTTAAGTGAAATTTTCAATATTATACTATTTTCTTTTAATATTTCCTGCTATTCCTGTTCCATTATGAGTTTATTAATGGGAACTGATCATTAGGAAAATGCTAAAACTAAAAAACTAACTGCAGGGATTTGGGATTTATATATAAATTTGGAAAAACAAAAACACAATAAACACAAAGTAAAAAAAAAGTATTAGTATTTCTGTTTTACCATATAGCTAATTCTATCTATTTGGTCCAAGTTAATTATTCAATATCCAAACTTAACTACCCATGATTTTAATTTAGGCGTTTTTTTAGTTTCCATATTTTTGTCACCTGCTTCTTTGCTGTTACTGATTATTTTGTTTTGTTGAATGTTCAGGTTTTATCTTTTCTTCTGTTGCGTCCTTCGTGTTGTTAATTCGCTCTAGAGGAGATCGATATACGCAGACTTTCACCTTCAGGTACTGTGGAGGTTCGAAGGGCACCAGGTCAGACAGGAACTTCAGCAGAAACACCAGGGATTTCTTACTGGTCGCGTGACAGCTGCTGCTGCCACCGAACGACATCTGGAGGAAAAGAAAAAAAAAAAAAACTATTCTGATAATTGATTGATATTGTTAATTGATATTGAACAGTCCACAATACAAAGATCATCAATTTACTATTATTCTTAAATGTTTAAATGTTTAATAAATTGCACCACTGCTGCTGAAATGAAATCTGAGGTCATTTCTAAACTAAAAAAAATAAAACCTTTGTCCTAGGACTTATGGCTGAAATAAAATAAAACGGAGTGGAGTGGTGGAGAAGCTGCTGTGGAACCTTGAACCAGTCGCTGTACGAGGGAAAGACTCCGGGTCCTTCCAGCGCGCCCTGTCGAGCCAGCAGGAAGGCGGTGATCATGTTCTCCAGGTCGTAGCCTTCGAACGAGGAGATCAGCAGCCTGGACAGCAGCTCTGAGGGGGGAGGACAGAAAACTCAGTTTGTAGGTTTCAATAACCAAGAGATTACCTTATTTTCAAGACTATAAAGCCCACATAAAAGTCTGTGTGGTGCGCACTATGTATGTATAAAGGGGGAAGTGTTGGCATGGATTGTAGATAAAATAACGGGGATGTGCGTTATGCAGAACATCGTTGTTTTAACAACCTGAAAATGGTAAAGAGACACGCTGATAAAGCACAGTTTAAACTGAAGGAAATCAGCTACACAGCTGAGTTTAAGACATAAGACAGGTGGTACGAGTTGGAGGAAAGACTGGATCAGTGGATCACAGAGCAGAGGCTGGATCAGTGGATCACAGAGCAGAGACTGGATCAATGGATCACTGAGCAAAGACTGGATCAGTGGATCATCAATCAAAGACTGGATCAGTGGAACACAGAGCAAAGACTGGATCAGTGGATCACAGAGCACAGACTGGATCAGTGGATCACAGAACACAGACTGGATCAGTGGATCACAGAGCAGAGACTGGATCAGTGGATCACAGAGCAGAGACTGGATCAGTGGATCACGGAGCAAAGACTGGATCAGTGGATCACAGAGCAAAGACTGGATCAGTGGAACACAGAGCAAAGACTGGATCAGTGGATCATCGATCAAAGACTGGATCAGTGGAACACAGAGCAAAGACTGGATCAGTGGATCACAGAGCAAAGACTGGATCAGTGGATCACAGAGCAAAGACTGGATCAGTGGAACACAGAGCAAAGACTGGATCAGTGGATCACAGAGCAGAGACTCGATCAGTGGATCACAGAGCAGAGACTGGATCAGTGGATCATCGATCAAAGACTGGATCAGTGGAACACAGAGCAAAGACTGGATCAGTGGATCACAGAGCAGAGACTGGATCAGTGGATCACAGAACACAGACTGGATCAGTGGATCACAGAGCAAAGACTGGATCAGTGGATCATCAATCAAAGACTGGATCAGTGGAACACAGAGCAAAGACTGGATCAGTGGATCACAGAGCACAGACTGGATCAGTGGATCACAGAACACAGACTGGATCAGTGGATCACAGAGCAGAGACTGGATCAGTGGAACACAGAGCAGAGACTGGATCAGTGGATCACGGAGCAAAGACTGGATCAGTGGATCACAGAGCAAAGACTGGATCAGTGGAACACAGAGCAAAGACTGGATCAGTGGATCATCGATCAAAGACTGGATCAGTGGAACACAGAGCAAAGACTGGATCAGTGGATCACAGAGCAAAGACTGGATCAGTGGATCACAGAGCAAAGACTGGATCAGTGGAACACAGAGCAAAGACTGGATCAGTGGATCACAGAGCAGAGACTCGATCAGTGGATCACAGAGCAGAGACTGGATCAGTGGATCATCGATCAAAGACTGGATCAGTGGAACACAGAGCAAAGACTGGATCAGTGGATCACAGAGCAGAGACTGGATCAGTGGATCACAGAACGCAGACTGGATCAGTGGATCACAGAGCAGAGACTGGATCAGTGGATCATCGATCAAAGAACGAGTGGGAGAAGCATTTCAACGGTCCCTGTTCGACTAAAAGCAGTAAAGCAGCAGAAGAAATAAAAATTTAACATTTCCGTCTTGGTGCTTTCGTTTCATGAAACGGTGCCGTTCTTCTATCTGGACCAGGACTACAGTAGCGCAGCAACTTCCAGCGGATTATAACGCATCATTTAGAGGAAAGTGACTGATGGTGAAGAAAGTGAAGCTGGCATGTTTGATGGAGATTTAGCTGCTGTTGGAATCAGAAACAGAGGATGAGGACTTTGATGGTTTGATTGATGACGTTACCCCGCTCTATTTTTAAATACACACACTTGTGTGCTTGTTTTATCTGTGTGTTTAACCATGCGTGCGATGATTAAAAAAAGTAATCAATACTTAAATAAAGCTATGTGTGTATATATCTATGTGTGTATATATCTATTTCTGTACATAAACCCTGCAGTATACAGTAAGAGACTGAGCCTCTTAGTACGGTGCCTTATGGTCATGATAATACGGTAATCACAATAGGTACGAGTTGCAGTCCAAGTGTGTTTGAATAAGTTTGTTAAATTTTTAACAAATTAATATCCCCTACTTTAATCAGGGATATTAATTAACATATCACAGCAGAAAATAGCCCCTTTGACATTAGAATCCGGTGAAATTCTGTAAACGTGGAGCTGACCTCTGAGCCTGGGCTCGGCGTCGGGGTCGTAAACCAGCAGCGTGGACACGAAGCACAGCACGTGTCTCCAGTTGACCTCGTGTGTTTCCAGAACCTGCTGCAGGTGACGCAGCAGCTGGTCCACGCTGAAGATCACAGCCAGCTGATAACAAGACCACAAAGGCACAGCCAGGTCACCGCAAACATGAAAAAAAAAAATCTGTTTTCCTGCTTTAAATGATAATAAATTGATCTGTTGATGTTACAGATAGTCATTAAGTCATTAATAATAAACCCAAAAACATAAAAAAACATTAAGTATGAAAAACTGAGAATAAATGAGAATTAAATTTAAGTAAAGGGTCAGGGGATCAGACACTGATGTAAACCACTATTAAATGTTGAAATAGCCGAATGTCTTAATTATAATGACATATGCCCAATTAGTTTCAAGTGCTATTTTTAATTTATATATATAAAGCTCAATGCATATTGCAGTATTTGGGGTCAGTGACAAATCATGTTTGGCAAAATGAGAAAGTCCAAAACTTTTTAAAATACAGTTTTAAGAATCATCCATCAGGTCTCTCAAAGTGAACATTTTATGTTCATGTTAGTTTCTTCTCAATAAATTCTGAAGATTCTTTATCTTATATAAAGTCCAAACCATCAAAGTCCTGGTTTGAATCCCAACTTTAGAGTAGTAAGAGTAAAAAAAACTATTTTATTTAGAGCCTGCAACTAACAATTATTTTGATAGATGATTAATCTAACGATTGATTAAATGATTAGTTGTTTGGTTCATTAAATGTTGTAAAATGTGGACAAGTGTTTCTCAAAGCTGAAGATTGAATCCTAAATTATGAATAAAGGCTCACCACCCAGTTTATAGTCATTCACGACATTTAATAATAAAAACCTACCTTACGAAACAGAGAGGTCAGCAGCCGACTGGCTTTAGCGAAGGTCCACTCGTTCTGCAGAGCCACGGCGTCCGACACTGTGGAAGGCGTTTTTTAAATTTGTTTTATGGGAGCATCGAGTGTAATAATAAAATAAACAGCGACAGACGCACTCTGTCGTTATTACCTGTGAGACGAGGCTTGTAGGTGAGAGTCTGAGTGAGGAAGTGTGTGAAGAAACGCTGCAGCGCTTCAGGTGAAACCAGAGCTCCACACAACGAGGCGTCGAGCAGACGACACCTGGACAGGTAAGAACACAATGGGAGGAACAATTAAAAAACAGATTTATTATCTATTCTATTCTAAACATCTCTAATGCTAAAAGGTGCCCACAGTTTAGCATAAAGACTAAGTGGGAGAAGCGTTCATTTCTGAGGAGTCACACAGCGAAAAGTGACTCTGATGGTGAAGAAAGTGAAGCCGGCATGTTTGATGGAGATTTAGCTGCTGTTGGAATCAGAAACAAAGGATGAGGACTTTGATGGTTTGATTGATGACATTAGCCCGCTCTATTTTTAAATACACACACACTTGTGTGCTTGTTTAATCCGTGTGTTTTACCATGTCTGCAATGATTAAAAAAAATGTTAGTACTTTGTAATACTTAAATAAAACACAACCAAACTCAGTTTTGCTCCTGCTCTATTAATATATATATATATATCCTGGCCCTATAGTTGGGTGCCTTATGTGTGTGTTAAATACAGTAATGACACACAGAACTGAGACTGAGCCTTTTAGTACAGTGCCTTATGGTTGTGAAAATACGGTACCTAAACATCTCTAAAGCCAAAAGATGTCCACAGTTTAACATAAAGACTGAGGAGATTTTGGTAACAATAATCGCCAGAAGAGCTTATTATCATCAGCTTTATTAGTAGTTTTAAATTTAGTTTTAGTCTTGTGTCAAATGCCCATATTAGTTTAACTCATAATTATTCGATTTGTTTATTGTATTTTTGATGCCCCTGACCTAAATGTTTCTGGTATAAAATTTAAAAAATAAATTAAAACAGTCACCACAGCTCAGCTCCTCCTGCATCAGGCTGCAGTGTTGAACTCGTGTCTACAGCGTCCAGAAGCCCTGAAGACAACCGGAAACAAGACAAAAGGTTTATATAAAGAAAAAGCAGCACAAAGAACAAGGGGCAAGCGACAGAGGCTGGAACTCACAGACGAGAACGTCGTCCAGGACGCTGCAGCAGAGCGACAGCATCCTCCGCTCGGCTGAAGCAGGACTCAGCTGGAATCCTACCGCCACCAGCACCCTCAGCACAGCTGGAACACAACAAAACGGCTTTAACTGGAACTTCTCTTATCCTTCGATGTTTCGACAAATGGCTGAAAGGCGTGAGAGAAAAAAAAGCTGGTTCCGTACTCGACAGCACTCTGAGACGAACTTGTTGAGCCTCTTCTTCTCCTGGAGGAGGAGACCAGCGGCTCAGAGACTTCAGCCCAGACGTCAGCCACCGCCTCACGTCTTCATCACTGAAGGAAGAGGAGGTCAAAGGTCAACTCCAGGTGGTCAGGGAACAATTTTCTGTTGTGATCAGGCTTGGAATTTAAACATTTTAGGGTCAAGTCCACTTGGCCTTTTGTGTCACTTTATTTTTTCTAAAGGGCACAAAGGCCATAAATTAAAACCACGATTTAAGTTTTTTCCTAATCAAGGAAATAACATGAACTAAGTAGAAAGAAAGAAACAAAGAAAGCATTTGACCTTAAATTTAAAAAAATAGCACACCTGACTATAAGTATATATATTTACTCAATATACTTTATTTACTACTAGTTATTATTACTTGATTGTACTTTTTTAATTAATTAAAACATACACTGTTGCTACGTTTCTTTGTGGCTTTTCGACTTGGCTTGAAATTTGTGATTCAAAAATTGACCTGTTGAACAGGATCAACATTATTAGTTTTTAGAATACTGGACGCTATTTCTAATGTGCTGCATGCTCAGGAACACTGACCACCCCTAATCAAAAAGAAAATATACAATTAAAAACTAACAATTCTTACCTCTCTAAAATGTGCTTCAGGGTGACAATGTTATAAAAGTGAAGATGGAAAACCACTTCCAGCTGCGGTAGATCCTGTAAAAACACCACATTTCCCTTTTTGTTCACATTGAATTATGCAAGAAATACAAACATATATTCAGGCAACTGAAAACATAATTTCTCAGGTTTTCTTTTTAATTGTATTGCTAATAATTAATTTAATCTGAGTATCAAATAAAGTTGTTTTTTACAGCAGTATTCCGCTTTCAGTTTTGAATTTACTGACTATATAAATCAATAAATACCACATTGTTATATACCAGCAGAGTGAATGTAACACACCTGCTGCCTCCTGTACTCCTGCCACAGCAGCTGAGGGCACAGGGCTCCTTGTGACGTCAGTTCTCTGCTGGACTCCAGCAGGACACACAGCTGGACCTGGACAGGACAGATGGACCAGAAATGACACTTACTTTCATATAAAGCTTTATCTAAAAGTCACAGTCTTAAAAGGGTATAGTTGATATGGAACCAGAGAATTTGGTCATTTTCTTCTTAAAATCAATTAAAAATAGTTGGTGAATAATGTGATAGTTGTTGTAGCTCTGTCCTGCTGTCAGACACTCACTCTCTGAGAAGAAGTGAGCAGCCCTCTCCTCTTGTCCCCCTCTTCCTCCTCAGGTCCAGTTATCTCTGTTAGTCTTTCCAGAACCATCTTGACTAACAGCGCTGGCAGAGGAACACTCAGCTGTGCAGCCTGACGCCTCAACTCACACACTGTCAACAGAAAACCAAACAGAGCCCAGTTCAAAGCCTTCACTTCATGTCAGGTTAGGTGTTTGTCCCGAGGTAGAACTACAGCTGCTGCAGGTTTTTAACAAATGTTTTTTAGGACCTGAGTGTCTTCCTGTTTCGTTCCAGGGGGCACCAACACCTTTAACTACATTTAAGAACAGGTTAAAACTGTCCTTTTTGAAGCAGCTTCTTTTAAGTTCTGGTCCTGGCTGGACTAGAACATTCTATGCTGCTATAGGTTTAGACTGCAGTACTACTATAGTACTACTACAGTAGTAGTATAGGTTCAGACTGCAGTACTACTATAGTACTAGTACAGTAGTAGTATAGGTTCAGACTGCAGTACTACTATAGTACTAGTACAGTAGTAGTATAGGTTCAGACTGCAGAACTACTATAGCACTAGTACAGTAGTAGTATAGGTTCAGACTGCAGTACTACTATAGTACTAGTACAGTAGTAGTATAGGTTCAGACTGCAGTACTACTATAGTACTAGTACAGTAGTAGTATAGGTTCAGACTGCAGTACTACTATAGTACTAGTACAGTAGTAGTATAGGTTTAGACTGCAGTACTACTATAGTACTAGTACAGTAGTAGTATAGGTTTAGACTGCAGTACTACTATAGTACTAGTACAGTAGTATAGGTTCAGACTGCAGTACTACTATAGTACTAGTACAGTAGTAGTATAGGTTTAGACTGCAGTACTACTATAGTACTAGTACAGTAGTAGTATAGGTTTAGACTGCAGTACTACTATAGTACTAGTACAGTGGTATAGGTTCAGACTGCAGTACTACTATAGTAGTAGTGCAGTAGTAGTATAGGTTCAGACTGCAGTACTACTATAGTACTAGTACAGTAGTATAGGTTCAGACTGCAGTACTACTATAGTACTAGTACAGTAGTAGTATAGGTTTAGACTGCAGTACTACTATAGTACTAGTACAGTAGTAGTATAGGTTTAGACTGCAGTACTACTATAGTACTAGTACAGTAGTACAGGTTCAGACTGCAGTACTACTATAGTACTAGTACAGTAGTAGTACAGGTTCAGACTGCAGTACTACTATAGTACTAGTACAGTAGTAGTACAGGTACAGACTGCAGGGTCATCAGATACTGAGCCACTGACATATTTTTTATATGCGTTTTCTGTGTTTTGAACAAACTGCAAAAAACTTTGAGGCCAATCTATGAATTATGTGTTTGGGTTATACAAAGAGAAAAAGGAAAAAAAAAAGCAAAGCAGCCTATTTTGTTTCAAATACGAACCCAGGAGTGAACCTGTGATGGCTGTTGAGATGTTCTCAGACGTCACCGGTTTCTGATCATCTGTCTCAGTGCAGAAAATATTGGACGGATTTGGATTCTACAAAACACACACAAACACACAGATTAAAGAAAAATCAGTAATGACCACTTTTTATTGTGTTTCATACATGTATGTAACTCTACTGTTTTTGCAGGTTTTGTGTTTCAGCAACCTTTCATTCAATTTTCATTAATGCTTCATCATGAAAACAATATTCACAATTATATTACTTTCCCTTCATTCCATGACAGATCTTCTAAGCAATTTAAAAGGCACATTTACTGCATATCTGAAATTTATTACAATATCTTCTGATTTCCCTTCCCACATTATATAGTAATATAAAATATAATACTAGATATTATTAAATGATCATTTTCTGTGCAGCCCAGTAGATTCCATCATCATTTGAAAGGGCCGTCACTCACCCCGACCTCCCTGAGCAGGCTGCAGATGTTTTGCTGCTGCTCCAACAGCTGGATCGCTGCTTTCTGCAGCTGTTGAGCATCTTCCTGCTTCGGTTTCTTCACCACGCGTCCAGCTGAGAATGCAGCAGCAGCAGCAGCAGCAGGAGACATTAACATGCATTTCAGAATGAAATTGAAGGGATTAAACAGCTTCAATGAAGTTTAACACAATGATTAACAGATAGTATGGAATTAGGGCTTCATTATTGGAATAAAGTTAAGGTAAAACCTCAGCTAGTTGTAAACTTTTAACCCTAATACACATTTCAGTATATGTAATAATGTTGGTTGGTTTGTTGAAAATAAACAGAACTTTATCAGTGAAATACAACTACTTATATACGATCTATAGTTGAGTTATGTTCTGGGTCTCTCCTTTCTTTTGTATTCTTAATCTTTATTATTTATATATTTTTTGTTGTTGTAATGTTCTTTCAAATTTAATTTAATAAACTACGTAGCACTTTCTTGCTATTGTGCATGAAATAAAATAAAAATTAGTTAATTAATTAGTTAATAATTAAAACGGTGGAAACCTAAGTCGGTTCATACAGAAACAATACAGAGTACATCGACATTTTGACCGTATGTTTAAACAGATAATAAATAATAAAGATAGTATTTTAGCATAATAGCATGTTAGCTTAAAGTGAATATTTCTTACGGTTTGTTTTCTATATGCATTCACTATGAATGTTGCTGAAATACTCAGAAGTACTCGACTTAGCAATATTACGTCAAATTCTACTCGAAAACAAGTAAAATTACTGAATTGAGAATGTTTCTTTAGTAAAAATAGAACAACATAATATCAGCAAATTGGTCAAACTTGTCAACTCACCGAGGAGACTCGACAAGGTTCTTTTCTGAGAAACCGATTCACACGACGCGCTAAGAGACATTTTTTCCGCGGCTAAATGTTTAAAACACGTTTGGTGAGGATTTCCTTCTAATTGGCCATTTTATATCTAACCCCTAACAGTGTTTTCTGTAATTTAACGCCGCATAAAAGCCGTTTTCATCCCCTGTTTAACCTCATCAGCTGTGACACTGTTTTGATTCTCCGCCATGTTTCCCTCCCCTTCGCGCTCTTCTCTCCTATTGGTCCGTGCTGCAGCCAATCAGAGGAGAGAAGGTTCTTTCTTTATTTTTATTGGCAGTTGGCAAAAGCAGCTTATAAGTGAGTTAGCGCCCTCTGCTGGACTGGAAATAATACGGATAAATTATTAATAATAATAAAATATATATAAACAATATAGATAACACCTACTTTAAATTAACATTTAATTTAACAAACAAAACAAATATTAACCAAATTTCTTACATAATTAATTAAAATGTTCAGTTCACATTAAGTCTTCTCTAGCAGGTTCCCCCAATGTTTTATTGTTTTTTCTATAATTTTTGTGGATATTACCTTCTTTGTTTCTTAAAAAAAAAAAAAAAACTCAACGGGGGTGAACTACTTTGTGCATTAGCCAGTAAGAGACATTTAGCGGTGTTAAGAGACATGTGACACTAAATGAGACATGACTAAAAGAGACTGAAAAAGGACATCTCCCATTGAAAGAGAACATTTAACCCCAGAAATATGTCCAAAAAGGTTAGTGATTTGCAAAAAAGAAACATCATTCATCATTTTTACTCAGGATGTACATTTTATTATATTTATATTTATTATAATATTATAAAGACTGAAAGATTTTGATCACTAAATAACTGATTTTGGTTTAGAAAGAATTTCCCTCTTAAATAAATCCACAGCATCCACAGAAATCTACAGAAACATCACCCCTTTATGTTGAAACGGGATTATCTCAGCTCACTACACAGTGTGTGTGTGTGTGTGTGTGTGTGTGTGTGTGTGTGTGTGTGTGTGTGTGTGTGCCCCTATGAGACAGAACAGTGACCTTTGCAACACGTTCCTCTTCACTCACTAAGTATACACATAAATACTCGACTTTGTGCGTTGACTAATAATTAACCAGCGGCCTGATAAGGAGAAAGGGGGAAGACAGGGAGAAGGCAGGAAGAAAAAGGGGCAAGAGAAGGAGGCAGAAAAGTAAAGTTAGGAAAAAAAAAGGAAGGACGTGGACTCAGCAGTTTTTCTTTAAAGAGGAAGAGCTCTGACTCGGAGCCACTTTGTGTTTTTCGGGCATGGACGAGCCTCCGGAGGCCAGGAGCATCGAGCTGAACGACGGCTCTCGGATGCCGTTGCTGGGTCTGGGGACCTGGAAGGTAGCAGCCGCTCGGCTTTGTCTGCTTTTACTGCAAGAAAATTCACTCTAACACCTGTTAAAATCTGTTTAACTGCTTTATAGAAACGCCCTTCATGCTCCTGCAGCAAATGCTGCAAACACAAAACAATCAAATGAAGGAGGATCCTGCAAAATACTCAGTGATTATTATTATTCATGCAAGTAAAATGTCAAGGATTACCGGGCCTGAATTAAAGGGGTAGTTCCACATTTTGGGAAAGTCTTGTTAGATGAGATATATCTTGTGTTCTCACATACTCGATAACTATGGAACTAAAACTAGGATCTGGTTATTTTAACGTAAAGGGTGAGTTCACAACCTTTTTAATTCTGCCTTAAAAAATCATTAATTCATGCATTCAGGTGCATGAATTAATATTTAAAGTTTTTATTTCTCACTGTAAACATTCCTGCAACATGAAACAGCTTAATTTTATGTTTCTTCACATTTTATAGTGTGTGTGTGTGTGTGTTATCTTAGATTATTTTATTTTATTTTATCTTATCTAAGTTTAGTCTATCTTATCTTTTTTAGTTTAGTTCATCTCATCCATTCTTACCTTAAGTTAGTTTGTCTCAGCTTGGCTTAATTTATTTTAGTTTAGTTTATCTGAGCTTTAGGTTAATTTAGTTGGGGTTAGGGTTATTACTTATAGTAAAGATAAAAATGGTGATTATCAGAAACCACGCCGTCATTTGTACATTTTCACACAGCAAAACTATAACGAAAAACACACATGTTTGAATTTCCCGTGCTGGTCCGCAGCCCGACCCGCTGCCCTCGGTCCAGGGGGCGGTGGAGACGGCCATCGCCGCCGGTTACCGCCATGTGGACACGGCGTTCAGCTACGGCAACGAGGCGGCGGTCGGCAGAGCCGTGAAGGCCAAGATCCAGCAGGGGGTCATCAGGCGAGAAGACATGTTCATCGTCAGCAAGGTGACGAAGGAATTAACTTCAATGTGAAGGGAGGAAGCCCAAAGATAATATTTAATCCACCTAGAATATAAAACTAGCTAATAGCAAACCTAAAACTATCTGGTACCAAGGAAGTTTAGCTACACAATATAAGCAACACTTGAACAGGTGCTGCAACAACTTCATCTCAGGACTCTCAGAACTAATCAGTGATACCTGTCATGTTGTATTTTATCTAATCTCATGTATTCTATATGTGCTTTTTTATTTCTTAGGCTCGCACACACACACAGCGATACTTCTATCTTCAATTCTGCATGTTTTGCAGTGTCATGTTTTTGCTGCAGGTCGTTGCATGTGGTGTGCATGCTATCACCTAGTTTGTGTTTCTAGTTGTGTCAGCTAGTTTAATATTCTGGGTGGAATTAAATGTTTAAAATGTATCATTCTGCAAAAAATGCAAAAAATCACACAAAAAAAAGCTAAAATCAGACAAAATTGTGATTTTTGGAAAAGATAATGGCATACATGATTTTTAAAAGTGGGGCGTGTGATATAATCCTCACCCCTAGGTTCATACTGCGTATAACCACCTGTTTCTTTCGTCATTTTCACATCTAGAGACTGACATTTTTGCTCATTCCTACTTGTAAAACAGCTTAAACTGCAGGTATAAGGAGGAAAAAAAAGGTTTAAAACATCATGTCGGAAATTGGAGATTTCTCACTAACACATTTAAAATGAACTAAATATGTTATGTATTAATATTTATTGATTACACATCTCAGCTGTGGGTGACTCACCATGACCCGAAGGACGTCCCCGTGTGTCTCAACAAGTCCCTGAAGGACCTGCAGCTGGACTACCTGGACCTGTACCTCATACACTTCCCTGTTGGACTGAAGGTCGGAGATTATTTTAAAAGATTGTTTTATATAAGAAATGTCTCTTTACCGTGTCCGGGGTCAGAGGTCAGAGGTCAGAGGTCAGGCAAGTAGGAATCTTCTTTAACTGGATTTGTTATGAATCTTTTGGGCTGGAATTGAAAAAAATATCTGAACAAATGAAAATATATTGTTATGGGTACAATTGGTCCAATATTGAGTAAAATTATTAATTATTAACAAGTTTTTTTATTTGATGAATTTGATATTGTTTTAGTTTAGTTAGTTTAAATTCTTTGAATTTCTTAGAAAATGCGTTTAATTATCTGCCAGTGGAATATTTAATAAAACTACCCCTAACCCTTAACAACGAGCTGTATAATAAAACATATGAGAATCAGACATTCCAACATTTACAGTCATGCATAAAAATAATACTTTTATTACAGCAGCTCAGACAAAAACACAGTTAACGTTCTCTACATCTGAGATAAAATAAAACATTAAAAACATGTTCAGAAGGAAATGAAAACTCCAAAAGAACAACACATACATAGTTTAGGGAAAAATACTAGGTTTGCAAATAATATTTTTTATAATGTATTATAATTTGTTTAAATTATTGTAAATTTATTGACTGTTTGACTGTTTAACGTTGAATCTTTCTGTAGAAAACGGGGGATGAACTTTACCCCAAGAAGAACGGGAGGCTGCTGACCTCTGACGTAGACTATGTGGACGTGTGGCGGGTAAGAAGAAAACTCCTGCAGCTCCCTGATTAAAATGTCCAGGCCCGGCCGTGAAAATGAGGATTCTGCTTTTTCCTGCTGCAGGCGATGGAGGCTCTGAGAGCTTCAGGGAAGGTGAAGAGCATCGGAGTTTCCAACTTCAACGTCCTGCAGCTGCAGAGACTTTTGTCCGTGTGCAGCGTCGTCCCTGCTGTCAACCAGGTGCTGGCAATCACTCTAATTACTATATTTTCATTTTTTACAATTCTTTAATCTTATATTTATTTTTATTATTTAGTATTCAGACATTTTTATTATTTATTTGTTTATTTATTGATTTATTTATATTTTCTCTAAATCACATAAGATTTGTCAAGACCTCTTTTCAGAATATTTTTGCCAATTTATTTCTTCATTCCAATTTGTATTTATTTAAAAATGAATAGATATTATTTTAAACAAATAATTATGGCAAACCTTGTGTGACATATATAAATATATATTTTTAATTTACTATACATGTACATACATATACATACACACACACACACACACACACACACACACACATTATTATGTTTTCCCTAATATATTTATTCCTGTATTTATTTACCTTAAAATATAAATAATCCCATTTATTTAATATTAGTTCTCCTTTTTTTATTTTATGTATTTCTTTCTGTATTTTTTCTGCAGGTGGAGCTTCATCCATACTTGACCCAGACGGAGCTGGTGGATTTCTGTAAATCCAAAAACATTGTGGTGACGGCCTACAGCCCCTTTGGGTCACCTGCCAGACCCCCACACATGTAAGACCCCCTCACCTGTAAGACCCCCTCAGCTGTAAGATCCTCACACCTGTAAGACCCCCTCACCTGTAAGACCCACACACCTGTAAGACCCCCTCACCTGTAAGACCCTCACACCTGTAAGACCCCCTCACCTGTAAGACCCCCTCACCTGTAAGACCCACACACCTGTAAGATCCTCACACATGTAAGACCTCCACACCTGTAAGACCTCCACACCTGTAAAACTCCCTCACCTGTAAGACCCCATTACCTGTAAGACCTCCACACCTGTAAGACCCCCTCACCTGTAAGACCCCTACACCTGTAAGACCCCCTCACCTGTAAGACCCTCTCACCTGTAAGACCCCTACACCTGTAAGACCCCCTCACCTGTAAGACCCCTACACATGTAAGACCTCCACACCTGTAAGACTCCCTCACCTGTAAGACCCCATTACCTGTAAGACCCCATTACCTGTAAGAGCCCCTCACATGTAAGACCCCCTCACCTGTAAGACCCCCTCACCTGTAAGACCCCTACACCTGTAAGACCCCCTCACCTGTAAGACCCCTACACATGTAAGACCTCCACACCTGTAAGACTCCCTCACCTGTAAGACACCATTACCTGTAAGAGCCCCTCACATGTAAGACCCACACACCTGTAAGACCCCCTCACCTGTAAGACCCCCTCACCTGTAAGATCCTCACACCTGTAAGACCCCCTCACCTGTAAGACCCCCTCACCTGTAAGACCCACACACCTGTAAGATCCTCACACATGTAAGACCTCCACACCTGTAAGACCTCCACACCTGTAAAACTCCCTCACCTGTAAGACCCCATTACCTGTAAGACCCCATTACCTGTAAGACCCCCTCACCTGTAAGACCCCTACACCTATAAGACCCCCTCACCTGTAAGACCCCATTACCTGTAAGACCCCATTACCTGTAAGACCCACACACCTGTAAGACCCCCTCACCTGTAAGACCCCTACACCTGTAAGACCCCCTCACCTGTAAGACCCCTACACCTGTAAGACCCCCTCACCTGTAAGACCCCCTCACCTGTAAGACCCCTACATCTGTAAGACCCCCTCACCTGTAAGACCCCTACACATGTAAGACCACCACACCTGTAAGACTCCCTCACCTGTAAGACCCCATTACCTGTAAGACCCCATTACCTGTAAGAGCCCCTCACATGTAAGACCCACACACCTGTAAGACCCCCTCACCTGTAAGACCCCCTCACCTGTAAGACCCCTACACCTGTAAGACCCCCTCACCTGTAAGACCCCTACACATGTAAGACCTCCACACCTGTAAGACTCCCTCACCTGTAAGACCCCATTACCTGTAAGAGCCCCTCACATGTAAGACCCACACACCTGTAAGACCTCATTACCTGTAAGACCCCCACACATGTAAGAGCCTATAACCTGTAAGACCACATTAACTGTAAGACCCCCTCACCTGTAAGACCCAATTACCTGTAAGACCCCCTCACCTGTAAGACCCCATTACCTGTAAGACCCCCTCACCTGTAAGATCCCCACACATGTAAGACCCCATTACCTGTAAGACCCCCTAACCTGTAAGACCCCATTACCTGTAAGACCCCCCTCACCTGTAAGACCCCATTACCTGTAAGACCCCATTACCTGTAAGACCCCTTTACCTGTAAGATCCTCACACCTGTAAGACCAACACACCTGTAAGACCCCTACACCTGCCAGACCCCCTCACCTGTAAGACCCCCTTACCTGTAAGATCCTCACACCTGTAAGACCCCCACACCTGTAAGACCAACACACCTGCCAGACCCCCACACCTGTAAGACCCCCACGCCTATAAGACCCCTACACCTGTAAGACCCCTACACCTGTAAGACCCCTACACCTGTAAGACCCCCACGCCTATAAGACCCCTCCACCTGTAAGACCCCCACACCTGTAAGACCCCCACGCCTATAAGACCCCTACACCTGTAAGACCCCCACACCTGTAAGACCCCCAACACCTGTAAAACACAGACCAGAGCATCATTAAGACTCTTTGGCCTAACGAGTCTCTCTCTCTTCAGGTTCAGAGGAGACTCTGATCCACATAAACTCCTGGAGGATCCAGTTGTAGCAGAAATAGCAAAGAAACACAAACGCACACCTGCACAGGTGAGGCCAATAATAACTAGAATTACCTTCATTCATTTTATTTCAATAGCAGATCATTTTGCGTTTTTCTTGATTTTGGTCAGTTTAATTATTTTTTTCCTAGAAAAAAATTAGATAAAAAGATTCTAATATATGATAAAACATTAAAACATTAAATTAAAGACAAATTGATAGATAGAAAATTGAAAAAAATGTATGTCAAAAACATTTAAGCTGTTGTTGCTGAGGTATCAGGTGTATTATCATCACTGTTCTAATATATTTTATTACACTCCAGGTGTTGCTGAGGTATCAGGTGTATTATCATCACTGTTCTAATATATTTTATTACACTCCAGGTGTTGCTGAGGTATCAGGTGTATTATCATCACTGTTCTAATATATTTTATTACACTCCAGGTGTTGCTGAGGTACCACGTGCAGCAGAAGATTGTTGTGATTCCTAAAAGCGACAAACCTCATCACATCCTTGAAAACACAAAGGTAGAAACTCTTCTTTTCTCTGTTCTTTTTGTTTTAATTAAATATTAGTCAAATATAATCAATTTAAAATATCTCTGACTGCAGATCTTTGACTTCAGTCTGAGTGAGGAGGACCTGAGGTCGCTGAGAGGACTGGACCGAGGCTGGAAGGCCTGTTTGGAGGACGAGTGAGTCCACTAGGCTGCACATTTACACGTTTATAGAGAAGACCAGTTCAGGCCGGTTTACTGCAATACACACATTACTGCAAAGTAATGGAAATTTCACTGCAAATTAGAGGGACGTTTTACTACAAGTTAAGGGACATTTTACTGCAAGTTAAGGGACATTTCACTGCAAATTAGAGGGACATTTTACTACAAGTTAAGGGATATACTTATATCTATATTATATATTTAATGCGAATTAAGGGACATTTCACTGCAAATTAGGGTACATTTTACTACAAGGGACATTTTACTGAAAGTTAAGGGACATTTCACTGCAAATTAGGGTACATTTTACTACAAGTTAAGGGACATTTCACTACAAATTAAGGGACATTTTACTACAAATTAAGGGATATTTTTACTGCAAATTAAGGGACATTTCACTGCAAATTAGGGGAAATTTTACTACAAGTTAAGGGAAATTTTACTGCAAATTAAGGGACATTTCACTGCAAATTAGGGTACATTTTACTACAAGTTAGGGGACATTTTAATGCAAGTTAAGGGATATTTTACAACAATTCAAGGGACATTTTACTGCAAAATAAGGGAAATTAAGCTACAAATTATGTGACATTTTTTGTCTCTAAACTCAGCTACTATTAGTGAAAGTCTCATCCCTAGAGTTAAGGTACATTTTCCTGCAAAGTAGGGAACATTTTACTACAAGTTAAGGGACATTTTTTTTGTCTCTAAACTCATCTACTATTAGTGAAACAGTCTTTTTTCTAATGGTTTGTTTTGTGTTTCAGCCTCAAGTCTCATCCCTATTATCCCTTCGCATGAAGCTGCCTAAAGAAAAACAGCAAAATGGATTAAACATTAAACCACAAACTACATCGAGCTGCACGACAGAAATAACGCTGATGTTTTAAAATCAAATCATGTCATTTTTTCTGACATTTTTAGCCTCTGATTCAGACTATTTAAAGGGAAATTCTACCCTAAAACAGTATTAATTCTAAAACACATTTCAATATTAGTCTAATAAATCCCTGGAAAAAAAGTGAAAAGAAGCTAAATTGAACATTTAAAGAAATTAATTGAGGCTAAAAGTTCAGAAACATAATTTTTATGAAATAACCAGTGTTTTTTTTTATTCTAAAATGTGGTGACACACACTCCTATATGTGTAAAAAATAATTAATAATAATAATTAACCAATATATTTGTTACCTAATCAATAACAGACTGTGAAAGTGATGACGGATTAGATTTCATTTTTTTGTACTTTTCTTGCCATGGAATAAAAAAAAAATTGTTTTAAATCTCTGGATTCATTTGGTTCAAAAACAATTTCACAAGTTTCATTTACAAATACACGAGAGTCATTTTAAAACACTTTAGTTTATTACAATATAGAACACTGGGAATTTTATATTCACACATCGACAGGTACATCACAAATAATTAGAATATCAGGAAAAATGCTACATTTTTTCTTTCAATCATTCAGAAAGTGAAACTCATTAGAAAAATAAAATATTTTACTCAATGTGTGATGAATTTACAGAATGTGTCATTTTCACTTTCTGAATATATTTAATAATAAATATTGAACTTTTAAGATGCAGATGTGAGTGTTAAAGTTAAATCTCAGTTCTGGGAATGTTGAAGGAAATATGAGGGAATGTTGTTGTTCTGGTAAACAAATATTATATTTCCTACTAAACATTTTATTCTGATGTAAAATAAACATAATTTTTCAGTCTGGAAAGTTCTGATGAACAAAAAAAGGAACGTTACAGGAACGCTATGTGTTAATGTGTGCAGATCTGTCGGTCATTTATGTTGAAAATCTTCATCTTTATCAACGTGAATTCTTGTCATTTAAAAGTCCATTATGTACTTTTGTACTTTTTTTTTGTACTTTTTTTAACAATAATTATGAAATGGTATAAATAAAAAAAAGTGTGTGTTATTTTGATGTTAAAAATTAATTGTCTTAATAAAACTGACTGAAAATTGAAATGTCTAATTTTAATGTGGTGATACACACACACACAAATAAAATTACACACACATACAGAATAAAATACACACATAAAACCACACACACACACACACACACACACACACACACCTTGGATGACTCACTGATTTTCTGGGGCCGACACACACGGCTCGGTTTATTGTTCTCCATTATGTCTAGTTAGGCTGGCATCATCTAAAACACACACACACACACACACACACACACACACACACACACACACACACACACTCTATTACAGAAATACTTTCCATGTTTTTTCCCATCAATGATCCTAACCCGTTCCAGAACATTCCAGCCTTCTGTGCCTGTTCACACCTGTCAACAGGTGTAGTCTTTAAACCCCTTTAGGTGGGTTTCCAGGAATCTTCCTGATTGTGTTCAAACATATCTGTTAATGAATCACTGCTGTTTCTACATTAAAATGTCAATTTAAGTGTGAATCAGTGCACAAAGACAAGAATGTTCTGGAATAAAAAAAATGCATGTGCGAAACAGTGAAAATCACAATTTTATATAAATTAGTGGAGAAAATTAATTCTAGCTCAATCACAGATAAACACACCAGTCCTGCTTTAACATTTCTGTTGAGCTGCAACTAACAACTATTCTGAAAGTAAATTAAGCTATTGATTATTGAGATGATTATTCAATGTGTTTTGGTTCATAAAATTGTGTAAAATGTTTCCCAAAGCTGAAGATTCAACCTAAAATGTCTTTTTTGTCCAGACCAACAGTCCACAACCCAAAGATCATCAGTTTACTATTATAGAAGACTAAAGAAATCAGAAAATAATCAGAGAACAGAAGCTGGAACCAGAGAATTTGGACATTTTATTTCTTAAAAATGACCCATTAATAGATTATCAAAATAGTTGGTAATTAATGTAATGTTTGGAAACTCTATTACTCTTTAGAACACATATATATATACACACACACAACTCTAGTTAAAGCTCATAAAGGTTAATTTGATGATTTTAATGAGTGTTCAACTTACTTATTCGAACATTAGAATGATTGTGCGGCGACACCGGAAGTAGAAAAATCTGCACTTTCTGGAGAAAATATTGACATTCGACCCTTTTCAGCGATAACTTCTGTTTTATTCTCTTCCTACAGACGCGTGTTCATGTTAAAAAAATGATTTCTGACACCACAACGCTGCTAAACATAGCTTAAATGCTAACCGTTAGCTAGCGTTGCTAAAAAAAAAAAAAAAGACTTCCGGCAAAACAAACTCTTCTTCTTAGGTTTTAATTGGCGATGATTAACCGCCACCTACTGGACCGGAGAGAGATAAAATAAAAAAAATAAAAATAAAATAAAATAAAATAAAATAAAATAAAATAAAATAAAATAAAATAAAATAAAATAAAATAAAATAAAATAAAATAAAATAAAATAAAAAATAGAATATTTTGTGCTTATCCAATAAAATAATAACAATCTTTTTCTTCACATTTTAAATTTTTTATTGAAAATTGAAAAAAAAAACACATGAACAGCGCATGACTCAGATTAAGCAAAATCTGCAATATGCAAATGAAAAGTCAATAAAGTCAAATAAAATACACAAATAAAAATCACAAAAAAGGAAATGAATAATAAATGGGTGAAGGGTCTTGTTTTAATTAACTAGATCATCTGAACTGGCATTGAAATCATCAATGAAATAATACTGCTGCAATGATTGTTGCATGTGCAGGTGCAGAATATAAATTAAAATATATCTATGAAAAAAAAGCTCAGTGCAGTAAGAAGGTCACAGTGAATATGAAAGTAGAAACAGAAAACTTTCAGCTCTTATGAGATTACTTTATAAATAGTAAAGTGCTTGATGTTTCTTGAATTTTAATTTTGTTTCACTTGGATTTAATGGTTTCAGGTTTTCATGGATCAACAATAGTGAGCATTGATGTCGCAGATCAGTGGAGCTTGATCAAAAGATTTAATAAGATTTAATATTATTAAATGTTAAAAATCATTTGATGTATCATTAAAAATAAACATTTTGTATTGTTTTTCTATATTGAAATAAAGAGAAAGTGAGGAAATATGACAAAATCTAGACAATATTCCACAAACTCTAGATTAAAAGCAAAAACAAAACAAACCAAAAAAGTTATTGAATCAATAATTACTGCTAATAATAATAACAATAGTAATAACAATGAATTAAGAGAGGGGAAAAACACAAGAAACAAGAGGAAGAGAGAAAAGGGTTATTTTTTTAAATAATAAATTAAGAGGAAAACATGAATTAAAATAAAATTTGATAATAATGATAACAATAATAATAACAGAGAGAGAAATTAAATTAAATTAAATTAAATTAAATTAAATTAAATTAAATTAAATTAAATTAAATTAAATTAAATTAAATTAAATTAAATTAAATTAAATTAAATGTTGTTTGTGACTAGTTAGTAAATCCACCAGCAGGAAGCAGCAGACAGCTCCATGGTTCAGTGAGGGGAGGGGCCCCAGACTCCTTGGAGGAGGGAGGTGACCTTTGACCCCTGTGCTGTCTGCCTCATCACTGAACTTTACACCCTCCAGCCTACACACACACACACACAAACACACACACACACAAACACACACACAAACACATGCATGCACATACACAAGCAAAAACACACACACACACACACAGATGCTTTATTGTGGCATGAAGCTTGAGGCTTAAAGAAGTTAGTTTAATATCATAAATGTATTAGTTTAATGTTGTCAGTGTGTTAGTTTAGTGTTGTAATGTTTTAGTTTATTGTCATATATGTGTTAGATTAATGTCGTAAACATGTTAGATTAATGTTATAAACGCTTTAGATTAATGTTGTAAATGTGTTAATTTTGTGTCAGAAATTTTAGTTTAATGTCGTAAATATGTTAGGTTAGTGTTTTAAATGTGTTAGTTTAATGTCATAAATGTATTATTTTAGTGTCATAAATGTGTTAGTTTAGTGTTGTAAATGTGAATCAGAAAATTGCAGTGAACAGAAAAATCACAGTTATTTATGGTTATTTATTGTTAGCTATTTATATTTTTAGATTTTGGGGAATATGGAGAATTTTATATATATCTAAAAGTCTCAAATTTGGCAGCAGATTAAAATAAAACGAAACCAAAATTGATCTTTTTTTCTTACTTCCCTTGTACTGAGATGTGTCAAGCTACACATTAAAAAAAGTAAAACAGGAAGTTGTCTATTTAACTTCAGAATAAAAAAAGTATATCATCAAAAGTAAAAAAAAAAAAAAAAAAAAAGGTATTTTCTCCTTTACAGCAAAAGCAAAAGTTAATCTCTCAATGTTTCAGCAAAAAAGATTCTTCACATGATGCCACAGGTAAAGAATAAAAAATTAATTTCATCATTTCCTTTATCTGATGTTGGTGTTAGGCTTGGTTGGTGTTTTTCTTTTTTTGAGAACAAATTTATTTTTTGAGTCATTGCTTTCTGTTGTTTTCTGGATTATTTTTGACATAACCTTCCTCACACCTATAGTCTTTCTTCATTTTCTTATTTTTTATATATTATTTTTAGTATGAACAAAGGAAAAACGGATTAAATGAAAATATTTTTTTAAATAATTTTATATCTATTCATGATATTCCTCAACACATTACTGTCCTGCAAAGAGGAAATAGAATTAAATACATACAAATAAAACCCCCAAAAATGATAGTAATAATAATAAGCTATCCTTTATTTTTCCTACAGAAACAAAGAAAGAACTCGTCCCATTCATGTTCTCTGCAACTCCACCTGGACCAATAGAAAGGTACATATCCTGTAAACTCATGAACCTGAAATATTTTCCATTTGAAATAATGTATATTTATAGTTATACTCTAATAACTATACTATAATTATACTATAATTATTATAGTTATTTTTTAAAACGTTTTTTATTTATTCGTATTATTATTTAAATTTAATTTAATTACATTATATTTGAACTTATTAACAAAAAAATATGTAATATTTAATAGATATTTAGACCTTTTTATTGTTATTTATTATTATTTACTTGTTTTGTTCTATTGTTTGTTTATTTTTTATATATTTGTTAAATAATGTATTTATTTATTGGTGTTTGTATATAGTTTGTCTATTATTATTTAATTCATTTTCTTTTTGGTATTGTTTGTAAGTTGATTATTTATTCATTTCTTTTTGTTTCATTTTCATAATTATAATAATTATGATTTAATGTATTTATTTTGTTTTAAGTATTGTTTGTTTACCTATTTATTATTATCATTTAATAAATGTAGTTTGTTTGTTTTGCTTATCTAAAATATTTTTAAATAATACAAAATAAACAAAGTGAATAAGTAGATAAATTAAATAAACATAACTTAATATAGTTATAATATAGTTATGTAATATAGTCTGAATAGAATAATATAAGCAATAACGTTTATATCCACTTTAAACGCTTGACACTGATTTTGATTTGCTTTATTCTGAAAGTCACGGCCGGAAGCAGGAAGCGGCGTGTTGCCGCCGCCTTGCCGTGCGTCCGTCTCCCCATCAGGACTCTTAGGGAGGAGAATCCAGCGTCTGGAGGGACTTTCTGCGTCTGAGCTGATTGACGAACATCACCAACGCACATAAAGACGCGGACATCCAGGAAATGAGCGCAGCGGCCACGACGAGACGCGTCTGCTCCCGTTAAAAAAAGCGCTAACACCGTCAACCCGCTGCGTGCAGCGTTCAAGGGTCCGTGTGAATAATCGGATGATATAAATCGAAGTTCTCCTCCGCCGTCCGACGCCTCTTCAGCCGCAGAAATGGCAACGCAGATCGACAAGGAAGCCTGCAGAGAAGCCTACAACCAGGTCCGGGACGACAGCACCGACACCAACTGGTGAGTCCACCGAACCGAGTCGAACCGAACCCCCACGGAATCCGATTAATTCATCGCGTCACGCAAATGAGCAGAAAAGCCGCGCGGCGCCGCATGAAGCAGCGACCTCTCCGGGTCTGTCAGCCTCCCGCTCCGGGAACTACTCCATTCACCAGATTATAACAGAAACTCAGCAATAAAATGTGAAAAAACACTAACGCGGCTTTTGTTGCTGCAGAAAATTACAGGAAACCGTGAAGCGGCCGGATGAAGCTTTTACGCGCAGAACAGTTTGCGTTTTTTTGGGCTTATTTTGCGCTTCTGGCCGCTGAAGTGAGTGAATAACCGCACATATCGGGCTGCAGCGGCTTCTACCCGCGTGAGAAACCCGCAGCTTTGCGGTCCCGAGCACCAACGCTGTGTTGCGTTTTGGGGCCCAGCGGGGCAGAAGTAATTTCCTTTGTCCTGTATTCAGAGGAAACGACGTTCTGGGGGCGACACCGACACCGGCCGCAGCGCGTGCGGACAATGCGAGGAGGAAAACCCGCAGATTAACGCAAACTGTGTGATTAATGCGTGACCTGTTCCTCCCGCAGGGCTGTGTTCAAATACGAGGGTTCGATGATCGTTCCTGGAGGACAAGGCACCGACTATGAAGACTTCAAGAAGATGTGCACAGGTAAAAAAAAAAAAAAAGGACCCGCCCAAGATGCACACTGCAAAAAATAAAAAATAAAAAAAACAGTGCAATTAATCGATAATCAGAATCACTCTATCAATCCTAATCAAGTGTTTGAAAAGATGAAACAAATCAAATCAACACATTTTGTAAAAAAATATTATATTATATATATATATAGAAGTTTGAGCTGCAATGATAAATCCATTAATCCATTGTTAACTGTGTTAATTAATGTTAGAAATCGATTAATCAACTAATCACTGAAGCTTTATTCATGACAGGTTAGAAAGTTTTATTCTATAGAGTCAATCATTAGAAATAGACCAATAGTTTATATTACTAGTGGTTTAAATAGGACTTTGATACCAAACTGAAACCAGAAGTAAAGCAACGTGTGTCATATAGAGCTGCAGCGATTAGTCCATTCATTGAGTAGTTGCATTTAGCATTTTTTAAAAACTTTTAATGTCATATGTTTCCCTTATTTGACCAAAATCAAGAAAACAGGTTGATAAATCAATCACTTTTCAACTATCACTTTAATCACCAAGTGTTCTGATAATGGATTTGAGTCTTTTTAAGAATAAAATGTCTAAATTCTCTGGTTCCAGATTCTTTAATTCGAATATTTCCTGGTTTCTTTATTCTTCTATAAAAGTAAACTGATGCATATCACATATTTATCCTCATGTAGATCAAACTTTACTGCTGAGTCACATGGGCACGATTCTTTTTTTTTTTTAGTTTTTCAAAATAAAAGCCCACCATAGATCAACTGTGGTGACTCTCAGCCCTCCTCCTCCCGGTAATTACTCTTGTGTGAATGAAACCGACTTCGTGGCTTTTACTTGACTCGTCCACGCTAATCTTTTAAGACTCTCGTCGTCTTTTGGCCTGAAGCTAACGTCTCTCCACACGACAAACATCGCGTTACATAACCTGCTAGCCGCTTCTACGCGATCAAACGCCAGAGCGGCGTCTTCCCTAACGGAGTCGATTAGTCGATTCATTGATTGGTTTGGTCTCAGATTTGTTCTGCATTTTTCTTTGCTGAATTAGTTCAGTAATTATGAAAATCTCTGGTAAAATGCAGATTTAAAGACATTTTTTGTGTGTAAAATTTGACAGATTTGCCAATAAAATCAACTTTAGTCCAAAATAATTAGTTAAAAAAGTGGATTGATCGATTAGTTTGCAACTATCACATTAAGTATTTGCAAAATCAATTATTAGATACCAAACTCTCTGGTTCTAGCTTCTCTGATTAGTTTCTGGTTTCTTTAGTCTTTCATAATCGTGTGAGCTGTGTGTGTGTGTGTGTGTGTGTGTGTGTGTGTGTGTGTGTGTGTGTGTGTGTGTGTGTGTGTGTTGCAGCAGCATCTGCTCAGATATCCTGGGTGTGGCTCTTCTCGTCTTTAAAGCTCTCTGCCTGCGGGGCTGCTCCATTCTTTCCTCTTTTTTCTCTCTCCCTGATCTTCTCTCGCGTTCCGCCTGTCGGAGCGTCTGGTGTCGCCGTGGAAGCGCCCGCCGCCGCTTCCTGTTCGCCGATGACGCGCCCTTCATCAGACACCTTCCGTCTTTCTGCGTTTTTGTCCTTATTTAGCAGCGAAGTTGTCGCTGCAGAACACACACACACACACACACACACACACACGTTCTGTAACTTCAGCAGCTGCGTTAAATAAAAACCTAGAAGCTTTTTTCAGCATTTCACCACCTCCACTTTTAAACTTGATTCTTCCGACTGAGTGGATGAGTTATTTAGTCAGTTTCATGAATTATTCGGCAAAGGTCGCTGACCCTCGGCTGACGTTCAGGTTTCTACGTTAAAGCTCTGACGACTAATAAGCTGATCGATCTGTTGATGACTGAAACGATTAATTGATTAGTCGTCAATCAGGGACAATTAGACCTAAAGATTTTTTTTAACCAGCGAATTTGGACTTGAATATTTATGTGATAGTTGTCAATTAATCGATTAATCAACTAATTGTTGCAGCTCTATTTGATCATTTCAGTTTATTTCTGACCAGTTTAGTATCAAATCAATTAATTAGATCCTAATATATAAACACCAGAAAATCTGTTTATTATTTAATTATGTTCTTATTTCTAACAAACATATTATTAGACTCTATAAACAGAGAATTTGGTCATTTTTTTCTTAAAAATGACTCAAATAAATCAAACAGTTATCAAAGGAGTTGGATAAGAATTTGATAGTTGTCAGTTAATTGATTAATCAACTAATCAACTTTCAATCTGGCCAGTTTAGTAACAAATCAATGTATATTTAAATCTTAAAATATAAACACCAGAACTTAAAATCAGCTTATTATTTATCTGTTTTTTATATTTCTCACAAACAGATTATTAGACTAAAACCAGAGAATTTGGACATTTTTTCAATGCAAAATGTTAATTATAGGTCAGAATTTTAGCCAAAGCTGTAGAATTGATCCTCAGGGACCATGAACAGTCAAATCACATTTTAATTTATCTCTCAACCTTCAGGACTGGCTTTGTTTTAGGTGTTTTGGCGTCTCACCTCATGGATAATCCACCACGTTTCGTAAAACACCTTCAAACGTGGCCACCTCACAAACATGTTTTCGGTCCTTTCCGTAATTGGTGCGACAAACTCGCTCCGCTCTCGGGGGGGAAAAGGACTCGCTCCAAATTAAAAAGCGGCGACTTCCTGCCGGCGGCACCCTGGGGTCCCGCTGCTGGACTCGGGTAACGCCACGCCCCCGAAAAACACCTGACGACGGCCACGGGAGACGGATCCCGTTTCCAGGCCGAGACGCAGAGGGAGCGAACGAGTGAGGCAGAAAAACAGGAGACGACGAGAGAGCGAGGAATAAGGCCGTGTTCACCAGGTGGAAACACAAGAAACGAAATTAGATCAGAGCTGCAGTTAAATAGATCAGTTGGCGTCTGTTCACCAATAAACAATAACATTCTGATAAGTGATTAATCGATTTGAATCATTTTTTATTCTTCTATAGCAGTAAACTGCCTCCTGGATTAATTATTACACATTTATTGATTAAATCAACTTTTTGATTAGTCATCCAGATTAATACTAAATGTTCTCTGAAGCTGCAAACACTGTACTCGGATACTTTATTCAAGTCCTGTCATCAATGAAGTTACTGAAAGTACTATGTTTCTGTACTTTAAATGTAGTAATGTAGAGAAATACTAGTAGTTTTTCAAGTTTAATCAATTTAAATTAGTCTGAGCCTAGCCTGAAATAGTTATTAATTATTAAATAAAATGTTTTTTTTTATTTAATCGCACATATAAATATAAAACAAAACATATACATGTCTCTTTTTGGTACGTAGAAAACGAGTTATAAATATTCCAGATAAAGTAAAGAAGTAATATTTGCAAACCTTGTGTGAGGTAGAGACAAAAAAATCAAATACATAATATTGATAATAGTAACTACCTATATGCATAAGAATAAGATTTAGAAAATAAATGATTTTTTTTAACTTGGGCAGCTTCAGGCCTCCGTCCAGTCGACCTTTCCTGTGTTGAAACAAATCCATTTTTATGTGGAACTTAGTGACTCCAGCTCAGTGAGTCTTTTTCTGCTGAGTCATCGATGGCGAGGGAGGAAGCTGCTGACTCAGCATCCATCACAGGGAACACGAACCAGGAAGAATGTGGCGGAGGGAGGAAGTGGGGTGTGTGGGCGGGGCCACAGGTCGCAGGCTGTGGGCGGGGCTGCAGGCAGTGGGCGGGGCCACAGGACGCAGGCTGTGGGCGGGGCCACATGCTGTGGGCATGGCCACATGCTGTGGGCGGGGCCACAGGTCGACGACGCCGGTTCCTCTTTGGCTTCTAGAACAGGAGGAAACAAAGGAATCGTTCTATGTTCATCGGTATTGTTGCAGTGACCTTGACTTAATCAGATGAGTCAGGTGACTGTGTGTGTGTGTGTGTGTGTGTGTGTGTGTGTGTGTGTGTGTGTGTGTGGCCGTCCTGATAAGACCGTGGTTAAAGTGCAGTTGCAACAGGTTGTAAAGTTTATTCAGGTCAAACGTTCAACATTTACTTTAACTTAATCTAAGTTTCTCTTATATTAAAAAAAACCCTAACTGTTTTTATGTTTATTCTAAAGAGGTAGAGTAAACCGGTGAAAGAAGGCAAAATATGGCCCTTTTAAATCACTTTAAAAGCAATATGTGATCATTCAGGTCATTTGTGCAGACACAGATTTGACTTCAGCTCCGTCATCAGACACTTTCCCTGTCAACAGCCTGTTTCATATCTGTGCTACCTGCGGCCACTCGGCTCTAATTGCGTAATAATTAGATGAACGGAGCTCGTTATAATTGTCCAGATGCCGGCTACGAGCCTCGGGCTTCGGCAAACACTGCAGACGATAACCAGACAAAACGCTTCCTGCAGTGCAGCAGTGCCGCTGCGTTTCAACTGAGAGACTCTGCATCGCACTCAGACACGAGCATGGCATCAGCTAGCCCTCATCAGTCTGATAAATCGATTGATTATTGGGTTAGTTTTAGCTGCAGGTGGCTGGAAGCTTCAGGCCTTATTTTTTAAAACTTTTATAGGCAGCGAGATGTTTTCTGGTCCTATTGATTAATCATTATCAGTTTTTAGTGCCCTGAAGGAGGAAGAAACAACTGCAAGGCTTGTTGGGCAATTTGTGGACATTATATTGTGTATATTTTATAGTAACTTTATAAGAAGAAAATGGCCAAAACCTCTGGTTCCAGCTTCTTTTCTCAACTCAACAATGTTAGATGATAGTTGATACCAAACTGAAGTAAAGAGGCATGTGTCATATAGAGCTGCAGCGATTAGTTGATTAATCCAGTATTTATCAACTATTACATTGCATTTTTACTTTGTCATATTTTAGAATAGAATAGAATAGATAAACTTTATTGATCCCACAACGGGGAAATTTGTGTGTTACTGCAGCGTTACAGATAAAGAAAAAGAAAAATAAAGTTGAAGAAGATAAAAAAAACTATAAAAAAAATAAAAAACACACAACACAATGTACAAATTCGCAGAATTTGTTAATCCGCATACACAGTATGCATTATCGACAGAATGGAGAGAAAAATGCTAATAAATAGTAAGAAAAAAGAAAAAAGTATGCATAAGCAAAGCATATATACATACATACATGGACGTACATACCTACATACATACACATACACACATATTTGCATATATATATATATATGGACATACATATCCACGCACATACCCACATGTACACATACATAGCTAATGCACACTTAAGGTGCAGGGTGAGTGTGAAGAGAAAAAAAGTGACCAGTGAAAAAGTGACAGTGACTACAGTGAGGTTTATGTTTATGTTATGTTATAGAGTCTTATTGCTGTCGGGATGAATGATCTGCGAAAGCGCTCCTTCTTGCAGCGAGGGTGTTTGAGTCTCTGGCTGAAGGAGCTGCTAAGCGCACCCACTACCCCATGCAGAGGGTGATGGGGGTTGTCCATGATGGACATATTTTCCATATTGGCTAAAAAAATCAATTACTTTTCAACTATCACATTAATCACCAACTATTCTGATAATGGATTTGAGTCTTTTTAATAAAAAATATTATTAATTATTATTAAAAAACTTCCCCTCAGCTCCTTAGGGCCCTAAAACGTTTATTATTATGTATTAGTATGATTTTCTCCTTCTTTAGGGGGCAAATCCTAATGCCATTTTTTCTGATGACTCACTTTCATAAAGACATTTTCGGTTGCATCTTCAGCAAAATAAAATGTTGTCGAATGTTGTCGTTGGTTGCAGATGCAGTAAATATATTCAGAAAGCACCGCTTGTCACCAGTAATGATGATATCCTGGTTTTCTCTCTCTCTCTCTCTCAGACTCAGTTGGGTTGACAATGACGGGTCGACTGCAGCATCACAAAAGATTTTACTCATTTAGTCTGTTGACCTGAAAACTTCCTCACAGATATTTGGATTTTTATCCCTCACACACACACACACACACTCAGACTCAGCAGCACTGAAGCTCACATAATGCTGCTCTCACTAGAGCTGCAACTAACAACTATTCTGAGAGTTGATTAATCTATTTATTATTGAAATGATTAATCAATTAATTGTTCAGTTTGGACCAGACCAACAGGCCACAACCTAAAGATCCTCAGTTGCAGATTAATGTGATAGTTAGAAAATTAACAGGCGGTTTAGACAATAGACAATAATCTGAGTTTGTCATATAGAGCTGCAGCGATTAGTTGATTAATCAATTAATCGCTGCAGCTCTATATGACAAACTGGCCAGTTTACTATAAAATCAATACATAATATATTTAAATATCCTTCTTTATCGCCACTAGACCTTAGGTTTATTATTTAATTATGGTTTATATTTCTAATAGATTACAATTGACTCTATAAAATCTACTATTATATAATATTATAATTAGTGATGCACGATATATCGGCCAACCGATAAATATCGGCCGATATGTCACGTTTTTTAACTTATCGGTATCGGTCCGATATCAACAAATTCTGGCCGATATGTCAACAATGTGCAGAGTTAAACCTACAGTTAGTTGGGTCACTGTCTGCGTGTCTCTCAGGGACTCGCTAAGCTAGCTGGTCCTAGCGGCTCCTCCGTCACATCGCATCGCCCGAAAAGACAGCAGCCTCCTCCGCCTCCGCCGCGGCCGCCGACGAGAAGGCGGCAGGACGGCGTCCGACACCCGGAGCAACGTTCCGCGCATTTTTTTTGTCTTTTCGGGCGATGCGATGTGACGGAGGAGCCCGCTAGGACCAGCTAGTTTAGCTTAGCGCGTCGCCGAGAGACACGCAGACAGTGACCCAACTAACTGTAGAGGTTTCTCCTAGCGGGCCCCTCCGTCACATCGCATCGCCCGAAAAGACAAAAAAATGCGCGGAGCGTTGCTCCGGGTGTCGGACGCCTTCCTGCCGCCTTCTCATCGCCGGCCGCCCCCTCCTCCACCTCCTCCACCGCGGCCGCCGACGCCGCCTTCACGGAGCTTCATCGGGTCCGCTCCGCCGTACTTCCTCTAACCACATGACAGTTTTACAGTGAGCCTTCCTTTAAATAAAGAGCACTGTTGTGCTTTTCAAATGTACAGTGTTTTTTCTGGTCTGTACTAAATTTGTGACACTACAGAAAACTTTTTCTCTACATATATCGATATCGGCAAATATCGGTATCGGCAGTGACTGCCGATATGTATATCGGATATCGATATCGGCCGAAATTTTCATATCGGTGCATCCCTAATTATAATTATAGCTGCAATGATTATTTGCTGAATGTAATGGTGCAAAATGTTAAGTGTTTCCCAAGGCTGAAGATTTAACCTAAAAGTGAAAATAGTAAAAAAAAAAAAAAACTGACTTATCTTTGCAGCTTTACTTTCTTTTTTTACAGTAAAAAACAGATGAGGTTAACTTGAGTGTAAAAATATACATACAGTATATATACATGTATAGAATAAAGAAAGAAGTTTTACATCCACGTCTGTTGCTCTGAGACTCAAATGACATGAATAAGTTGTTTTTGGAGAAACTAATGTGCAAAGTAACGTGAGGAATCAGCTTAGATCACAAACTGGACTTTAGCTTAGCAACAGATAACCGGTTATATACGAACATGTAGTAATTTCATTTCACCAAATTACAGGAGCAACGTGGTCAGTTGGAGCCAAAATACATACGAAGTCCTGGACGGAGGAAAGAAAAGTCCAAAAAAAATTTACTGATGGGAAAGAAAGAGTTCTACTTGTGTCTTTTATGGTCCAGTCAGGAGTGTTTGAGACATTTAATATATGTTTAGAGGTTAAAACGGAGCATGAACTTGCATCACATGACAGGAGGAACTGGAATTATTTACAGCTGTGTATGTGTGTCAGCGCATGACTAGAGTGTGTGTGTGTGTGTGTGTGTGTGTGTGCGTCTTCATGACAGAAAACAAAAACATTTAATAAAAAAATTAATAAAATAAAAAATGATTAAATCAAGGATTAATTAAAATAATTAGGATTAATTACTCTCACTAGTAATAACAACAGCTATGGAATCTCGAGTTTCGTTTTATAACTCGCGCCAACCTTGGTGAGTGTAGGACCTTTAGATCCTAAGTTCTTGACCAAACATTTTGAACCAATCAGCTTTCAGTTTGACAAACTGTTACCATGGCGATTAACTACTCTGGCTGTGGCGTTGCCGTGGTGACAAACGACTGGCAGCAGGTCATTTGAAGTCGATGACATCACCAACTGCCACTAACTGCTGCTTCGTGGCAGAGATAGTGTGAAAACCAGCACTAAACTCCTGCTCATAAACCAAAAACCGTAACACGTATTCACTAAAGAGTCATATCTCCTGAGAGCTGAGAGTCTCTCGGTCACTCTGATATACTTTATACGTGTGTATCTTGAAAAATGTGAGCACGGGAGCAGTTTATATCCATGAGCGATCTGCCATTGGAAGCTCCTATTCCTAATGGATTTTATAGGCAGATGGAGGCTTATAGAGCCGAAACCATATGGTTCTGGTTTAGTTATCACATGAGAGCGATCAGCAGGAATTTTCCTATGTTTTGATGTATAAATAATTAACATACGAAGAACATTGTGGCGGTAGGAACAATTTCCTCAGAGAGCTTTTATTTGATTTGAAGATCACATCAAGGATCTCCGCTTCAAATTGATGCTCATAAATACACAACTGTAAAGGGTGGAGGCCAAATGAGGATAAATGGTCATGTTTTCTGTTGGCCACGCTTTTATTTCTGTAGAATGAAGAAAGAAGTACAGGAGTAGGTTAAATCTTGAGCATTTGGGATTTTCAGGAAAACTGAAATCGGTTTTCGCATGAGAGTTGATGGAGAGAAAGGAAGCTCCAAGCTCTGGTTATAGAACCCAAACCATGAGACTCAGCTTGACCCGGCGAGTCAAACCTGTGTTTCTGTACCTCTCCACTCTAATGAAGACATCACCCACTCTGCACGTGGAAGTTTTACAGACCTGGATACCAGAATGAAAAATGGCCCGCGGACAATGACATATCTGATGAAATGACCAAACCTTCTCTTTTATTCTTTTTCCCCCAGACGACGCTCGTCTTTTCAGTTTTGTTCGGATCACGACGGGCGACGCCATGAGTAAGAGAGCCAAGTTCACCCTGATCACCTGGATCGGAGAGAACATCAGTGGCCTGCAGCGAGCCAAGATCAGCACCGACAAGGCCCTGGTCAAAGAGATCGTCCAGGTCAGCAATACTACTAGTACTACTACTAATACTACTACTAATACGAATACTAACACCAGTAGTACTACCAGTACTGGTTAACGACCACCAAGCTAAGATCAGCACCAACAAGGCCCTGGTCAAAGACATTGTCCAGGTCAGAGATTACTTGTGGTACCCTACTACAAATTATAATACTACTACTACTACTGCTGGTCAAAGAGGTCGTCCAGATCAGCAATACTACAAGTACTACTAATGCTAATACTAATACCACTAGTATTACCAGTACTACTTGTCAAGGACCAGCAAGCCAACATCAGCACCAACAAGGCCCTGGTCAAAGACATCGTCCAGGTACTAATTATAATACTACTACTAATACTACTAATACTGCTGGTCAAAGAGATCATCCAGATCAGCAATACTATTAGTAGTAGTACTAGTACGAGCAGTCAAATGTCCCTTAACCTATATTAAAATGTCCCTTAACTGGCAGTAAAAATGTCCCTTACCTTGCATAAATACCCCTTTAATTTGTAATAAAATGTCCCTTAATCTGTAGTAAATTACCTTTGACTTTACTCTATTGAAAACTATCAAATATCTAAAGATGGCGTTGAATGAGTGCGACTCGTTTGTCTTCCTGTACAGCGACAATCCGCCTTTAGTTTTTCTGAAATTAACCTGGATCGGTTTCCATCCGTTTCGTCTCTGCAGAACTTTGCCAAGGAGTTCATGATCAGCGACCCGCGGGAGGTGGACGAGGACTACATCCGCACGGAGCTGAAGAAGGCGGGCGGAGCCAACTACGACGCTCAGGCCGAGTAGAGACACGTGCCACGGGCTGCCGAAAGGGGGCGGGGCTTGGGCAGGGGGCGGGGCTAGGTATACAGCCGGGGCGGGGAGTGTTGGGGGGGCGGGACGGAGAGAGGACGCCCAAACTAAAGGGAAAATCCACAAAAAACACAGATCGGGATGGAGGAAACAAAAGTCTCACGGGGAAATAAATGTCTGTTTAACAGATAGAAGCAGCAGAAATCATAAAAAACGGCTTAAAAAATAAATTCTCTTTTCTTTCACCACTTTTAACAGCTCAGTAACTGAGAGAAAACAACTTAAAAAAGTAAGACGATGATAAGAGAACAGAAACACTCAATATGTTAATCAATTCACCTATAAAATAATAAAACTGTATTATTACAGCGCTTATATACTTAATTTTATCATAATTTGTGCGTGTCTGTGCTTCAAAAGTTAAAAAGTAGAGGTGGACACTGGAAGATCTGATGCCATAACTTCAGAGAAACTGGTAATGTGAATATAAAGATTTGGGAAATACTCTGAACCTGTATCTTAGCTTAGCTTAGCATAATGCATGGAAACAGCCTTTGAAAGTTACGCTAGCTGTTTCCCTTTGTTTCCAGTCTTTATGCTAAGCTAAGCTAAGCTAGTGGTAGCAAAAGCGTATTTCCCCAAATATCCTGCTTGTACTGTGACTTATTAACGTTGATTTTTGTGAATCGATGCTCCTTGCAAACGCTAAACAAGCGAGAACGTCGTTAGACGCACAAGCTAAACCGTTAAAATGAAGTATATCAGCGCTCGTCACGTTCGCGGTTTTCTCTCCTCTCTCCCGCCCTCGTCGCTCTCCCCGCTCGCCCGGCGGTCAGTTTTCCGGTTGTTTCTCTGCACGGCGGCACCGCCGTCATCTCACGCTTCCTCATCTCAGCCACGTTGCTGCCGCCGCGGGATCGACCGGAACCAGAAAAATAACTTCAGCTTCGGAATAATTCAATTTGGAAAACGGCGGCGGGCGACAGATCTGGAAAAAAAAAAATCTCATCTCAAAATGAAAAAGCCTTCGCTTGGCTGCAGGCGTGTGTTTGAAACCAGGACATCTCTGTTAGTCATGATACACTGAACCTCCAGGAGGGAAAAGATCTCCGTTTTCTGACGATTTATCGTCTCGCTGCTTTGAGTTTGAGCTGAAACACAGATTTTAGCGACTTCTTCATTCCTAGCCAAATGTTTAAGTTGAAATCCACCATCACGTCTCCAGACGATTTACTGCCTTGATTCTTTTAACATTTTTTTAATAAGTGCGATCATCTGGGAGAAGAAGCGAAGCAAACGAAGCAACAACCAATCCACTGAATGTTCCTTTAAAAAACGGTTTAGAAAACGGAGCTCTTTTCCTGCTGGTGTCTCATCTCAACGATTTACCACTTTTAACGGTTTCCAACATACTGTGTTTGACTGCCTTAGTCTCCCATGGAGAGAGGGGCATCATGGGAGTTGTGGACACTACACTGTGATTGGTTATCCTCTTAACGAAGTGGGCGGGGCTTAGATCAGCCGGAGGGTTTCTCGCCCCCACCTGTGAGGATCCATTTCTCGGTCGTAGCATCTTTTTTTTTTATTTTAATTTGGTTTTAACCTCCCCTCACCCCCTGCAAAAAAAAATCTGCAAAAAACAGATAAAAATGTTGTTTTTTTTGTATTTGTTTTTTTTTTTGTTTTTGAGATGAATTTTATTTTCTCTGAAGAGTTTTACCTTTTTTTTTAATTATTTCTAAGAGCATTGTTATCTTAGACATTGGTGGGAGAGATTTTCAAAAAGTAAAGAAAAAGAAAGAATCAAGATCAGTCATTTCAAAATAAAATTGATGTTTTTTTTTTCCAAAACCCACTTTCGAAAGTGTCTTTTGTGTGTCTGAAGTTTTTATGAGAACAAAACTATGAATATAACAGAAACAATGAGAATAATTTTTAAAACATTACAACTAACGACCGTTCTGATTTTTGATTAATCTATTGATTATTTAATAATACCATACAATCTACAATGTCTTTTTTGTCCAGACCAACAATCCACAGTCCAAAGATCATCAGTTTACTATTCCTTAATTGACAGATAAAGTTGTGTGTCATCTGCATAACAGTGGATATTGATGAGTGTTTCCTATTAATTTTACAAACAGTAGACTAAAAAACATAAAATAATCAGACTTTTTAAAGAAGAAATTTGGACATTTTCTTCTTTAAAGAGTCTCAATCAAACATCAACTTATCTTAAATTTCTTCAAATAATGAAAGAACAAATTAACTAAAGTTCGTTGCCATTTTTTGAAAAATACAATTTCACATTTTATTTTCATTTATTGTTTATTTTAGACAGACATTGTCGTATTCTAATAAAATATCCATATCAATATATTCACTATATTATAATATAACAACATGAACAAGTGAAATATTTTGTATTTGGTATACTGTGTACAATATTACTAGAAATATTAATGACAGCATATCACATCTACTACAATTTTGGTCAATTTAATATTGTTTTTTAATTAAGAGAAAAAATAGGGTAAAATGCCAGATAAAAGAATATGGTTAAAAAAAAAAAATTATGACTGATGAACAAAAGTATAAAATAAAACCCCAAAAAATGACAATGCCAAAAATTAAATACAAGAAGAATGTCGGAATTCTAACATCCAATTGGGATAAAAATCTCCTGAATAAATATGAGAGACAAAAATATTAGATAAAAACAAGTTTTTTATCGATGGACAGTCACAGACCATGACTCAGCAATTATTTTTATAAAATAACAGCTGTTTTGTATTAAAGCAAAAGTGAAAGAAAGATTTCAGCTCCTCAGCATTTTCTGAAAATTCTTTAATCTGTTTGTCAGACACAAACAGAAAATCAAAGATTCTGAACTTTAACAGATATTTTGTCCTGGTTGACACTTCGTGAGCAAGCGATTATCGACGATCAATAATCGAACTGGTCGATACTGAGGAGACGTTGCTTCATTTTAAAGGTTCACAGGTCAATAAGGGAGAGAGACACTATCACTAAATCATGTTTGTACATGAACAACTTTTCTGTTCAACAGCACCTGGAAGAAATAACTCAATAAATGAATAAATCACATTATAGGTTGCACTGTTAATTATTAAAGATCAGCAGTTATATGAATCACTTTAGACAACCTAACTCGTTTCTTATTTTATTGGGAGATAAGAATAATTCAAAATGTATGTTTTTTTCTAAATTATTAGCTAAAAATGCAACCAGTAGGTGGGGACCCCATAAAGCGTCATTAGACTTCAATAAATGGATAAATCAGCAATTAATATGAGGTTACAGGGTTAAATGTCAGAGATAAGCAGCAGTAAAACTACTGAGACGTGTGTCCCGTTCCTTCCTGAGATCAGGTGGTGCAGCACTGATCAGATTAGCTGAACCCAGAGACGTAATCTGCCGTCAATAAGCCTCTAAAACTCACTCACGTCAGGGTCGGGGGGCCGTGGAGGTCAGAGGTCAGGGGTCGGGGGTCTGCAGAAGGTCAATCATAGAATCACCAGTCTGGACACCGGTCTGATCTGCTGCTGTCACTCGGGATGATTGACAGCTGCCTGATTCCAGCTGTTTAGCCACTGTGTGTGTGTGTGTGTGTGTTTGTGCGTGGTAAATGGATTAATGGTTTGATCGAGCTGCTGAGTGACGGCGAGCTGGGTGGCTGCAGGATCCTCTGGGCGACTAATAGCAGGTTCTGTAATGACAGAGCTGCAGCTTTAAATAAGCTGCGAGGAAGTGAGTAGTAGGATGTAGTTTAAGCTCACGTTACACGGTGTGTGTGTGTGGATAAATGCATTGTTACACATTCACCTACAGTGGACCACTGAGCCAATGAGACATTTTTTTAGGACATGCTATAAATCATGTTAAAATTTATAAAAAAAAAAAAAAAACATCTGGCGATTTAAAAAAATAACATTTAGAATAGAGTTTTGTAGCTTCACTGCATTATGTGAAAGTCCATTTTTTAATAGGTAGAAGCTCTATGTCCCCGCTTGGCAGTTTATTAAAAACATAGTTAAACAGCACATTTTCAGTCATTTTATAATAAAACTCTAAAAGTAGATTTTATTTCTTGTTTTTGTCCACGGCTGGCACTTTACCCTGTTGGTAGTGTTTGCATGTGTGTGTGTGTGTGTGTGTGTGTGTGTGTGTGTGTGTACTTGTATACCTATCTAACAGTGGACAACCACATTTTACACATTCACTAACAGTGAGTCAACGGGACATTTTAAGGTCCCCTCTTGGACCTACTTTATTATTAAAAACATGTGAAAAAAATATCTGGTGAATTGTTGAAAAAGAAAGTTGCACCACTGCATTATGGGTATTTCAGTAATGTATAGTTTACACATCCAGTGTGTTCACGTGTTAAGGTTTATATTTGGTAAAAGTAAAAAAAAAATCTTTATTATGAAAATGCATGATTATAATTATCCTAATTAACTAGTTTCATAACTTTATTAATGATGTTTATAATAACCCAAGGAGAAACTGAGTAAGTTCTGGTGAGTTTTGGGTGAGTTTAAACCACGCGGCCCAGGTAGATCACGTATGACAGTGAGCAGGGAGGATCATGGGAAACGTGGTCTTTTTGTTGGGCGGAAAACGCTTCCACTTCCTGAAAACCTCCTCGTTTGGACCTTTAATGATGCAGAATGAGCCACAAAAAAGGCTGAGAGGAAGAGAGGAGCCAAACACACACACACACACACACACACACACACACACACACACAGCAGTGATTACTCCTCCTCAGAGGGGATCAGCAGAGGATCAGACTCCCTCATATGGCTCAACTGTCAGAACATCAAGAGCCAACAATTAAACCAGCAATCAGCCAATCAGTCAACAGCTTGAGACATGTGCTGACACACACACACACACACACTAAAACACACACACACACACAAGGAAACACTCTAGGAAGAACAGACTCTCAAAGAATCAGAGTAACAGCAAAGAAAACGTGTGTAGTAGAAACTGTTAAAGCGGCAACTAATGAATATTATGATAATTAAATCAATTAGTTGTTTGTTCATAAATCAAAGCAATTAATCAATTACCAGCTGTTTTGATGATTGATTTGAGTCATTTTTAAGAAGAAAATGTCCTAATTCTCTGCTTCCAGCTTCTCTTCCTTGCTTATTCTCTGGTTTCTTTATTCTTCTCTGTTAGTAAACTGATGATCTTTGGGTTGTGGCCCTTTTTGGTTGAATCTCTCGCTTTGTGAATCACTGATCCACATTTTACACCAAACTAATGATCGACAGATGCATCTGTTCATCACAGTAGTTGTTAGTTGTAGCTCTTCTCTACACAGACACTGCAAACCTTCGCCCGAACCAGCAAAGAATTCTTTATGAAACTCTTCAAAATCTTTTTTTTTTTTTTTTTTTAATGCCAGAGTTGATGAGTTTATGAATCAGTGAACACACAACAAAGACAGAGTAAACGTTACAGCATCTGTAGGAGTGAGCTCTTCCTTCATTCCTTTGACGTCCTGAACACAGCAGCAGCAGCAGCAGCAGCATATTTCTCAGCCTACAGCAAGTCACGCGCTGTGTGTGTGTGTGTGTGTGTGTGTGTGTGTGTGTGTGTGTGTGTGTGTGTCTTACAGCCGCCCCATGTTGTCAGATGTTTGTGTGATGACGTCCTCGTAATAATGTCAAAATCTGAGTTTTTTTCAGCGTGAGGACGACGATAAGGACGGTAAAAAACTGAAGATGATGAGGATGATGAAGAGGATGAAGATGTCTCACTTTAACTTTGGATTGAGCCGCGTCGCCGCTTCATCACCAACGTTTCACTAATTCAACATTTAGTTAGTCACAGCTCAGCAGGAGCCTGATCTCAATGAGAAAGAGTGTGTGTGTGTGTGTGTGTGTGTGTGTGTGTGTGTGTGTGTGTGTGTGTGTGTGTGTGTGTGTTGGGGAGGGGGGCTGTCTGCCTTTAAATGAATTCATCTACTCAGGAATTTCTTTCTGTCTTCTGCGGTAACTCATCATGATCTTTATTTTTCAGGGGGTTTTTTTACTTTACATGTTTTTCACTGAATATTTAAATATATATTTATATATATTTTTTAAATCAATTGGAAAACACTAAAAACTGGCACAGTTTTTTCTATAGCGCAAGGACAGGGCAGTTTATTAAAGATTTGTCAATTTGTCATGTAGTAAACACACACACACACACACACACACACACACAGTTGCCAAATGTGGAAAATATTGACGTATGTTAAGAGTGAAAACTGTTAGTGTGTGTGTGTGTGTGTGTGTGTAAATGAACATTTTGTAGTAAATTGAATATAGTTAATAGAATATTGTATCACGCTATTTGTTGACCACAATATATTATAACGTAATATAACGTAATATAATATACAATATCTCCATATCTCAGGTTTTACTTTCCCTGTTTTTTACAGGATATTTATACATTTATAAAAACAAAATAACATGCTAACCTGCTCTAGACTAAAGATGTGATCAGGTCAATTTTCTTTGCGATGGTGAATGAGTAGATATTATATTATCGTTATAGAATAAAACAATTAGTGCAAAACTAAGAATAAACACTGAGACTTGAAGCAGCAACACGGTGGTGGAGGAAAAGAACTGTACAAAAAGAGCAAAGGAAACTGGAGACGATTGAACATATGAATGAAAGTGAATGTGTGAATATGTGTAAACGTGTATATGAACATGTAAATATTCATGTGGAGATGTGAGTGAATGAGTGCAGTGTGTAAATATCTGTGAACATGTGAATATGTGTGAATATGAGTAAATGAGAGTGAACATGTGAATGAGTGTGAATGTGTGTGCACATGTAAATATGTCTGTGGATGTGAGTGAATGAAGGACCATAATATAATAATAATACTAGTAAATGACAGTAGTGTACGAATATGTGTGAACATGCGAATGTTTGTGAACATGTGAGTGAATGCGTGAATGAGCGTGAACGTGTGAGTGTGTGAGTGTGTGAGCGGCCGGGCTCCTGTGCGGCCCCCGCTGGCTCCAACAGAGGCTCCATTGTGAGCCGCTAACGAGCCTCTTCACCCTTCATCCTCCTCATCCTCCTCATTCCCCTCATTCTCTCAGTAAATGAGCATCTGTTCCTGAGGCCGAGAGCAGCTTCTCTGCGCCGCCCGTCACAGTGGGCGTCTGTTCTGCTGCCGCTCTGATTGGACGCTTATTAGGCCGCTATCGGCCTCTTATTAGGCTTCTATCGGTGCTGAAGTGGCAGCCGCAGATAATGAGGATCCTCCAAGTTTAAAAGGGTGAGATTCTGTCGCGTTTGTGGATTCTATATTTCTGTCATTGCCTGTGAATCACATTAAAAAAAAACCTACACACAAGTGCAACAAGTTCAAACAGGAATTCTTGGCATTACAGGGCTGTCTTGTATTATCCTTGAGGCTGAGACTTAAACATTCCTGTAAAATTCCTCAAAAAATTGTGTTTTTTCAGAAAATAACCAGTGAATTCAGGTATGAATGAAAAACACTTGTGGCTGTTGTTGTGTTTCTATAGTGCAGAACAGAGCAGTTTAATAATGGTTTGTCATGTAGTAACACACACACACACACACACAAACAGAAACACACACACACTCAGTGCGTGACTGACTGCAGGCACACACAGCAGCCAAATGTGGAAAATATTGATGCATATTAAGAAGGAAAAGTGTTAGCGTGTGAATGTGTATGAATGTGTGTGTGTGTGTGTGAACATTTCTAAATAATGCAAGCGATTTATCATAATATGCATCATGTTATTTATTATTTATGCTTAATATAGAGTATTTTATCTTTATGTATAATATTGTATCACGCTGACTATAATATAATATAATATAATATAATATAATATAATATAATATAATATAATATAATATAATATAATATAATATAATATAATATAATATAATATAATATAATATAATATAATAATATTATTATAATTTATTTTTTAATTGTGTTACACATCAAGCACAAAAACATATGTTATACAGGTTGTGGTTAAATAAAGGTTTTTCAAAAAAAAAGAAAAAGATGAGATGATCAATATAACATACAGAGTATAATAAATTATGATATAGTATGTGGATTATAACGTAATATATTTTGTTTGTAATATAATATGTAGTGTGTAATATATGTAGAGTATAATATAATAATAGAATCTAGAGTATAATACATGTATGTAGTATGTTTGTAGTGTATAGTATAATAGTATATTATATACAATATAATACCATTATACATAGAGTCCTTGCTATAACTGAACCCTCAGAGTCACATGCCCATGTCTCTGATATAAAAACCTTTAGGCTTCGTTTCCTTCATCAGACACAACAGAATCATACATAATTCATCAACTTCCTCTTTCTGTGGATTCCCCCTTCACCCCAGTAGATAATAAACTCCTACTGTAATTAAACTATAACTCAGCGTTCTGCACGGATCAGCGACAGCCAGTAAAAAGCCAGCGACCGACTCGACGTGTCCTGATGTTTGAGACAAAGGTCAGACAGACATTTAGAGTAAAGACTGAGGGCAGATCTGAATTCTACTGGCACTTTAATGAGGTTATGAAGCCACGGGTCAGTTACCAGGTTAATTGGACACACGTGTCTGAATCATGTTACATGTCAACAAAAAATGAGTTTTTACCCTAATGACAATGACACAAAAACTGGACTTAATGGAACAATAACTGAAACCATTGACTCATGCAGTCGATCTATTGATCAGGTTCAGACATTTGCAGGAAGTAGAAAACAGTAGACAGGTGCCCAGAATAAAAAACAAGAAAATAAGAATAATTAATATTTGATGAAGTTCTGAGGACTGAAATGTAAATATTATATGCATCCCTGTCCTTTGGTAATTTATCTATTAAAAAAGAGCTATTAGTCTGTTCCTCTCATTTATCTCTGACTATTTGTTGGATCAACCTCAACTTTCAGATAAAGTTTGCAATGGTGTTTATCTTTTTAATGAAATTTTTCAAATGGATAATCAAAAAAAAATTATTATATTATCATTAAAAATCATTAAAAAGTCCTGTAGGTGTTCTGTGGTGGTGTAGGGGGTAGGGGGTAGTGTTCTTGCCTCTTAAGCAGCAGACCCATGTTAGAGTCCTAGCTGAAGCATTTCTTTGTGTCTATGCCACTAAATATATTTTATAAAAAGTTGAACCCATCCACCTTCGTATCCCACCACTATCCTGCAGCAGCTTTTCAGTTCCAGTGTTCCAGCTCTGGATCACCATGACGATTACATCCCACCATTTTATCACCATTCAAACCTCCAACGTAGTGAAAGTAAGTTTCCTGGTTCAGCTGCTGCTTTCATCTTAGTTTCTGTTTCCAGTGATGGGAATAACAGCGCTAAAATAAACACTATTACTCAGAGCATTACTTTTTACTTTTCTCAGTAACTGGTTAGCAACTATTTACTTTTTCTATCATTACAACACCTTTCAGGAAGGCTGTGATAAACATGGCGTCTAACCCTTTCTTACTCTACGACGCCTTCACTGACCATCAGGAAATCACAGCACATTTTAAAAATTAAAAATATAATACAATAGTGACTTTCTCTGGTGACTAGTTGCTTTCATAGTGGAGTAGCTCAGTTGCCTTTTGGGAGAAGTACCTAGTAACTATAACTAATTACTTTTTCAAAGTGACGTGCCCAACACTGTCTGTTTGTCTGAAGGTGATTTGACATCTGACCTTTGACCGGTTCACAGCCAGAATCAGCAGCTTCAGACCGTCTGCTTTACAGCCTTCAGGCAAAGTGAAAAGGAGCCGAAAAAGCAGCAACTCTCCTCATGTGGAACAGGTCATGTGACCCTTTCCTTCATCATGAAGAGGAGCTTCTGCTATGGACACATGAATGTTAGTTTCTGTAGCACATACTGGACGTCAGTGGAATGCAGCTTTAACGTTGTTAGTTTCACCTGAAATCGAACGCCGGTGCTGCATCTCTGCGGCTCTATTTTCATTGCGTGAACATATCGGAGCCAGATGCTGAACATCTGGGCTGCTGAGCTGCTTCCTACAGGAGCTGCGATCGTTCCACAGCTGAAGCGGCGGAGCAGAAGTTCTGCAACCCACATGAAAGACGTGACGACATCGAGGATTCTCTGACGAATCAGCTGCAGCTGCACAGACGGGAGGAAGCTGCCAGAAACAGATAGGATTCTATAGAAGTGTGTGTGTGTGTGTGTGTGTGTGTGTGTGTGTGTTCTACATTAACCTGTGCTTGCGTGGCACTACTGGAGGTCGCCTCAGTTTAACAAAGCAGCTTCCATAAAAGGTAAAAAATTGCATTGAAACACTCAACATGAAGAAACTTTTACTTAGTTAGTAACTAGATACTTTACTCAAGTGCTATTAAGATATTCTCACATGTATTTATTGATTAAAAACAATATATACAACATATAATAATATACTTAAATACAAAGAGGTACTCTCAATTTTATTGTATTAAAAAATTATGGAAAATCCTTGTTTTACAATATGCAGTATATACTGTATAGAAGATATATAGTGAGCTAAATAGCTAAAAAATGTTAAAATATATGATAAAAACATTAATTCACAAAAGTAAGATGAAAAGATTAAAAAAAAAAGTATAAAAGATAAAAAAAAGTATCGCAACACAAACAATTTACCGTATGGTTAAATAATAGTCATTTATTTCAATGACAGAAATTTATAGTTAAACTTATGATTACTGTCATGTAATTTAATCCTAAAAACTTCCTACCAGATGGTTCTCTTAAAAAGGTTTTAACAAATGGAAATCGCATGCTATCAACTACTTTGATCATTCTATTTCAGTTACACTCTTTGGCATTTGGTGTAATGTTCTGTAAAATAATTTACAAATGGCGAGAAACCAACATAAACACATATGTACATTTTTAGAGACCTGATGAATGCTTCTTAAAACTGTATTTTAAAAACTTTTTGACTTTATCGTCTTGACAAACATGATTTGTCACTGACCCATATTCGTGCAGTGAGAAACAACAATGAATGAAAAGTTTCAGAGCGGCAGCCTGAGGTGGCACAGACACACACACACACACACACACACACACACACACACACACACACACACACACACACACACACACACACACACACAGGAGGCAGTCAGGTGTGTGAAACCCTCTGATTCGTCCTGTGCTCACATGCAGAGCTCGCAGCAGAATGAGTTGAGGTGTCAGAGGTTCCGGGAACACTCAGTTCTGCATCATGTGACCGGGCCCTCACGCCGTTTATTCTCATTTATTCTCAGCGTTGTGAAACGCTCACTGGGCTGAGATGACTCTGCTGCTGCTGCTGTTTGCACAAAGACTGATGTTCCGCCACTGGCAGCAACACGTTACGCAACACGTTCGTACTCATTCAGACAAATCTTCCAGAACAGGCAGCAACAGAGCACTAACTAACCCACTACAGTTTACTATTACAGAAGACTGGGAGGAAACCAGAAAGTAACCAGAGAAGCTAGAACCATCTTAAAAATGACTCAAATCAATTAATCAATTATCAGCATCGTTGGTGATTAATACAACTGGAGGCTTTGTTAGTGACAGAACGCCATTGTCCTATCAACTATTCAACTAATTTCTGATTAATCAATACGTTTGTTCCAAATCCGTAAAATAAGTAAAATGCTCTTTTCTGATTCAGGTTTAGGTTTGACATTAAACTGTTAAAATAAATAGATTTGAGAACCTGGAACCAGAGAATTCGGACATTTTCTTCTTAAAAATTACTCAAATGGATCATTACAATAGTTGGTGATTATCGATTAGTTGGAAACTAATCGACTAATCAACTAATCAACTAATCGTTACCGTTCTGGTTTTAGAAGAACTCTTTTCTGTTTGCATCTGCAGATTTTGTTTGTGACATTCTGTCTGACTAATCAATAAGTTGATTCTATCAATAAAGCTGTAATCATCAATGCAGAAAGCCTCTTTAAATCTGGAGTTTAACAGAGATAATTTTTTCATGATATACCTAAATCCGATTTTTAAAAAAAATCACTAATCAACTAACAAATCTTGGAGAAAACCAAACTGATTATTCAATGTCATCGCCATTCAAATCGATCAATAAATTATTTTCATAGTAAACTATTTGTATTAGCACTACTAGCAGTATTTCTACTTCAACTAGAGTACTGGTGATCATATTTCAGTACTTTTACGTACTGTTTAGGTGATGACAATACTTACAGAGAACATAAAGTATTTAATCTGACTTTCATGCACTGAAAAAGAACAATGAATGATTCTACACTTCAGCGTATCTTAAAATAGAAAATGCAAAGTTTAACGTCGAGTGACATTTTCATTTGACCAGAGAATGTTTCTTTCTCTGTTTTTTTTTTGATGTGGCGTATTTCCTGTTGCAGCCACTCAACACTGAGACTTTTACCATATAGGGACGAAGCTGCAAGCGGTGAAGGGAAGAGAAAAGCAGAACTAGCGAGGCTCACTTCTCTCAAGTCTGAACGTGTCAAGCTGATTTAGAACAGAGGGAAGGTGGCGGCCGCAGAGTGAGACGAGTCTCGTTTTATGCTTCTTTATTGGAACAGATGCAGCGTTGTGTTGTTGGTACCTGCCCGAAACGCACGAAACACACAAGTATAGGAGCTGCAAACTGATGTTGGCTTTTATAACTTGTAAAAGAACAAATACAAAATTCTGGAAAAAGTTGATTGCATCAGAAATAAAATTCTATACACAAGTTAAAAAGTGTTTCTATCTGTGCTAATGGTAAACAACACCATTAACTATCACTTCAAATTCTTTGTAATTCATCTTGTCCTAAAATTAGTTTTGTCTGTATTAGAGTTGAATGTTGATGTCTTTTTTTGTCCAGACCAACAGTCCACAACCCAAAGATCATCAGTTTACTATTCCTTAATTAACAGATACAGTTGTGTGTCATCTGCATAACAGTGGATATTAATAGAGTGTTTCCTATTATTTTACCTAATGGGAACAACAAGTTGAAAAGTTGTGGTCTGAGCACAGAACCCTGTGGAACTCCATGTGTGATTTATGTACAGATGGAAGAAACATTATTAAGAAACCAGACAATAATTAAATTTGAAAGCTATTATGATGAAAACAATCAATTCATTTGTTGTTTGGTTCATAAAATAGTGTAAAATGTGAATAAATGGTTGAAGAAATGTCATTTAAGTGTCACTTTAAGTAATCAAAACCTCTCTTTTCTGGTTCAGATTTGACTGTTATATTGTTAAAATAATCAGATTTGAGAAGCTGGTACCAGGGAATTTGGACCTTTCGTCTTTAAAATGACTCAAAACGATTAAGCAATTATTAGAATAGTCAGTGATTAATGTGATAGTTAGAGACGAATCGATAAATCGATTTATTGTTGCAGTTTTGGCTTCCTGTGAGTTTTAAAACAACCATCGGGCGTCTAAATCAACAGTGAAAGGACTTTTTCTTGCTGGAAAGATACTCCTGATGTTAAATGTGCTTCAAAATGTAATTTTAAAGTAAAGAAAACACACAAACAGTCATGTAAAAGCAGATGGGATGAGTCAGTGGGAGTTAATCACTTTGATATCTGGCACGTTTACAGTGCTTTTAGCATCAGATTCACTCCGTGTGTTTCTTCACACAATGACTCAGTATTGACTCATTTGATGACTGGAGCTTTGTATTAGCTCAACTTTTGAATACATTTTTTCCACAGGAGGACAAATGTGTGTGGATTCTGCTTCATAAAGAATCTTCTAATATATATATATATATATATATATATATATATATACAAGTTTAAACCACATGACAGTTTTGGCTTTGTCTCACAAACCACTTGAGCTTGAGTTGATAAAGAACGTGCAGCTGAAAATGTGAAAGTGCTTTCGATTCTTCTGCGTAAACTCCACATGCAAACATAAAGTTTGAATGAGCAGAGCAGTGATTACACATTTAAATGCAGCGGCCTGTTTGTATATGGAAACTCTGGTCGAAGTGAAGCCGTCATTATCTCCCTGTGTGTGTGTGTGTGTGTGTGTGTGTGTGTGTGTGTAGGATTCACATTCTTCACCGGCTGCAGCTTGTAGAAACAACAAGAAACAGATCAGTGCCAACGTGCTTAAAGCAGGAAGATAAAAGCATAAATGTATGAGTTGTAGGGAGTTTGCTGAGAACTTCTCAATTCATTCATGAACTGTTTGTTTTTCCTTTTTTTATTTTTTTTTTATTTTTCACCCTGGGTGACTGGGAGATGTTCAGTGTGGTTCGGGCTGTTTGCTTCCCGTTGAGCTGTGCAGGCGTGGGTGCATCCACCTCATTACGATGCAACACACCCAGCTCGCTGCAAACTCAACCTCATGCCCTTAAAAGGCGTTTTCTCAACCGCCTGCAGATTCTATAAAGAAAAAAAAAAAGACAAAAGGCTGTTTCGCTGCTGCAGAGCTCGCTCTGCTGGATTCTGACTGAACTACAACACATCCTGGCGCTTTAAATGCATTTTTACTTACTTATTTGTGTGTAAATCTTTGCGTCAGTGACAAATCATGTTTGACAAGATGAGAAAGTTTTAATACACATTCAGCAGGTCTCTCAAAATGTACATTTTGTGTTATTGTTGGTTTCTGGTCATTCATTTTTTTCTCTTCACACACACCCTGCACCTTAAGTGTGCATTAGCTATGTATGTGTACATGTGGGTATGTGCATGGATATGTATGTCCATATATATATATGCAAATATGTGTGTATGTGTATGTATGTAGGTATGTACGTGCATGTATGTATATATGCTTTGCTTATGCATATCTTTTCTTACTATTTATTAGCATTTTCTCTCCATTATATGTCCATAATGCATACTGTGTATGCAGATCAACAAATTCTGCGAATTTGTACATTGTGTTATGTGTTTTTATTTTTATTGTTTTATAGTTTTTTTTATCTTCTTCAGCTTTATTTTCTTCTCTTTATCTGTAACGCTGCAGTAACAGACAAATTTCCCCATTGTGGGATCAATAAAGTTGTATCTTATCTTATCTCTTATCTCTTATTCAAAAGTTCATTTGTACCATTTATCATTATTTTTTATTTTAGCAAAGTCATGCTTTTGGGCTATTTTTGACAGGAAATGTCAAAAAGTGAAAGTGCGGTAAAGAATAATAAATAAAGAAAGATGCATTTTAAATATTTATTCCCCTTAGAATATAAAACTAGCTGATAGCATATAATAATATGTCAAAATGTGTAATTTTTTGACATATTTTTTTCAATATAGAATCCAACTAGAATATAAAACTATTCGAAAGCATGTGATTTATTTTTAAAAATGTATTATTCACCAATAAACCACTTTAAATTTGTTTTGTAAATTATTTATTATATATTTTAGAACTCAACACATTGTAATTTTATTGGCATTTTTGTGTATTTAAAAAAAAATATATATATCATCTAGGAAGAATCGGAACAGTATAAAACAGACGCGGTTCTTGAACGCAGCACCACCACTGACAATTGGACAATTGTTCCCGCTTCCGATCATATCAGCCAATCATAACGAAGCATTAGACACTTGGCTCATTTGATTGGCCACAATACGTCTCACGTCGTTACTACCCGGATATTTACGGTTCACCATCCGCAGTGATGGAAACCAGCGAACCTGCTGTTCCCTGAAAGGTTTGGTTCATTTTCTAGTTAGTTAAGTTCTTCATGAACATGAACATGTATTTATTAATATTTATTAATTGTTTACACATAAAGCGTCTCAAATACAAACGTTCAAAACTAGCAAAAGTATCTTAATTAGCTATGGTTAGCTTAATGCTGGCTAACGGTTGTGTTGCTACGTCATTAACTAACATCATTGGTTTTAATTATTTTATTAGGCCGCAGCAATAAAATAAATATAACTCAACCAAACATTTAAATAGTTACCTCTATATATTTTACTTTAAAAAGCCTGAAAAGTGGAAGTTAATTTTATTATGCTGAATCAGTCTTTTAGTCATAACTTAACATTATATTATTTATATATTTAAAACTAAAAGGAAGGAGTAAAGAATATTCAACTATAAATATGTTTGCAGATAATTTACTGGATTAAAAGTAGAAATACTAAAAAATACCTAGCAACAGTAAAATGTGTAAAGTAAAAGTACAGAAGTACAAGTTATTAAAATATACTTCAAGTATCAAAAGGATAAATATAATAATAATTTATTATACTACTTGTTTTAATCACTAAACACATGTTTTAATGTTTTAGTTCATCAATGCAGAGACAGTTTGAGAACCTTTGTGTGGATCAATAGTAAAAATACTGCATCAGGCACAAAACAAGAAAACAGACAATTTAATAGAATTTTAAGTATATTAATTCATGCAAATATTATATCACAGTAAAGTAACGAAAGCTTTCAGATAAATGCTGTGAAGTAGAAATATCATCTATAAAAGAAAACAAATCTACATTAGACCTGATATTTTATAGAAACTATTTAATGATTGGCGTTACTAATGAACAGATGAATCAACAATGAAATTAATCATTAGTTGCTGCCCAAATATGCAGATTTTTAGATTTAAAGTAAATTCAAAAGACTCAAATATGGTTAAAATCTGTCAAACAAGCTCATGTTTGAATTAAGTCAGTTTTCAAAATGAGAAGAGAACATTTTTCCCCATTAGATTAGAGAAACTGATCAATGATTCAAGTTATTAATCAACTGATTTTTTGTGTGTCAGCGTCTGAACGTTTTTGATGAAACGCCAACAGCAGGTTCTAGATCCTGAACTCCTCTGTCTCACTGTGTCTGACAGCAAAGCATCATGGGAAACACGGAGAGCGTGGTGGTGCAGAAGCGGCTGGCTCGCTTCCGCCCTGAGGAGCGACCACTGGTTGAGGGCGTATTCGACAGGCTCCTCGGTGGCGGTGGAGGCGTCGGTAAAACTCCAGCAGGAAAAACACTGACATTTGAGATGTTGCAGGTGTGAATGTTACCTCGATGATGTGATGAGTGTAACTAACTAAAAACTAAGGATAACACTTTCTACAACAATTTCCTATATTTTTATGTAGCTCTCTTCTGGTTTTTAAAAAATTTTCCCTGGTATTCTTTTTCTTATAGAGTTTCACTGCAGAACCATTTTTTGCCAAAAGTCACACAACATATTTTTTTTTTGGGGTGAAAAAAAATAGTACAAATGGGTTTTTAAATGACAAGAAACTGACATAAACACAAGATGTGCATTAAGAGAAACCTGATGAATGCTTCTTAAAACTGTATTTTAAAAAGTTTTTGACTTTCTCATCTTGACAAACTTGATTTGTCACTGGTGTGTGTGTGTGTGTGTGTGTGTGTGTGTGTGTCTGTGTCTGTGTGTCTGTGTGTCCAGTCCTCTATGAGCCGCCTGTCTCCAGACTCCCTGGTGAAGAGGGTCTTCTGGTCCATGTCCAGCATTAACCCCGGGCCTCCCTCCTCGTCCACCGGCAGCACTGCCGGCGTTGGCCGGGAGCAGCTCATCGTGTTCTTGGCCGACACCCTGCGTGGCACCGCAGAGGAGCGAGCGCCGCTTGTCATGGCCATGTCACAGCCAGGGGGCGGAGCCTCAGCAGTCACCTGTGAGCAGGTGACAGAGGTGAGTGAAACACTGGACTCAGGGGAAGATGTGTTCTGGTTCTGGTTCAGTTAGTCCAACACTCAGAAGAAGTTTCTTATATTGTTTTGTTTCGTCAGCAGATACTTTTTGTATTATTTTTCTTTCTTTCTTTCTTTTTTTTTTAAATCAAGATTCGATATGAGCTAAAAAGTCCAAATTATTAGATAAAATTAGCAAATGATTAGATAAAAATGCAAGATATGGGACAAAAAGTAAAAAAAAATAAGGTGATTAAAAATGCAAAATTATTACATAAAAAGTCAAAATATAAGAACAAGATTAAACTAATGGGATAAGTTAAAAGTATAAAATACATTTTTTTAAGTCATAAAAATACATAAATTCTAAATTAATTGATAAAAAGTCAAATTTTATATTAAATATATATATATATATATATATATATATATATATATATATATATATATTTTAAACTTATGTTATGCTCTGTGCTTCTTCAGTTCCTCCAGGACCTGATCTCTGCTGTAGTCCAGATCCTGGTCTACAGGGGGCGCCTGCAGGGCTGGAAGCCGGACCAGATGGGGGACAGCGGTCAGGGCGTCGGACTCCTGGCGGAACACCTGTGTTCAGAGCTGAAACCCTCAGGTAAAAACAGCTTTTCTGCTGTAAATCAAGTTAAAAAAACAGCTGCTGACCCTGGTCCCCCTCCCCCCAGACCTGGGCTGTGACGTCCCCTGTCTGGAGGACTGGGTCTTCAGGGTGTCCCAGGTGTCCCTGTACCTGGAGCTTCTGGTGGCCGAGGGTCTGGACGTGTCCCTGGGGGGACGGCCCCCTCCTGCCCTGCTGCCCCCCTGCAGGGAGACGCCCTGGAAGGACCTGAGGACTCTGCTCGACCTGCCCACCCTCATGTTCCTGGCTCCTCAGGTCAGGGTCCACGTCAAGAGTCACAACCTGCAGAGTTCTACCATTAAATATATGACAGAATAAAATATGACAGAAACATTAAATAAAACTAAAAAAATGAACAAAAAATAATAAAACTAACTAAAACCACTAAAAATTAACTCAAATAAAAACTAACTAAAGTTTTTATTAACTAATTTAACTAAAACTAGTAAAAACAAAAAAAATACTAGAAACTAACCAAATTTTATATGAATTAATAAAAAACACCCAATCGACTGACACATTCTAACATTGTTTTATATCTTCTGCAGTTTTTCTCTTTAAAGAAACCTGTTTAAACTTCTAAAGTTTCCAGAAGGATCTGAAATATTAAGAATATGTTCATGAACCTGAACAGCTACTTGGAATAAATGTTTGTTCCTTGATTAACTATATTTTCTCTGTAACATGTAGTAAAAATTATTAAATTCACTAAAGTCCCTGTTGTGCCGCCAGCTGCCGGACGGCTGTGGCGTCCCCTGGAGGTTGGTGTTTTCCACACGGCTGCACGGAGAGAGCTTCACCCGGCTGGTGTCAGGCCTGATGAGGAGAGGAGCCACGCTGCTGCTGCTCAGAGACACCGATGGACACGTCTTTGGGGGCTTCGCCTCCCACAGCTGGGACATGAAGCCCCAGTTCCAGGGTGAGAGGAGGCCGTGCTGCTAATGCTAATGCTAATGCTGCTGTTGCTGCTGACACTGATGCTGCTGCTGCCACGTTTGATTCTAACGTCACATTACGCGACTTTAAGACCAGAATCAGTTTGATGTTTGATGCTGTGGCTGTTGTCTAATTTTAAATATAGAATACAACTAATATAATATAACTAACTAACTACTGACTAGCTTAATTTTCTATGAGCTGATGTTGCTTTGTAAGCAGATGTCATTCTGGCCAATAGAGACGTGTTTTACAGGTTTTAGACAGGCCACGTCCACAAGCTTCAGCTTTTGATTTGTGCAAACAGATGTTCAAAAAAGATTTACAAAAATTCCACAAAAAACTATTTGCAATAATGCAAAAAAAAAGATTTGCAAAAAAGATTTGAAAGAAAAATTGCAAAAAAAAAATTTCATTTTTAAAATTTAGGAAAAAAAAGATTTGCAAAGAACAAAAAAACATAAATAGTCAGTGGTGATGTTTCAGACCTTTTTCCACATGTTTGGACGAGACTTTAATTATATGAACTATAATGCTGATAAATCGTCATGTGTTGCTGCTGTGATCAGACACATCAGTGCTGGTGTTAAAGACAGATGAGGAAGTTCCTGCTTCTGGTTTGAATACCGCAGGACTTTTCTCTCAGATCTCCGTGATTTGTATATTTGCAGGTGACTCCAGATGTTTCCTGTTCACGCTGTTTCCCAAAATGAGAGTTTACACGGCGACGGGCTACAACCAGAACTTCATGTACCTGAACCAGAACCAGCAGACCATGCCCAATGGACTGGTGAGAGCAGTGGATTAACAGAATTCATATTTACAGTTTAGCAGAATAAATTATTATTATTGACATTTTAGAATATTAAATTATTATTATTCACAGTTTAAAAGAATTAAATCCTTTAAAATTCACTTTAACACAAGGCTGTTACTTGTATTTTTTGTGTGTGTCTGTGTGTATATACTGGTAAAAAAATATATATGTGTGTGTGTGTGTGTGTGTGTGTGTGTGTGTGTGTGTGTGTGTGTGTGTGTGTGTCTCCTGACACCACCAGGGAATGGGAGGACAGCTGGGCTACTTCGGGCTGTGGCTGGACAGCGACTTCGGTCGTGGACACAGTCGTTCTCGTCCTAAATGTACGACGTACGGCAGCCCTCAGCTGTCGGGGCAGGAAGACTTCCGCCTGGACTCAGTGGAGGTCTGGGCTGTTGGAAAAGCCCCAGAACCAGAGGTCAGGACCCACAGGAAGTACTCAGATACTCTACTAATTAATTACTGAAATACTGACACCTTTGAATACTGAGCAACAAGCCGAGCCGCAACTAATGACTATTTTGATAGTATGTAATAATGTTATAGGTGTAAACGAATTGATTTAGCAACCTCTTTTATATACTTTATCTTGGTCAAATATGGAAAAATGTGACATTAAAAAGAAAAAACTAAAAAAAAATCTTACAATTCCAATCTTGTTTCCTTAATACAAGTTTAAATTGACCAAAGTTGAATTAGATAAAAAGTTCAGATCAAACTGAATGAAAAATTTAAAAGTAAAAGTAGTAAAATTACTGCATGAATATTTGGTAGCTTTAATACAAAGAAAAGCGACAATTTAATAAAATATAGATAAGAGAAAAATTTAAGTGTAGAGTGGAAATTACAATATTTTTACTCTTAACTTAATTTTACTGTTTCACTTTCCACCACTGATTTCACAGTTCAAACAAACCAGAAGTACAGCTGTTCTCACTTAATTGGAATATCATGAAGAATATATAATTTATCTATTGATTACACATCAAGTAAAATATATCAAGACTTTATTCATTGTAATGAGTTTTACTTTTTAATGATTGACATAAATATTAAACTCGTTCATGAGATCCTGAATTTTTGACAAGTTTCCAAATTTTCGGGTATTTATTATTTTTGTTTTTTTTACTGCTGACTTCTTTACATTATTGAAGTGAAGTCACATTTTGTCTGAATGTGTGTTTCAACATGTTTCAGGGCGACGATGAAGGTGAGGGGAAGAGGAGCATCCTGGATGCCGATCCGGAGGCCCAGGCCCTGATGGAGATGACGGGGAAGACTCTGCACAGTCAGGGTCTCAGGGAGCCCGAGGAGGACCAGGACCCATGAGGGGCAGCAGGAAAACTCACAGCAAAACCCTCAAAAACCTAAAGGAAGCTCTGGTATTTTACAGCGTATACAACATCCTTCACCATCAATCACCTCTACCTGCTGTTCACTCTGATTTCAGCACAAGAAGAGAAGTTTAACATCTAAAAAACACACCTGACAGCTGTCAATCATCAACATTTCTGTAACAGGTGACTACACTGCTAATTTTTTAATTTTAACTCTGTACTTTTATTTTGAAAAAAACATCCACATGTACAACATCAAAATAATTTGTTCCCAGTTCCAGTCGACTATGAACTGGTGAAACGATTAATTGATTGTTTGGTTTATAAAATGTGTATCAGTGTTTCCCAAAGCTAAAGATTTGACCTAAAGTGTCTTTTTTTGTCCAGACTAACAGATCATCAGTTTACTATTATAGAAGAATAAAGAAACCAGAAAATAATCAGAGAAGAGAAGCTGGAACCAGAGAATTTGGACATTTTCTTTTGAAAAATGACTTAATCAATTACCAGAATACTTGGTGGTTAATTAGATCATTGGAAACTAATCAATTAATCAGCAGCAGTGTACAAATTTAAAAGTTAGAGATGTCCAACTTTGTTAACCAATATTATTTATGACCAAATAAAGAAATGTTTTAATCGGAAAAAAACACAGCAAGGTTCTAAGTTATTATATTATTATATTATTATTCAAGGATTGTTTCTACAAAAAACAGGAAATACTTGACTATTTCCTGCTGTGGATGCAAATCATGAAAAGTGGAGAGAAAACACCCCTTTTCTAGACAGGATGATGTACCTGTGGATTTATTATGTTTATTTCATTCAATTCTCAACAGACATGACTCAGATACTGGCTGTAAAATATATGAACATTATAATAATAATAATAATAATTATAATAATAATTAGAGATCTGATATTGTGTTTATCTGTTTCCACATCACTACAGTGCAAACTATTTAAAAGCTGTATTTTTTATTCCATTCAAAATCTGAGCCAGAAATCTGCAGTTTACCAAACTTATTCTTATTATATTATAAATATTTGTACATTCAGTCTGATTCATGAAATGTTTTATTTATCAAAGTGTTGACAAAATTTATATTTGCCTGTTGACAGTATTTTTAGTATTTAATTTTATGATGGTTGGAGAGATAAAAAACAACAAACCTGTTTTTGTGCGTGCACGCACACGCGTGTGTGTGCGCATGTGTGTCTGGGTGCCTGTGTGTGTGTGTGTGTGTTAATCTGTATTAAAATGAGACTGTCACCTATAGTTTGCTCAATTGTGTTTTTCCTTATGAGTGAATCATGTAAAGGTGCTTTTATGACATCATCAAATGTTACCATGAACATAAATAATAAAACATACACTTTAAAAGACTATTACAGTTTAATAGTATTCATAATACTATCAAACTATACAATACATAATACAATAATCATATATATTAAAACAAACAGCTGCTCAGAGGCTGAAACTCATTGTTCCTCCTCGTCTCGTCTATTATGCAAATTACTGAAGCAAGTTACACATGCAAATGTTGTTATATGTCAGTTCACAGATTGATGGACACAGCTCCATAAAGAATATTAATAACTGCTCTTATATTTGTCATAGGAAGGTATTTGATTGTTTTAATTTTAGAAATGTGAAATTTGTTGTTTTACTATGCAAGTGATGCTGACTGAATATAATATACTGAAGAAAAATGGGAAAAAGCAGAAATATGTTTGATAGTTTCCATATATATATATATATATATATATATATATATATATATATATAAACAGCAGCATCAACAGTGTAACAGCAGTTGTTTAACATTAACAGTGTCAATATCAGTTGTTTTAACAGTGTAAACAGCAGCTTTCACAGCAACATTATCTGTGTTTATAGCAGTTGTAAACTGCAGTATTATAGTGTTAATGGTAGGTGTTTTAACGGCGTAAACAGCACCATCAACAGTGTTGATAACAGTTGTTTTAACAGTGTAAACAGCAGTATTACAGTGTTAACAGCAGCATCAACAGTGTTATTAACAGTTGTTTTAACAGTGTAAACAGCAGTATTACAGTGTTAACAGCAGCATCAACAGTGTTAACAGCAGGTGTTTTAACAGTGTTAACAGCAGCATCAACAGTGTTAATAACAGTTGTTTTAACAGTGTAAACAGCACTATTACAGTGTTAACAGCAGCATCAACAGTGTTAACAGCAGGTGTTTTAACAGTGTTAACAGCAGGTGTTTTAACAGTGTTAACAGCAGTATTAGTGTTAACAGCAGCATCAACAGTGTTAACAGCAGGTGTTTTAACAGTGTTAACATCAGCATCAACAGTGTTAATAACAGTTGTTTTAACAGTGTAAACATCAGGTGTTTTAACAGTGTTAACAGCAGCATCAACAGTGTTAATAGCAGGTGTTTTAACAGTGTTAACAGCAGCATCAACAGTGTTAACAGCAGTATTACAGTGTTAACAGCAGCATCAACAGTGTTAACAGCAGTTGTTTTAACAGTGTCAAAAGCAGCATCAACAGTGTTAATAGCAGGTGTTTTAACAGTGTTAACAGCAGCATCAACAGTGTTAATAACAGTTGTTTTAACAGTGTAAACAGCACTATTACAGTGTTAACAGCAGCATCAACAGTGTTAACAGCAGGTGTTTTAACAGTGTTAACAGCAGTATTAGTGTTAACAGCAGCATCAACAGTGTTAACAGCAGGTGTTTTAACAGTGTTAACATCAGCATCAACAGTGTTAATAACAGTTGTTTTAACAGTGTAAACAGCAGCATCAACAGTGTTAATAGCAGGTGTTTTAACAGTGTTAACATCAGGTGTTTTAACAGTGTTAACAGCAGCATCAACAGTGTTAATAGCAGGTGTTTTAACAGTGTTAACAGCAGCATCAACAGTGTTAACAGCAGTATTACAGTGTTAACAGCAGCATCAACAGTGTTAACAGCAGGTGTTTTAACAGTGTTAACAGCAGCATCAACAGTGTTAACAGCAGTATTACAGTGTTAACAGCAGCATCAACAGTGTTAACAGCAGTTGTTTTAACAGTGTTAACAGCAGTTTAACAGTGTTAACAGCAGCATCAACAGTGTTAACAGCAGCTGTTTCAACAGTGTTAACAGCAGTTGTTTCAGCAGCAGCAGCAGCAGCTTTAATTTGCGGCAGCAGCTGCGGGTTCTGCGGGTCAGATCAGCTGCAGTTTGCATAGATACCGTCCTGACGTCCTGACTTCCGGACTTTTTTTTTTTTTTTTCACAACATGTCTGCTTTGCGCCTATAATGCAAGTTAACGTTTACTTCCTTGTGCGGCAGATAGAGGAACTGGCCGTTTTGCGGCTGGTCTCATCGTCAACATCCGCATCCTCTCACTTCGTTTCACAACTTTAAATGATGATTCGATAGAAAACGAGCGGACGCTTCGAGCTCAGGGACGATCGATTCACGCATCAGGTGAGTTCGACCTTTAATTAATCTTCTGCTCGTTAAGATGTGCGCGGGACGCGTTCAGGGGTTAGAGGGGAAATCCGCTTTTTTTTTTTTTTTATAGTTTAACAGCAGATCCGCAAAAACTCAACTGAACTCACGCAGAGCCCCGCAGGCACGCTGCGCACCTTACCTCTAATTTATTATGAAACACCATTTGTTCATCCACGTTAAAAACATGGAAACAAAAAGAAGACTTTTATTTTGAAAAAAAAAACTATTTTTTAACCAGAGCTGTAAAGTAACCAAGTACATTTAATGAAGTACAGTTTGGAGGTATTTATACTTGAGTATTTCCACGTGATGCTACTTAATACTTTAGATTACATTTATCTGACAGTTACTTTCATATGCAAATGTATTATAAAATAATGTATTTTAATGTTCTTCTATTCATCTCTAAATTGTCACGTAGAAAAGTTGTAATATAAACTATTCTGAAGCAGGGCTTTTTTCTATTAATTACTAATTACTATTATTTACTCAAAGTTTCTCAAACTGGATCCACTAAAACATTAAAATACTCTCAGTGATTAAAACAGGTAGTATAATATACTACATTAATATTACACACTTTCACTTTATATACGTTTTGCTAATATAAAACTTCTGTACTTTTACTTGATGTTTACACCATGTTTAAACCAGGTTGAACTAATGTATAATATTGTAGTTTAATATATAATTTAATTTAGTAGAAGAAAGACAAAGACAAAAAGAAAGATATGAAGTTTACCAACTGCAGATATAGAACATTTATGTGATTTATTAAAATTCGAATATCTCTGATGTTATTTTACATTATATTTTGTGTTTTTTTCCTTTACATAAATAACAACATACATACACCAGAAACTCAGTAGAATGCAGGAAAATAAGTCTTTGATGCAAAATATTTCCATTTAATGTGTCACTTTCCAATGTTTAAACCTACACACACACACACACACACACACACACACTTTCATGCATCCTTGTACCAGTGTATATGAAAGATTTGAGTTATTGTATAGCTATTCTTATTTTACTTTGAACCATAAAGCAAAAGTATGTATTTTATGTATTTATTATTTATTTTTTGTAATGTTGTAGTAAAACTACAGTAACTTAACATTCAGTTTAACATCATTAATGGACTACTTTAGCACTAACTTATTAACAGGAAGTTAGTGGTAAAGTAGTTAAATCCCCCTCTTAATTGATTGGATTCTCTGCTTGTGACACTAATGAATGGTTTGACGAAGTGTTTTTAACTTTTATATTGACAGCAAAACAAAAATAAAAATTCTCTCCACGCATCTTAAAACTCCTGCAATAAAACATAAATTTATCCTTGTTTTAGACTGTAGATAATAAATAAAAGATTTGACACAGACTGTTAGTTTTGATACAGACGCCACCATCTTGGTTCTTATTTAGAATATATTTGTTAAGAGTGTGGAGCTGGTAGGGAGCAGCCTCCTACCTGTCCATCAAAACTTTAAACACCTTAATTAATGCTTTAAGCTCCACAGAGAAGCTTTAACTTAACTTTAGAGACATATTTTAGTTATTTATTCCTATCTGAGCTGTTTTTAAGAAAAATATGTGCTGCTAAATGTTTATTTATTATTATTAGCACTTGCAGAATAATTATTTTGAGTACAATTTGCGTTAATTTTCCAAGACATTTCTGCTTAAATACTTTAGGATGGAATTACTTCTACTTCTTTATTTTAATGACCCCTACATATTTAGCTAATGAGTTAATGAGCTTGTTTTAAGGAAGGGCAGTGCATTTTACAATCCAATAACACGTTAAAAACTATAAAATAAACCGGAGTACAAGTAGATCATTTTATAAAACTATGAATGTTTAATTAACCAATGACTAACAGTTAAATATTATCGTGACTGTTCCAGAAGAAGCTGGGATACAGATATAAAATGATGAAATTGTGACGCGTCGTTTGCGTTGAGCTTGTTCCAGTTGTTTTCAGATGAATTGTCGTTTATGTGAATTGTTAGCGTGTCTTTAGCGTTGAATTCTACATTTTGCTGATTTTACATCTTGCTGTTTTCGAACCCGGAGAGAGTGTGGAACTAGGATGTGAACCACAAAGTTGTTCAGAACTTTAGGCTTGAGTTGGATAAAACTTCCACTTCCTCTGAACAAGGAAAATAACTATAGAGACGAGAGAAACAGAAATAAATAACTGTGAATGTACTGGTGACATTGGATTCTCTCAGATGAGAAAAAACACTATTTTTACTTGTCATAATGGATTTGATAGAATTAGTATTGAAAAAAAAAGGTGCCAAAATTATTAAAGATTATTTTCTGGTTTCTTTATTTTTCTATAATAGTAAACTGATGATTTTTAGCTTATAGACTGTTGTTCTGGACAAAAAAGTCATTTTATGTTGAAATTTAATCTGATCGATTCATCATTTTAGTAATTAATATATTATTGTGGAATTTGTATAAAATGGAAATTTAAAAAGGCCCATGACTGGACGTTAGTTTACTACTCGTGTGTTTTACACACACCAGATGATAATCATCAGTTCAGCAGAAGCTGCGTCATAAATGAACCTTTTACCCCGTTTAAGCAACATTTTCACCAAACTCTGTTCACAACCTGGTCTTTTTTAACTTTACCTTCTAACTGGATGAAGGATTTTCGCCATCGGACGTCTGCTGAGCAAAAGATTAACGAACACACTCAGAGAAACGCAGATTGTTAACGTGAATTCAGAGGATGAAGACCTTAAATGGAGGTTAAAGTGGAGGTTATAGTTGAGGACAGGATGTTTAGTTAGAAACAGAAGTTGGAGAAGCATCCATTATTGAAACAGTCGCCAAAACAAAGAGCTAAAAGAGGCTAAAAAAATCACAACATGCGCATTCATGGTTTCAAACATGCCTTTTCCATAAACATGTTTAAAAATGAATTAATGGAACTTAAATGAATATCTTGAACCAGCCGCAGTGATTCTGGCGCTAAACTGGAAATTCTGTACATTTTGGGTGAATGAGTGTGTATGAATTAGTGGATCAGTATTTTTTTGATCAGCATTTGTGGCTCAATATTTGTGGATCAGTTTCTTTGGAGCAGAATGAGGAAACCAGTGATTCCCATGTAACTCTGACGGGTCAGTCCCTCCACTGCAGGAAACCAGAGGAAAGTTATTTATTAATTTTACCTTCAGCCTTCATGATTTTTAACCCTCTATTACATGAAATGTTAATTAGACATGGTAAAAAATACTTTAAATGTTTTTATTACATTAAATGTCCATTACCATGAAGTGTGTCCTTCAAAATAAAAGCCCCCTTTTCACACCCAACTGTAAAAACAGACATTTTAAGTCACATCATTGTCATATGCAAACAGGTGTTTGCAGGTCTTTTTCTTCCTTCTCGTTTTCCCCTCCTTCACCAGGAGATTTTCAGTTTCCTTTATTTGCATTGACAGATTTATTTGCTGTGTTTGCCTATTCAAACATATTTGTGGACGCTGTTTTCTGAATGTGCACCTGCTCTTTTGCAGATTTAATGGAGTTGTTTGCTTGTTGCACAGATTCCCCAGTCTGATAGAGGGTAAATATGCAGAGCTGCAGATAGAATTAGACCATGGATGCCCGATAAAGAGGTTTTCTGTCTTTCTTTTTAGCTTCTTCTCAATATAACTTTGTTTTATGTCAAGTTAGTTTAGTTTAACAGGGACAGAATCGTTGATTGTGGCAGGAAATGGTTGAATTCACGGTTGACTCCAGTTCGAATTCTGCATTTTTGACCATCGAGAGTGTGGAGCTGGGAGTAAAACCACAAAGTTATTACAAATGTCAAGCCTTTATAATGTTTTAATGACTGAATTGGATATTTACTTCTTAAAACTAAAAGAATTATAATAATTATTTTTTTTAAAATACATCACATCAGAGATATGAACAGAAATAAATGAATGTGAATAAACTGGTGACACTGGATCCTCTCAGATGTTTTGTTTTCTATAAGAACTATAATCTAATTCATATAATACTGTATGTGTTGATGTTAACGGACAACTTGAACGTGTTTCATGTTGCGTGTAAAAATGTCACTGAAACTTAAGTTTCACTAAACCACACTGTGGTGAATTGGTGGTTAATATTGTTATGAAACTTCTGCAAGAAAAAAATAATCAATATGAAAGTAAAGATATTCAATAAGGTGATTATTGGATTTGATCAAATTAGTTGACAAATAAAGGTGTCAGTATTTTTTATTTAAAATTTTGTGATGATGCTCAACTCTAATAGACATAAAAATTATTCAGTTCCATGCAGTAAACGTGTGAATTTCTGTGAATTTTGTATTTTAAAGCGAGAGTTCACGGGGATTGATTTGTGTTTTGGGTATTTTTTATAACAGATTAATTTATTTGAGTTTGACTTTCATAACATTTCTCATTCCAGCTTCCTGTCTCTACTGGTGACACTGGATTCTCTCATAAGTTCTGTTTTCTTATTCTGTTTTAATTACACTATAATGTCCTGTTTTATTTCCCCTTTTTTGTGTTGTTGTCATGTTGTGTGCCGCTTGTGTTCATATCATATCCCGTTGGTCATTTGCAAGTGAAATCCTCCTCATCGGGTTGAAACCTTCAGCTTAAAAAAAGAAGGAAAAACCCGTCTGACTTTCCCCTGAAAAGGTTTGAGAATAAACGGAAGAGACGAAACGGAGGGGAGAGTCGTATAAAACGAGGCAGGACGCCGACGCTCGCGTCGAGATCCGTATCTGACTCTGGGAAATTTGCATGTGATATAAATACCGGCGTCGTACGTGAGGCGCAGCGGGCGACAGGAGCAGATACGTGTCTATTCGATAAATTATTTCCAAAGTTTGGTGTCAAATCTCAGGTTGGAGAGGTGAGCAGCATTCTGGGAAATGTAGGCCGCGAGATTCAACTGTTTAAATATTCAATTAATTGATTTGAGTCATTTTTCAAAGAAGAAAATGTCCAAATTCTCTGGTTCCAGCTTCTGTTCTCTGATTATTTTCTGATTTCTTTAAATACTAAACTGATGATCTTTACAACTTATACAACATTTAATGAACCAAACAACTAATTGATTAACCATTTCAATAATAGATGAATTAACTATAAAATAGTGTAAGTTAATTGCAGAACTTAATGAAAAATGTAAAAGGGGCCCATGACTGGACGTTAGTTTACACACACCAGATGATAATCATCAGTTCAGCAGAAGCTGCGTCATAAATGAACCTTTTACCTCATTTAAGCAACATTTTCACCAAACTCTGTTGACATCCTGCTCGATTTTAACTTTATCTTTTAACAAGATGAAGGATTTTAGTCATCAGACGTCTGCTGAGCAAAAGATAAATGTGGATTCAGAGGATAAAGACCTTAACTAGACTTGAGGTTATAGTCGAGGACAGGATGTTCAGTCAGAAACAGGAAAGGCGAGAGTTAATAATCAATAGTTTAATCAACCTTCAGATTAGTTGTTAGTTTCACAGGAACTCAAACATGGATCAAACAGCTGTCAGTGTACATTTTTATTGTCACTAAAATGAAAAGTAATGCTCCTGTTTGGAATGTCATCAGTGTGTTGAAAGGACGTTATCGGCGTTATCAGAGCACAGAAGATATGGTTTAGCGGGTCCCTGCTGTTATCAACACAAAGTCAGACTGGTTCACACAGAAACACAACACCAGAACAAGATAGGATAGAACGGACTAGAACAGAATAGAACTGAGGAATCTGTGCAACAAACAAACTCCATTAAATCTGCAAATGAGCAGCAGCAAAGAGCAAACTAACGTCAAGCAAAGCAAACAGCGTCCACAGGTCTGCACCAATAGGCAAACACAACAAATAAATCTGTCCGTGCAAATAAAGGAAACCGAATATGTTCTGGTGAAGGAGGGGAAGACCAGACGGAAGAAAAAGACCTGCAAACACCTGTTGACTGGACTAGAGCTGAAACTGAACACTGCTGATAGTGGATTAATCTGTGGGTTATTTAATCTTTACCCGTCTATTGCAAAGAGTTTCCATATAACAACGATGACTTTATCTTCGTTTTTCAAAAAAAGCTGTGATATAAAATCTATGTTTTTACAGTTTGGTGTGAAAAGGGGGCTTTTATTTTGAAGGGCATACAATTTATGAGGTCACATGACCAGTCCCTTTTGGTCATGGATACTTGTGAACATAATGCAAATATGAAAGATTCCTTTTTCAACAACCTCACATTGAATTACATAGCATGAAACTATTACTAGCACTATTGATAGTGGTTTAATCTGTGGATTATTCAATCTTTAATTCGCTATTACATAGTGTTTCCATGTGGAAACAATAACTTTATCTTCATTTTTCTAAAAAGCTGTAAAATAAAATCTGTGTTTACTACATTAGGGGGCAGCAGAGTGTTCACAGGGAGCATACAGCACAGAGTATGAGTATGAAGTGTAGACACCAAGTGACACCATGAAAACATATTTAACAGGGATGAGAAGACAGACGGAGAGAGACGGAGATAAAGAGACAAACGAAAGTCTTCCAAAGCTAAGACGAGGAAATATGACGAAGCGTCTGTAGCGCTTGGTTCACTGTGAAAGACCGGTGTGTTACTGAGTCTGAAATGTTGGAGACAAAGACATTAAAGACATTACACCACAATCACTGATAAGACCATTTATGTAGTTTTATTTTTCAGTATCATATGGTTTGTAAGTTGGTCCATATTTCTTTCTTTTTTATTCTCTTATACGTAATAAGAATACAGTGTTATGCAGAGGTACTTAGAACAATTTTATAGACAAATGATTCTTTTTATAGTCACACAGGGGGGCGCAAGATGTAAAAGAAGTAGCACTGCCTCAACCCATTTATGCCCAAAGGCTTCCATGCATATATATTATATTAGATTATAAATATAGTTGTTGCTGCACAAATAAAAAAAACAAAAACAAACTAATTATCCCAGGTGGACTATTTATAAAGGAGCCAATTAAATAATCACACAACAGCTCAAATCTAAATGAAATATCTAAATAGTGGTTAGTTGCAGCTACTACTGATATTATATTAAACTATTTTATTATTGTATTGATGATGTGGATATTGATGATATATATTGATGCCGTAACAGGAACATTGTGCTTTACTACAGATAAAATACTTTATTTAGCGTTGGAGCTCAGGTTTGCTATGTGTTTTTTTGAATAAAACTCTCTATTTCTGCAAAACTCTACAACACAAACCGAAAATCCCAGAAACAAACCAGGCACAACATCACAGGTCTGTTGAAAAACTCTAAAAATGCTTTTATAAATACTGCGGATGTGTAAACATATGGAGATCAAATCCTCATCACACTCTGGAGAAAATAAGTGAACTAACAGAACAGCAGCGACTGAGGATGACGAGTGACGTTAGGTTCTTAGGAAGTTGCTGAACAATCGAGGGACTTTCTGTCATCAACTCATCAGTTTTCAGGTGAAACAAATCAGGGAAAATTATGACAGAAACTACTGAAAAAGCAAAAAAAAAACCCCAAACACCCGGACTCATGCTGTGCTTCTGAGAAGTGAAAATTCATAGAAAACCATTCTTTATTAGACTGGAACATTCCGTAGATTTTGAACCAGTGTCAAATGGAGACAGAAAATTCACTAAAGTTCAACAGACAAATAATTAGAGCATGAAGAGTTTTTTTTAATCATATCTTTTTTTCTGTATGAACAGATAAGACAATAGAGATGCTATAAATGCTGTAAAAAAAGGTCATGTTCAGTCACAGTATGAATCACCCATCAATAGCAGGCTATGGTTTGGATGTTTGGATGGTTAATACATTATACACACACATTATAGCCTGATTAGGACTCAGTTTACCAGTTTATTGTATTTTATTGTATTTTCTCGTCCTTCCTCAGCTGCAGCGATGGCGAACTGGGCGCCGCAGGGCGAGATGACGGAGTACAGGAAGAGCACCATCAAGCGGGACATGGAGATGGGCGTGGTGATGACGGTGTTCCGGCAGAAGGCCGAGCGGCTCACGGTGCAGGTCATCATGGAGACCCGGCAGGTGGCCTGGACCAGAACCGCCGACAAGACCGACGGCGTCTGTGAGTGTCCACCCTGCCACGATTCATCCTTTTTGTTGTGATTTTGGCAAAAATTACAAAATTTGCAAGGAATTTGCAAAGAAGAGTTTTTTTTACTTATTTGTAAACCCCATCAAAGGTGTAAATAGGTGTAAAACATAAAAAAATCAATCAACTCCCAAATCATGAACCTCTGCACTTACACTCACATTTAAAAAGATAAGTGCGATTACACTAGCAGCAATAATTGAAGTTAATAATGTTTAAAAAGAACACTTACATATGAAAAACACTCATCATAGCACAAAAAAACACACAACAAGAGTATAATAGGACACTTGTTTTGATTGGCTGTCAAATGTCAGCAAACACGGCTCTGATTGGTTGGTTGTTGAAGATATTTAGTGGCTGTCTATTAACACATTGATGAATTCTGAGAATAAAATCTGAATTCAGACATTATTTTTCGGGAATGAAAAAAAAAATTATACCTCTTAATTTTTTTTCTTTCAAAATTCTGAAAAAAGGTCAGAATTAAGACCAGAATTCAAAGTTTTTTGTGGAACAAACACATTTTTATAACCCTCTTAATTATTTTTCTTCAGAATAATTCTAACTTGAATATCATAATTCAAAAAAAACATTTCCTCCCATTATTTTTAGTGGCCCTAATTCTCCTTTGTAGTTTTTTGTTGTTAATTACCTAATCACATTTTAACCCCAGGACAGATATTAAAGGAAAATAAAATCAGTTTTAATTGTAAATTTTCAACGTGCAAACTGGCGGAACAATAAAAGTAAACAGAACTCCACAGGTTCCTCAAAATGTCTGTTGGTTAAATTACAAAATGCCTCACACACACATTCACTTCCTGTGTATTCAAGGTGTTAAAAGTCTCGGCTGCTCGTACAGACACTGCAAACCAAAACCTGAAAACACCAGTTTCATGTTAAAAAGTGGGAATCACAGAGGGAATGTTGTGTTGTTCAATACGGTGCAGGAAGCTGCAGCGTATTTATTCATGGTCCTGTGTCATGTGCCAAGGTTTGAACTCACTTAGTTATGTAAGCAGGCGGAAATCACCCAGGCTGAATGTTGAGCTGTTGTTGTGTAAGTTAAGAAGAAGAAGAAGAAAAGAAAAGTTCCAGTGACGATCAGATGTCAGCTTTACAACAATAGATCAACGAGCTGCAAACAGTCCAAAGTCTGACTGGAGTCAAACCATTAAACTATTAAAATATCAAACCAATAAACCATCAAACCATTAAACCAATAAAATATCAAACCATTAAACCATCAAATCACTAAAGCATTCAAATATCACACCAATAAACCATTAAACCATTAAACCATCAAACCATTCAAATATCAAACCAATAAACCGTCAAACATTGTGATATCAAACCATTAAACCATTAATTTATCAAACCATTAAACCATTAAACCATTAATTTATCAAACCATTAAACCATCAAACCATTAAAGCATTAAATTATCAAACCATTAAACCATTAATTTATCAAACCATTAAACCATCAAACCATTAAAGCATTAAATTATCAAACCATTAAACCATTAAAAAATCAAACCAATAAACCATCAAATCATGAAATCATTCAAATATCAAACCATTAAACCATTAAACCATTAAACCATTAAATCGCTATAATCAAAGTACTTTTATATAAGTCCTTCTCTCATTTTCTGTTTTTTTGTTTTATTTATTTATGTTTAATATAGTGATTACAGAGAATACGTTGACACTAGTTGTGAACATGTTTTATGAATAAAATGTCTCGTTAATTTATTCCAGCCTACATTAGACAGCAGATATTGTTTCTTATTTCTGATTCCTGCTATGGATTCATTTATTCTAACCCCACTGACGCTGCCACAAACGGAGAAATCAGCTCCTTCCAGAGCGATGATGTTGGATTCTTTCTTGTTTTCAGTGGATCTGTTTGAGATCAGAGAGATTCGACCAGGGAGAAATTCCAAAGACTTTGAGCGATTCAAAGACGGGAAACAAGACAAACACGACGAGAACACCTGCTTCACCATCTTCTACGGCTCACAGTTTGTCCTCAACACGTTGAGTCTGGGAGGTAATTTACTGCTCCTGTGTTAATTCAATGTTTGAGCTTTAAGTGAAACCCATGTTTAGGCTTTAGGTCGATGGTTCATAAGCTGAGAACAGATTCAACAACATTGAGTATTAAAACCTATTAATTGCTAATTGTTTTTTTTTTTATCATTGGCATTTCAGCTGCTAGAATATTACTGTTCTCTACAGACATCCACAGTCTGTAATTATACTTTTACCTAAACAGTTCACCAGCAGCAAACTGGTGATAAATAATCACATCATCTGCATACGTGTTGATCTGGAGATCAAACTTTTAACTTATTATTATTATTATGAACATATTTTAAAGCTATTTATAGCTCAGGTTAATGTTTCTCTGTTAGCAACATCTGATGGAGGGTTTTTTTTTGGCAATAAAACATGATAGATCACGTTTATTTATCCAAACCAACAGTCCACAATCGAAGGATCATCAGTTTACTATTAAAGACGGATAAAGAAACCAGAAAATAATCAGAGAAGAGAAGCTGGAACCAGAGAATTTGGACATTCTCTTCTTCAAAATGACTCAAATCCATGAAAAGAGAATCAGAATAGCTGGTGATTAATGTGATGGATGGAAATTAATTGATAAACGATTAATAATTCTCAATGGTTTCCAGCTGATACTGTGGATGAGGCTCAGAAGTGGCTGATAGGACTTGAACTGTTGAGAGAAGAGACATTGAGGGCATCTACTCCAGTTCTTATAGAGAGGTAACACACACACACACACACACACACACACACACACACACACAAACACCATTATTTATTGATCGTGTGTGTTATTTTTTTATATTTTTTTTTATGTGTCCAGTTGGCTGAGAAAACAGATGTATTCAATCAACCAGACTAAAACCAACAGGTACCATCAGATGTTATTCTACCACCTCTGATCATTAGTCGTCAGTTTTCCAGGATTTTCCAGGATTTCCCAGGACGTTAATTCTGCTCCTGTTTGTTCTCAGCATGTCCATGAAGGAGCTGAAAGCTCTGCTGACTCTGCTCAACTACAAAGTCCTGAACACCCGGACCCTGAAAGACCGCTTCCTGGTGCAGTCCCTCCTCTTTTTTCTTAAAGCAGCTTTATGGAGGTCAAGACCATGAATATTTATTCTACATGACACAACATTACAAGTAAAAGTCTGCATTAAAATATTACTGAAGTAAGACCATAAAAGTGAATTAAATGTGTTATATCAACAGAAATACAGCAATATATGGAAAAGTATTTACCACTTTTGCTTTGTTGTCTTGAAACATTTGATGTTTGATTTGAACGTTTTTGACGTTAATCAACAGAAAAAGATGTTTAATGTGAAGATGAGAACACATCTAAATGAATTACTAAGTATTATGTATTAAAAATAAAAAAAAAATTATTAGATAAAAAATGAGATAAATGACAAAACAAAAGCGAATAGAAATAAAAAAGGTAAAAAAAGACAAAATTATGAGGAAAAAACTTATAGGATAAAAAATGAGAGAAACAATTTTTAAAAGACAAAATAGAAAAAAATATTAAATACAAAATATGACAAAAATGCCAACTGAGATAAAAGATATGAGAATAAGTAAAAATAAAGACAAAATTCTGAGATAAAAAGACTAAATTATGAGAAAAAAAGACAAAATTCTGAGCCTAAAAGTCAAAACTTGGATACAAATAAAAGAGTAAAGGCAAAACAAAAATGAAAAAACCATAATCAACTTAAAAACCTGATATAAATATAAGTAAATTGATCTTCCACTTAAATAAGGTAATTGTGCTCAATATTAGACTAATTTAACTAAATACCTGTGAAACTCTAATGTTTAAGTGATTTATTTTTTTAATATTTTGCTTTCACAGGAAGTGGGAGCAAAGAAAGACAGACTAGACTTTGAACAGTTCCATAAACTGTACAACCTCATAATGTTTGAACAGAAAGAGGTGAGTACGAATCCATCACTTTAGCCTAAATATTGTGTTTTTATTCCAGCATTTTTAAGGGTGCTGGATTGTTTCTTTCTTGAACTCAGATCCTCGATGAATTCAAAAGGGAATCATGTGCTTTTATTTTGGGGTGAGTTTCTGTTTGTCTCGTTTTTTTCTGATATGTTGAGTACAGATTTTTGGTTAATTAGCTAACCACGTGGTAAAATATAGGACAGCTTCTCAAAGCAAATATAAATCCGTTTCAACTGTAAATTGCATTGTGCGTCTTTGTCTTCCTCCACCTCAGTAACACAGATAAACCTGATGCCTCAGCTGTTCTGCTGCATGATTTCCAACGATTTCTCCTCTACCAGCAGAAGGTAAAAGAAGCCACAGTTAAAAGCACAAGAAAAAACTTTGACTCTATGATATATATAAATTAGTCAATTTACAGTAACGATATGGAGCATGTATGGGTAAAATAAACAAGGACCCAGTATTGATCCCTGAGGTGCTCCAAAAATAAGTTTTATCACTGAAGAGCAGCCATAACTTCATTCTTATGGAATAAACTATAACACACATGTTCTTATGGGTGGTATCCTAATTTCTACTGAATCAATAGTTACTAATATCATGTCTCTCTCATCAGGAAGCATGGGCCACTGATGATAACCAGGTCAGAGAGCTGATGACGACATTCATTGACGACACCATGAGAAAAACTAACGACCCCGTGTTCACTGTCAGTGAGGTGATACATATTCTATTAATCTATCACATCAAGCATCAACTAGTTTAATAATCAATTAATGGATTTGAGTCATTTTTAAGAAGAAAATCAGTGAACGGATTATCTTTGGGTTGTGGACTGTCGTCTGGACAATAAGAATCTTCAGCTTTGGGAAACACTGATCCAAACAACTAATGAATTATTCAGATAATCTTTTCAGCACTACTCATATATCAGAAAGTTTATATCTTTTTTATTTTCACAGTCTGAAGCTTCTTTTCTTTCTTCCCACCAGTTCCTCAGTTTCCTGTTTTCCAAAGAAAACTCGATATGGGACGAGAAGTTTTCAGAGATCAGTCACCTGGACATGAACAACCCTCTGTCTCATTACTGGATCAACTCCTCACACAACACGTCAGTAACACACACACACACACACACACACACACACACACACACACACACACACACACACACACACACACACACCTATAATTTTAATTCTGATTGGAAATTTCACTACAATCTCAATAATAAGTCTGAGAGCTGTCAGAAACTCAGACTTTTCTGGAATCTTCTACATTTGCTGTATTACTTCATTACAATCTGAAGGTGAAATGAAAATACAGGAAGGAAAAATGAAATACTGATAAAACCTGAGCAGTGGGAGTTGTTCTACTTCTTCTATTTTCCATTAACTTATTCACTCTTTGTTTTAAAACGATTCTGCTCCGTTTCTTGACCTATGAATCACTTTTTCCGCTTCTTTAATCTCTTTGACTGTTGGTTTCCAGGTGTGAACAGACAGTTTAACAGTTTAACATCCAAACAACGTCTGTAATCTGTTTTCATGCAGATATTTTTGTATTATTGTGTACAAGTATTTTTTTATAATGGATGATTCCTGGTATAATATTTGATAGTTAACAGCTTGAACTTGTGACTTTCTATTTAGCTCCACCTATAGGAGAAATTAATTAGTTCCTAATTAATTTCTGAATATTAAGTGACATCAGGTATTATACTAAATAATTAACATAGTGAAACCCATAAACCTTTGCAGTAAGTCTTGAGAACATTGACATGAATTACAAATATAAACTTTATGTATAAAAAATGTCGTGAGATAAAAAGACATAATCCTGAGATGAATAAAGTTTTTAAAAAAAAAAGCTGAAAAGACAAAATGATGAGATAAAGGACAAAATTATGTGATAAAAATATGAGAAAAAGAACATTTATGAGGAAAAGAAGACAAAATTATGAGATTAAAACAATCAGATTTTTTAAAAAAGACAAAATTATGAGATAAAAACATTTTTTGAGGAAAAGAAGACAAAATTATGAGATATAAATCTGAAAAAAGTTTTTATTATGAGTTAAAAATACAAAATTATGAGATTGAAAATGAGAAAAAAGTGATCATGTGACCCGTGCTGTTCCTCAGGTACCTGACAGTTAATGATATGTTAAGGTAGTGATCATGTGACCCGTGCTGTTCCTCAGGTACCTGACAGTTAATGATATGTTAAGGTAGTGATCATGTGACCCGTGCTGTTCCTCAGGTACCTGACAGTTAATGATATGTTAAGGTAGTGATCATGTGACCCCTGCTGTTCCTCAGGTACCTGACAGTTAATGATATGTTAAGGTAGTGATCATGTGACCCGTGCTGTTCCTCAGGTACCTGACAGACAATGATATGTTAAGGTAGTGATCATGTGACCCGTGCTGTTCCTCAGGTACCTGACAGACAATGATATGTTAAGGTAGTGATCATGTGACCCGTGCTGTTCCTCAGGTACCTGACAGTTAATGATATGTTAAAGTAGTGATCATGTGACCCCTGCTGTTCCTCAGGTACCTGACAGTTAATGATATGTTAAGGTAGTGATCATGTGACCCCTGCTGTTCCTCAGGTACCTGACAGTTAATGATATGTTAAGGTAGTGATCATGTGACCCGTGCTGTTCCTCAGGTACCTGACAGTTAATGATATGTTAAGGTAGTGATCATGTGACCCATGCTGTTCCTCAGGTACCTGACAGACAATGATATGTTAAGGTAGTGATCATGTGACCCGTGCTGTTCCTCAGGTACCTGACAGACAATGATATGTTAAGGTAGTGATCATGTGACCCGTGCTGTTCCTCAGGTACCTGACAGTTAATGATATGTTAAAGTAGTGATCATGTGACCCCTGCTGACTCTCAGGTACCTGACAGTTAATGATATGTTAAGGTAGTGATCATGTGACCCGTGCTGTTTCTCAGGTACCTGACAGGTGACCAGCTCCGCAGTGAATCCTCCACCGAGGCGTATGTTCGCTGTCTGAGACTCGGATGTCGCTGTGTTGAACGTTAGTATGAAACACGGATGATGCTGCTTGATTCTGGAGCGCTTTTATTTTGAAGTGACCACTGTTTTGCTGAGTTGTCTGGTGCTGGATCTGTCCAGTGGACTGCTGGGAGGTCGGCGGCGAGCCCATGATCTACCACGGCTGGACCAGGACCACCAAGATCAGGTTCAGGGATGTGGTCGAGGCCATTAACGAGCACGCCTTCGTCACCTCAGAGTAAGACGCATAAAGTTTTATGACTTTATCTGTGTGCAGGAAAATTGAAACTGAGTCCATTATATAAAACTATAGATTCAAAGTTTCATATATCAGAGAGAGAGCTGCAACGATTAGTTGATAAATCAGTGTAAATATATACTAAATATAGATTAATATTATATATTTAATATTATGTATTTGGTATTTATATATATATATATATATATATATATATATAATGATAATTGAAATGATTAATTTATCAGTTGATAATCAGAGAAGAAAAGCTACTACTAGAGAATTTTGACATTTTCTTCTTTAAAATGACATAAATCTGTTAATTGATTATCAAAATATTTGGAGATAATGTGCTAGTTGGTGACTAATTGATTAATTGACTAATTCTTGCAGCTCCAAATAAAATCCAATTTTTTTTAGGGACAATTATTAAAAGTAATCATGATGATTAACAACACTAAATGCTTTAATATTAAATTAATATTCTGATTCAGACGTGTCAGATCTCTGATATTTCCCATGATTCCACTGCACCAGGTTCCCAGTGATCCTGTCCATAGAGGAGCACTGTCTGGTGGAGCAGCAGCGTAAGATGGCCGCCATCTTCAAAGAAGTGTTTGGGGACAAGTTGCTGATTTATCCCGTGGAGCAGATGGCCGAGCAGCTGCCCTCTCCCACTCAGCTGAAGGGCAAGATCATCATCAAGGTGCCTTTATTTAATCAGCCTGCTCATTGACACGGGGATTTTTTTATTGTTTTCTAACCACAGTCTGTTGTTGTTGTTGTTGTTGTTGTGCAGCATAAGAAGCTCAGTATGGAGGGAGGAGATATCGCCAAAGACTTCAGAAAGGGGCAGAAAAGTGGAGATCTGGAGATGTGGGACCCTGTGGATGAGGTACTGACACCTCACGTGTTGAACTGTGTTTCCCACATCCACGTATTGTGTAACTGAGCAATTTCCAATACGATTACACACTTAAAAATTTGAATTGAATGTTTAAGCATTGGTGAAATGGCCCTTGACCCTCAACCTGTATGTTTCATGATCAGATATACTGTTTTATAGGAGGATATCACACAATTTAATCACAAGAACATGTTTGTTATAGTTTATTCTGCAAGAATTAAGTCATGGTGCCACTTCATTGATAATTTTATTTTTGGAGTACCTCAGGGATCAATACTTGGTCCTCATTTATTTTCCCCGTACATGCTCCTTCAGGGCAAAATATTTTAATTTCATGCTGTTTTTAAACCCACTTATTTGATAAAAATAAATATCATTAGTATAAGTAAACTGTTATATTTTAAAGATACTTTATAATTCACACCTTCACTGTTCTAATGACTAATGTCTTGGATATTGATTCATAAGTAAACCACAAGTTGTGAGACACATTTTACTTTCATCAATTAAAAACTATCTTTGCTAAATATTGATCATTGTTAATAACCGGGTGATAATTAACTCCTTCTAATGAATAAAGTGGTTAAGCAATTGTTAAAATAGTTGTTAGTTGCAGATTTTTTCCCGCTCTCGCACCTGTTTTGTTTGCTGAATGTTTGTTGCTGAACGCTCCTGAGTGGCAGCACAGTGAGTCAGTGACGGTTATTGACCGGCAGCTGTGGTTTGTGACCTCTTCCTGTTCTACTTCTAGTTCTGTGTCGAAGGGAAAAAAACAGCTCTGCTCACACCTTCTACGAGGGTCTAGGCCAGGGAAGTCAGGCTGAATTTAGTTTGTGAGCCACATTCAGAGCAAATTAATCTCAAGTGGGTTGGACCATAAAAAAGTATGTATAAATAACAGCATCTAGGGATTTCTCCTACTTTTATGTAAAGAAATAAGTTATAAATATTGATATGATTATTTGACCTTTTAATTTACAGAACAGACGAGATGACATTGGAAAAAATTGTGTAATTTTAACAATATGCTATCTCAGTTAAACTATATCCTTAATTACCCGTAATTAAGGATATCATTCAAAATCATGGCACAATTCTTCCAATATAGCATTTCACACAAGATTAGGACTAAAAATAAACTGAAAATTAACAATATTAAAATAAAAAGTCAAACAGTTTTATTTAATTTTAAGAAAACAAGAAAAAATTGAGCAATATTTGGTATTTTCAGCATCAGGTGAAGTTGCAGAAGCTGAAGCTGCATTGTGTTTAACCCCCTGGTGTAGACTATAACACATAAAACATTTTCAGAAGACATAAAGTGTTTATTATTATTACTTATTATAAAGGCTGATAATTATATATGGCATCTTATAACCAGGTTTATATAGTTTTATATGTGATTCATAAAGATTCATAGAGACAGCATTTTTCTATTTCTAAAATATCAGAGCAGATAATAAATGCTGTTTTTCTTGTTATGAGACATTACTCCTGTTATAAAATCATCCTTTAGCATATTGTTGCTGTTCATGAAGAATTATTCGCCTACAGAGCTGAGTTACCTTCATGAACATGCACTTGTGTTCACATTTTTGGTTTTGGTTTCTGGTCTATTCTAGAAACGGAAATTGGAAAAGTTTCTGGTCGCAAAAAAAACAACAGTCACTCACGCCTCCAGATTCTATTTCTGAGCAGAAATCTGTTTATAGTGTCGCTGCAGAGACGTCCTTTTTACGGACAAGTGATTTATGTTTTTAACAGTCTTACACAACATGCGAAGTTCATGGTGCGTTTAAACACAGACAAAGGCAAAATTTCAGTCTTAAGTGTTTCTGGCCCCAGTGCTGCATCCAACACAGTTGACAAAATCATATTATTAGACTGAACTGAGGACTGTGTGGAACATATTGGCACTGTACTAAAATGGTTTGAATCTTTCAAAAGGACTTAATGTTTATAGGTAACTACACATCTAAATATAGAAACATAACCTGTGGCGTCCCTCAGGGTTCAGTTCTGGGGCCTCTACTTTTCAACATTTACATGCTCCCATTAGCTAAGATTATGGAAGAAAACTAAATAAATAGCCATAGCTCTGCAGATACATCAGCATATAACTATACTTCTATATATAGAATATAATAATAAAATGCATTGAACAAATCCAGTGATTGGATGTGCCAGAACCTTCTTCAATTAAACAAAATTAAAACTGAGGAATGATTAAAAGTCAGCACTCCACTTCAATCAGTGATGTTAAAAACCATAATCTAAGCATGAATTTTGGTGAAGTTATAGACTCAAACCTGAATTTTAACATTAAAATCATCACAAAATCAGTACACTACTAACTGAAGAATATATCAAGGATTAAAGGCCTTATGTTTCAGAAAGACTTGGAAAAGCGTGTCCATGCTTTTATTTTCAGTTGACTTCTTTCAACTTCCTCTTTGTCTGTTTTTAAATTGTATTTTGATGTTTTTACTGTTTTACGTAAACCACTCTGAATTACCTTGTTGAAATTCTAAATCCTCTACAAATACGCCTGTCTTTTCTTTTGTCCTTTTCAGCGCTGGTACAGTCACTACTGTGTGATTTCTGATGATAAATTTTACTACGCTGAGGAGGTAGAGGAGAAGGAGGAAGATCCCAGAAAGGTAAAAGAAAGACAATAAAAAATACCCTTAAATTAAAAAAAAAAAAAGAATCATTTACTATTACATTGCTCTCTGACTATTCTGATAATCCAAATGCCAATTAAAGCTGCAACGGTTACTTGTTGATTAATTAGTGGGTTACAAACTGGTAAATTGATAAACAACTATGTTAAATATCGCTGATTGAGTTGATTGATTCTTTTTATTTATTGAAAACTACTTCAATATTTGACAGATTCATCAAAATAATCATTTGTGGCAGCTCCAGGTTTAAGAATAAACTGTTCCTGTCAAATGACAAAAAAGTTTGTATTGATTGTTTGCTGAAAAAGCCAAACATTCCCTGTAGAGCTGAAATGATTCGTTAAATAAATCAATTATGATTTGAGTCATTTTTAAGAAGAACATCTCCAAATTCTCTGGTTCCAGCTTCTCTTCTCTGATTCTTCTCTGCTTATTTAGTCTTCTATAATGTTAAACTGATGATGTTTGGGATGTGGACTGTTGTTAATCCTAATCTGATCAATTATTATTTCAGTAATTAATAGAGGAGCTACCTAAGTGCACAACAATTGATTTTATATTACAGCTTTTTATAAAAATGAAGATAAATTAATTGTTTCTATATAGAAATGTAATAGAGAGTTAAACATAAAATAATCCACAGATTGATGCACTATCAGCACAGTCCAGTAAACAGGTGTGTGCAGGTCTTTTTCTTCCTTCTGGTTTTACCTTCTTTTACCAGGAGATTTTGGTTCCTTTATTTGCACGGGCAGATTTATCTTAAGCATTATTTGGCCCTCTCCAATTTTTCTTTAAAAAAGAATCATGTCAAAAAATGTATTTTATCCTGCTTATGTGGTATTAATTCAGTTTAACATTCAGTATTTGTCCTAGGTTTTTATATATATATGTATATATATTATTCGTCTTTGGTGTTCCAGGAACAGGAGCGGCACTGTTCCGAGCCGTGGTTCCACGGCCGCATGGTGAAGGAGGGCCGGCAGATGGCGGAGCAGCGGATCCACGAGTACTGCACCGAGACCTGGGGGAGGGACGGGGCCTTCCTGGTCCGGGAGAGCCAGAACGCAGAGGCCGGGCTGTCCCTGTCCTTCTGGTATCTATCTATCTATCTGTCTGTCTATTTATCTATCTATCTATCTATCTATCTATCTATCTATCTATCTATCTATCTATCTATCTATCTATCTATCTATCTATCTATCTATCTATCTATCAACCTACCTATCTATCTATCTACCTATCAACCTACCTATCTATCTATCTATCTATCTATCTACCTATCTATCTATCTATCTATCTATCAACCTACCTATCTATCTATCTACCTATCAACCTATCTATCTATCTATCTATCTATCTATCTATCTATCTATCTATCTATCTATCTATCTATCTATCTATCTATCTATCTATCTGTCTACCTACCTATCTACCTATCTACCTATCAACCTATCTATCTATCTATCTATCTATCTATCTATCTATCTATCTATCTATCTATCTATCTATCTATCTATCTATCTATCTACCCACCCACCCACCCACCCACCCAGGATATTTTATTCTTTTTTATAATATTTTGTTACCTTTTCTGCTCTATTTTAACTTGCAAAATACAAATTATTGATTATTTAGATAATGTTGACATATGTTCTCATATTTTTTTAACTTTAAAATCTCATATTTGTTTCATATTTCACCAGAATCTCTTACATAAACTATTACATTAATGGATTTGAGTCATTTTTAAGAAGAAAATGTCCAGATTGTCTTGGTTTCCGGCTGCTTTTTCATATAAAACACGTGTTTCCGTGTGTTTCAGGCGCAGCGGGAGAGTCCAACACTGTCGTATCCGCTTCGGTTGGGACGGCTCGTGTAATTATTTCTACCTGACGCCGAACCTCCACTTCTCCAGCGTCTACGCCCTGATTCAGCACTACAGAGAAAACCCGCTGCGGTGCCAGGACTTCGACCTGCGGCTCACTGAACCGGTTCCACAGCCCAACCCACACCTCACGCAGGGGTCAGTCAGAAAGGTCGCAGCAGGCCGCTGTTCACACGGGTTAACCCTCTAGTGCAGGAAATATGGGATTATTTTATTACTTATAAAAGTAAATACAAATTAAAAAGTTTTAAACATAGTGTCAAGATAGTGTGATGCTATGTGAGTCCGTTAGGTTGTTGAACTAGGAATTGCATTTTGTTGTTCTATGGAAACATGTCTATTTATTCATATTTGAAAAAATATATTAAAATTAAATTAAATGTTAAAAAAAAACAACTAGGTTTACTTACCCCAAATATTGAGTCCAAACTCAATATTATTAAAACTTTCCAAAATTCTGGTCTGGACTGGTCATGTGACCTCATAAATTGTATGTCCTTCAAAATAAAAGCCCCCTTTTTAAATTAAATGTTGCCTTATGGGCTATAAAATAGATGTAATTAACACACGATTACTCTGTTGGTGTCTCTGTTGTAACAATTAGTGACAAACATCAAAAATATTTTGAATACAAACAAGAAAACATAAAATATTGATAGTCTGTACAGTTAGAGACTTAAATAATAGTGTCTAGATTTTTCTATGCTCCAACTCTTCTCCAGAACGTCCTGCAAAAATCCTTGCAAATGGTTTCTCCTTAACGACAAATTATTGAAGATATATGTGATATATAGGACGGAATTAAAGATTTAAAATCAATTCTCTGTTATGAACATTTTAATATAGAAAGTATTATAGTATAATATTTCAAGATTAACATTTCTGTTTTATAATGCCATTTTTTTATTGGTTTTATGTGATATTTATTTCAGAAAATGCTAGGAAAGAAAAATGTAGAGAAGTTAAATAAATACTTGGAATATTTTACTCCGTGAGTAATTTAGGCATGATCTATGAAACTTTCTGATCTTTTTCATGATTTTAACAAAAGTTTAGCACAGAATAAGTATCTGTGTATTATTGATAATAATAATAATTAACACAGACACACACATGCATTACATGATGTAACTGTTGCGTGTGGGCGTGTGTGCGTGCGTGTGGGCGTGTGTGCGTGCGTGCATGTGGGCGTGTGTGCGTGCGTGTGGGCGTGTGTGCGTGCGTGCTTGCGCGTGTGGGTGCGTGCTTGCGTGTGGGCGTGTGTACGTGCGTGTGGGCGTGTGTGCGTGCGTGCGTGCGTCTGGGCATGTGGGCGTGCGTGCGTGTGTGCGTGCGTGTGGGCATGTGGGCGTGCGTGTAGGCATTTGGGCGTGCGTGCGTGTGTGTGTACGTGCTTTTGTGCGTGTGGGTGTGCGTGTGTGTGTGTGTGTGTGTGTGTGTGTGTGCTCACCATCCACACACACACACACAACATGATGATGATGATGATGACGAAGATGATGAAAACATTTCTGTAAATCACAGGAAACCAGTGGCTCACACATGTGAATACACACCAGCGATGGACACACACATGCATTACATAATTAAACTGTCTGTGTGTGTATGTGTGTGTGTGTATGTGTGTGTGTGTGTGTGTGTGTGTGTGTGTGTGTTCCAGGTGGTTCTACAGTAACCTGAGCAGAGGTCAGGCTGAGGATTACCTGCTGAGGATTCCCAGAGACGGAGCGTTCCTCATCCGGCAGCGGGAAGGAGAGTCCGACTCGTTTGCCATCACCTTCAGGTTCAGACACGTTTCTGCCTCATTTCTGTAACACCGGCCCCTTAAACCACGGCCACGGCCCTTAAACCACGCCATTAACCGAGCTCGTTCTCGCCTCCCAGAGGCGACGGGAAGGTGAAACACTGCCGGATCAAGCAGGAGGGCAACATGTACCTGCTGGGCACCACCACAGAGTTCGAGAGCCTGGTGGAGCTGGTCAACTACTTCAAGAAGACGCCGCTGTATCGCAAGATCAAGCTGCGGTACCCGGTGACGCCCGAGCTCGTGGATCGATTCAGCACCGTGAGTCGCTGTGTTTAAGGAAACATGAAGACCTGATAACTCCACTAAGACATTTCAACTCATCCAGTTACTGTGGCTGAAAACAGACAAATTCTGAAGTTTGTGCAAATTTGATGTAAAATTCTATTCAAAATAATAAATGAATTGTTAGTTACAAATATTAAGACACTATTACGGAGAGGCATTCATGCAATATGAAAACAAGTAGGTGTATTTTATAAGATCCTTACAAGCAGTCCTTTGAGGGAAACCAGAACGCTGATGTGGCGTGGGAACAACTTGAGTTTTTACATTAACGGTGGTTGTGTTTCACAGGAGAAAGACTGCGCTTCTCTGTACGAGGTGAAGACGTATGTGGAGCCAAACGAGATCGAACCATCGCTGGTGTGTATTTAATATGTGTGAGCCACTGGTTTTCTGTGATTTACAGAAATGTTTTCATCATCCTCATCATCATGGTGTGTGTGTGTGTGTGTGTGTGTGTGTGTGTGTGTGTGTGTGTGTGTGTGTGTGTGTGTGTGTGTGTGTGTGTGTGTGTTTCAGCCTCAGAGCACAGTCAGAGCTGTTTATCCATATCAGGCCAGAAGAACTGATGAACTCAGCTTCAGTAAAGGAGCTTTGATCCACAACGTGTCCAAGGAGGTGGATGGATGGTGAGCACACACACACACACACACACACACACACACACACACACACACACACACACACACACACACACACACACACACACACACACACACACACACACACACACACACACACACACAGCGGTCTGGGGGTTAGGGTAGTAAAAATCTGAAAATCCAAATTTTAAATGCACCAATCTGGTGTGATTTGAGAATAGAATCTATATAGACTATGAATAATCACTATTATTGATAATATCAGCTATAGACTATCAATAATCACTATTGATGATAATATCAGCTATAGACTATCAATAATCACTATTGATGATAATATCAGCTATAGACTATCAATAATCAGTATTGATGATAACATCAGCTATAGACTATCAATAATCACTATCGATGATAATATCAGCTATAGACTATCAATAATCACTATCGATGATAATATCAGCTATAGACTATCAATAATCACTATTGATGATAATATCAGCTATAGACTATCAATAATCACTATTGATGATAATATCAGCTATAGACTATCAATATTCACTATTATTGATAATATCAGCTATAGACTATCAATAATCACTATTGATGATAATATCAGCTATAGACTATCAATAATCAGTATTGATGATAACATCAGCTATAGACTATCAATAATCACTATCGATGATAATATCAGCTATAGACTATCAATAATCACTATTGATGATAATATCAGCTATAGACTTTCAATAATCACTATTGATGATAATATCAGCTATAGACTATCAATAATCACTATTGATGATAATATCAGCTATAGACTATCAATAATCACTATTGATGATAATATCAGCTATAGACTATCAATAATCACTATCGATGATAATATCAGCTATAGACTATCAATAATCACTATTGATGATAATATCAGCTATAGACTATCAATAATCACTATCGATGATAATATCAGCTATAGACTATCAATAACCACTATTGATGATAATATCAGCTATAGACTATCAATAATCAGTATTGATGATAATATCAGCTATAGACTATCAATAATCACAATTGATGATAATATCAGCTATAGACTATCAATAATCACTATTAGTGATAATATCAGCTATAGACTATCAATAATCACAATTGATGATAATATCAGCTATAGACTATCAATAATCAGTATTGATGATAATATCAGCTATAGACTATCAATAATCACTATTATTGATAATATCAGCTATAGATTATCAATAATCACAATTGATGATAATATCAGCTATAGACTATCAATAATCACTATTAGTGATAATATCAGCTATAGACTATCAATAATCACTATTAGTGATAATATCAGCTATAGACTATCAATAATCACTATTATTGATAATATCAGCTATAGACTATCAATAATCACTATTATGCTAGTGATTATTATATATGCTAATATAATGTGTATATTAGCATATATAACATCACTGACAGTAAATGTACATTACATGTGTCCCTGTGACATAGACAGGCCTGTGTGGACTCTCTACAGGTGGAAAGGTGACCACAACGGGAAGGTGCAGCTCTTCTTTCCCTCCAACTACGTGGAGGAGGTGTCCAACAACACCAAGATGGAGGCCAGAGTCCAGGTGAGGGTTCTGGGTTCAGCTGACAGGTGACGGCAGGTGAGGCAGCTTCCTCGCCTCTGACCAAATCCTTTTTGTGTTTCTGTGGTCAAATCAGGAGCTTAACGACAACCCGCTGGGCGGCCTCTGCAAGGGCGTGGTGGACATCTCCAAATGCATCATCCAAAACTGTGAGTTACTCTACGGGATTTTATCTGCATCCTCGCAGATGCTGCTTCTCTGAGGAGGAAAACAATTAAGTAACAGCTATACACACAGATATACATGGTGTAATCCTAAAGAACTTGGTAATAATACTTTAACACTTAAAGGCCCAATCAATTCAATCAGAATTGTTCATTCAGAACAGACAGGCCTGCAATAGATCTGCTGTAATGTAATGCTGTCATGACTATGACATGACATCTTGTGTGAATTGCATGCTAATTGACACGTTAAATCAGATTGCTAATGTTGATCCTAAGCCTAATTTGATTATTATAATAACCGATGGTGCCGCCACCTCGTTTCCAGTGAAGAACGGGAAGAACCAGCGGCCTCATGTGCTGACGCTGCAGGACAAGGAGCAGGACAGCCTGAAGTTCTACCTGGCTGCAGATTCCCTGGAGAAACTGTTTGAGTGGTACCAGCTGGCCTGGGACATCACCCAGAGGGAGAAGAGCAAGCAGTACAACAGGGTGCAGGAGGTCAGTATATGTCATATACTATATATATATATATATGTATAAAACAGGGTGCAGGAGGTCAGTATATGTCATATACTATATATATATATATATATGTATAAAACAGGGTGCAGGAGGTCAGTATATATCATATACCAGATATATATATATATATATATATATATATATATATATATATATATATATATATATATATATATATATATATATATATATATATAAAACAGGGTGCAGGAGGTCAGTATATCATATACTGTATACTGTATACTTGTACTATACTATACTGTACTGTATATACTATACTATACTATACTGTATGTATATATATACATATATATATATATATATATATATATGTATAGATATATAAAACAACAGGGTGCAGGAGGTCAGTATATATCATACATATATATAGATAGTATATATCATATATGTGTGTGTGTGTGAGTGTGTGTGTGTGTATATATTTATATATATATATATATATATATATATATATATATATATATATATATATATATATGTATGTATAATACAACAGGGTGCAGGTGGTCAGTATATATATATACATACTATATATATATATATACATATATATACATACACTATATATATTACTATACAATTAAAAGTCTGCATTAAAATATAACAGAGTGCAGGATTTGATTAGTTTAGTCATTGTCAGAAAATGTTTTTGTATTTGAATAAGTAATTTCTGAATAATGTTTTTTTTATTCTTGATATGGGTTGATTGAAACATGTGAGATAAAAGTAACAAAAAACACAGAAAATTTAGAGCTTAAAGTTAGAAATATTAGATACTAATTCAGAAAATCTGAAATAAAAAGTAAATGAGTTTTTAAAAAATAAAAAATGAGATAAAAAGGTCATGAATATGAGATGGAGTCAGGAATATTATATAAAAAGTCAACAAACAAATTGACCAAAATAAAGAAAACTTGCAAATAAGAAAGTTTAAAAAAATATGTACTAATGAAATAAGAGAATTCAAGATAATTCAATTGAATGTTTAATAATTGGACCAAAAACACGACATTTTTACAGTTTTCTGTGTCTGTTGTTTTCTTGTGTTTCAGGAGCAGGAAGAAGCAGAGAAGAAGGTTCCTAAAGAAATGTCAGACCTGGTGGTTTACTGTCAACCACGCAGCAAGGACAAGGACCGCTTCGGTATCAATCAATCCATCAATCAATCCATCAATCAATCCATCAATCAATCCATCAATCAATCAATCAATCACTCAATCAAAACACACAGATCTTACCCCACTAGCCACTTATCACATCATTTTTTTATTAATGATTTATTTTCTTAGTTTAGTCAAATTTTAAACATTTATATTAACTTATTAACCTTTAAAATGCAAGTAAAATATACTTTATTTGATATAATTGGTCTAGTATTGAAGAATTATCCTAAAAAATTACTTGACATTGATTTGTGTGAAAAGAATAAGACAAGACTGAATTATTTGAGTTTTTGTAATAAATAATAATTTTAGCCCCTTTTTTTATTTTTACATATTAGTTTACTCTTTATATCATGTTTCTGACATCTTATTGATTTTTGACTTAATGTTGCTCACTTTTTATCTCATATTTTCCTTTTTTTTTTACCTAAAATTTCAAACATTTTAATTATCTAATTAATTACCAAAATTAAGGAAAAAACACTTGAAATCAGCAAAATGATCTGCCAAAGTAATATATGAGAATTCATGCTAATTCTACTCAATACTGGACTAAAAACCACATATTTTCGCTGATTCATCTACATGTTTTCGTTGGCTGTAGAGTTACTGATCGAGCTCTCTTCTCTGCAGACAGCTACACGTACAAAGAGATCCGCTCCTTCGTGGAGAACAAGATGCCGGGGAAGACGTGCACCAGAGACTTCCTGCATTACAACCGCAAGTCGCTGAGCCGGATCTACCCCAAAGGCCAGAGGGTGGAGTCCTCCAACTACGACCCCTACCCCCCCTGGTCCGTCGGCTGCCACATGGTGGCGCTCAACTTCCAGACGGCAGGTACGTCAGCTTTAGCAACACTATCAAAAAAACTCAAGTCGAAATCTGACGCGTTTTCACCTGTTTATTCTAGATAAATACACCCAGCTGAACAGCGCCCTCTTCAGTCTGAACGGACGCTCCGGCTACGTTCTGCAACCTGAACTGATGAGAAACGACAACTTCCTCCTCCAGGACAAGAAGAAAGTCAAGTACACCATTGAAGTCAGGGTACGTGTGTTTATACTGAGCTGGAACAACTGGGTTTCTAGTCTAATGAGGTCTAGTAAGGTCGAATGAGGTCTGATGAGGTCTGATGAGGTCTGATGAGGTCTTGTTCTTCAGGTCATCGCTGCCAGACATCTTCCTAAACCCGGCCGTAGCATCGCTAGCCCGTTTGTAGAAATCGAACTATGTGGACACACGGAAGAAAAGTTCAAGACCGTCGTGTATCGTAAGTAAAAGCCAAAAAAACATGATCATAATATTGTCACCTTAACTCAGATTAATGACTTTTTTTACCTTGTGTTTCTTACTTTTTTTTTATATCAATTTCATTTCTAGATCAATTATTAGAATCTAGAAGATTTTCAAATTCAAATTTTAATAAATTAATTATCACAGTCAACAAAAGAAATGATAGGAAATTCCTTCAATTGTCAAATGTTTCATAAACATAATGTTAGAGGCAGGAAAGTTGCAGGATGTCGTAAAGTGTCGTCGTGTAAATCACGTAGCTTCAGTTTGTAAGAGTCGTTTCTGGCTTTCGTGTGATGGCGGCGGTGTCTGTGGTCATGTGATCACCTGCAGGCGACAACGGTCTGAACCCGGTGTGGAAAGCCCCGGCCGAGCCTGTGGTCTTCAACGTGTACGAGCCCGAGCTCACCTTCCTGCGCTTCGTGGTCAACGAGGAGGACATGTTCTCAGACCCCAACTTCCTGGCCCAGGCCACGTTTCCTGTCAAAGGCGTCCGCTCAGGTGGGAACAGGCACAACAAGCAACAAAACAGGCAGAAAGCATGCAAATATTACACAGAACACATGCAGAAAAAACAGGCAGAAAACATGTAAGCTGAAATCATGCAGCTGAAAAATGCAGAATATGCATCTAACATGGAAAACGGAGAAAACAGGAAAACATGCAGCAGGAATCAAATAGAAAACAGGCAGAAATCATGCTGATAACACAGAAAACATGCAGCAGGAAATATTCAGCAGAAACCTGCAGAAAACAGGCAGAAAACACAGAAATCATGCAGCAGAAAAAATGCTGAATATAGACAGAAAACATGCAGATAACACGGAAAACGTAGAAAACAGAAAACATGCAGCAGGAATCACATAGAAAACAGGCAGAAATCATGCAGATAACATGCAGTAAAAAACATGCTGCATGTTTTATCATGCAGATAACACAGAATCCATGCAGAAAAAAACAGGCACAAAACAGATAAAAAACTTGCAGCAGAAAACTTGCAGAAAACAGAAAACCAGGAGAAACACACATAAAACATGCAGCAGGACATATTCAGCAGAAAACATGCAGAAAACATGCAGCAGAAAACAGGCAGAAAACATGAAGAAACATGCAGAAAACAGGCAGACAGCATGCAAATAATACACAGAAAACATGCAGAAAAAACAGGCAGAAAACACAGAAATCATGGGGCAGAAAAAATGCAGAATATAGACAGAAAACATGCAGCTAACACGGAAAACAGAGAAAAAAGAAAACATGCAGCAGGAATCACATAGAAAACAGGCAGAAACATCGGAAAACATGCAGCAGAGAACATGCAGCAGAAAACAGGCAGAAACCTGCAGAAAACAGGCAGAAAGCATGCTGATAACACAAGAAACATGCAGCAGAAAATATGCAGCAGAAAACATGCAGCAGAAAACATGCAGATAACAGAAAACCAGGAGAAACACGCAGAAAACATGCAGCAGAAAAGAGGCAGACAACTTTTATATTTTGTTGAAACGTTTATTAAATGAAGTTTTTCTCCTCCAGGTTATCGCTCTGTTCCTCTGAAGAACGGATACAGTGAGAATTTAGAGCTGGCGTCACTGTTGGTTTATATCAACATCCAGCAGGCTGGGGTGAGGACACACACACACACACACACACACACACATCTGTCACTGATCTAATCTGGTCTGATGTGGTCTGACGGGGTCCCCAGAAAGCTGCAGAGGACCTGTACTCGTCCTGCAGCCAGCTGAAGAAGCAGCAGGTGGACGTCGGTGAGGAGCCGTTCCTGTACGACACACACACCAACCTGCAGCGCTGCACCGCCACCGCTGGACACAACCACCTGATGAGAGAGTTCAGCAGCAGCACCAGGCACAGGTAGACCACGTTATGTAGACCTGGATCACAGGTAGACCACGTTAGAGAGACCTGGATCACAGGTAGACCACGTTAGAGACACCTGGATCACAGGTAGACCACATTATGTAGACCTGGATCACAGGTAGACAACGTTATGTAGACCTGGATCACAGGTAGACAACGTTATGTAGACCTGGATCACAGGTAGACAACGTTAGAGACACCTGGATCACAGGTAGACCACGTTAGAGACACCTGGATCACAGGTAGACCACGTTAGAGACACCTGGATCACAGGTAGACCACGTTAGAGAGACCTGGATCACAGGTAGACCACGTTATGTAGACCTGGATCACAGGTAGACCACGTTATGTAGACCTGGATCACAGGTAGACCACGTTATGTAGACCTGGATCACAGGTAGACCACCTTAGAGACACCTGGATCACAGGTAGACCACGTTAGAGACACCTGGATCACAGGTAGACCACGTTAGAGACACCTGGATCACAGGTAGACCACGTTATGTAGACCTGGATCACAGGTAGACCACGTTAGAGACACCTGGATCACAGGTAGACCACGTTAGAGACACCTGATCACAGGTAGACCACGTTATGTAGACCTGGATCACAGGTAGACCACGTTATGTAGACCTGGATCACAGGTAGACCACGTTATGTAGACCTGAAACACAGGTAGACCACGTTATGTAGACCTGGATCACAGGTAGACCACGTTATGTAGACCAGGATCACAGGTAGACCACGTTATTTAGACCTGGATCACAGGTAGACCACGTTATGTAGACCTGGATCACAGGTAGACCACGTTATGTAGACCTAGATCACAGGTAGACCACGTTATTTAGACCTGGATCACAGGTAGACCACGTTATGTAGACCTGGATCACAGGTAGACCACATTATGTAGACCTGGATCACAGGTAGACCACGTTATGTAGACCTGGATCACAGGTAGACCAGTTAGAGACACCTGGATCACAGGTAGACCACGTTATGTAGACCTGGATCATAGGTAGACCAGTTAGAGACACCTGGATCACAGGTAGACCACGTTATGTAGACCTGGATCACAGGTAGACCAGGTTAGAGACACCTGGATCACAGGTAGACCACGTTAGAGACACCTGGATCACAGGTAGACCACGTTATGTAGACCTGAAACACAGGTAGACCACGTTATGTAGACCTGAAACACAGGTAGACCACGTTAGGTAGACCTGGATCACAGGTAGACCACGTTAGAGACATCTGGATCACAGGTAGACCAGTTAGAGACACCTGGATCACAGGTAGACCACCTTATGTAGACCTGGATCACAGGTAGACCACGTTAGAGAGACCTGGATCACAGGTAGACCACGTTAGAGACACCTGATCACAGGTAGACCACGTTAGAGACACATGGATCACAGGTAGACCACGTTAGAGAGACCTGGATCACAGGTAGACCACGTTAGAGAGACCTGGATCACAGGTAGACCACGTTAGAGACACCTGATCACAGGTAGACCACGTTAGAGACACATGGATCACAGGTAGACCACGTTAGAGAGACCTGGATCACAGGTAGACCACGTTAGAGAGACCTGGATCACAGGTAGACCGCGTTAGAGACACCTGGATCACAGGTAGACCACGTTAGAGACACCTGGATCACAGGTGGACCAGTTAGAGACACCTGGATCACAGGTGGACCAGTTAGAGACACCTGGATCACAGGTAGACCACCTTATGTAGACCTGGATCACAGGTAGACCACGTTAGAGAGACCTGGATCACAGGTAGACCACGTTAGAGACACCTGATCACAGGTAGACCACGTTAGAGAGACCTGGATCACAGGTAGACCGGTTAGAGACACCTGGATCACAGGTAGACCAGTTAGAGAGACCTGGATCACAGGTAGACCACGTTAGAGACACCTGAATCACAGGTAGACCACGTTAGAGACACCTGGATCACAGGTAGACCAGTTAGAGAGACCTGATCACAGGTAGACCACGTTAGAGAGACCTGGATCACAGGTAGACCACGTTAGAGAGACCTGGATCACAGGTAGACCACGTTAGAGACAACTGGATCACAGGTAGACCATGTAGAGACACCTGGATCACAGGTAGACCACGTTAGAGACACCTGGATCACAGGTAGACCACGTTAGAGACACCTGGATCACAGGTAGACCACGTTATGTAGACCTGGATCACAGGTAGACCACGTAAGGGAGAGACCTGGATCACAGGTAGACCACGTTATGTAGACCTGGATCACAGGTAGACCACGTTAGAGACACCTGGATCCCAGGTAGACCACGTTATGTAGACCTGGATCACAGGTAGACCACGTTATGTAGACCAGGATCACAGGTAGACCATGTTATTTAGACCTGGATCACAGGTAGACCACGTTATGTAGACCTGGATCACAGGTAGACCACGTTATGTAGACCTAGATCACAGGTAGACCACGTTATTTAGACCTGGATCACAGGTAGACCACGTTATGTAGACCTGGATCACAGGTAGACCACGTTATGTAGACCTGGATCACAGGTAGACCACGTTATGTAGACCTGGATCACAGGTAGACCACGTTATGTAGACCTAGATCACAGGTAGACCACGTTATTTAGACCTGGATCACAGGTAGACCACGTTATGTAGACCTGGATCACAGGTAGACCACGTTATGTAGACCTGGATCACAGGTAGACCAGTTAGAGACACCTGGATCACAGGTAGACCACGTTATGTAGACCTGGATCATAGGTAGACCAGTTAGAGACACCTGGATCACAGGTAGACCACGTTATGTAGACCTGGATCACAGGTAGACCAGGTTAGAGACACCTGGATCACAGGTAGACCACGCTAGAGACACCTGGATCACAGGTAGACCACGTTATGTAGACCTGAAACACAGGTAGACCACGTTATGTAGACCTGAAACACAGGTAGACCACGTTAGGTAGACCTGGATCACAGGTAGACCACGTTAGAGACATCTGGATCACAGGTAGACCAGTTAGAGACACCTGGATCACAGGTAGACCACCTTATGTAGACCTGGATCACAGGTAGACCACGTTAGAGAGACCTGGATCACAGGTAGACCACGTTAGAGACACCTGATCACAGGTAGACCACGTTAGAGACACATGGATCACAGGTAGACCACGTTAGAGAGACCTGGATCACAGGTAGACTGCGTTAGAGACACCTGGATCACAGGTAGACCACGTTAGAGACACCTGGATCACAGGTAGACCACGTTAGAGACACCTGAATCACAGGTGGACCAGTTAGAGACACCTGGATCACAGGTAGACCACCTTATGTAGACCTGGATCACAGGTAGACCACGTTAGAGAGACCTGGATCACAGGTAGACCACGTTAGAGACACCTGATCACAGGTAGACCACGTTAGAGAGACCTGGATCACAGGTAGACCGGTTAGAGAGACCTGGATCACAGGTAGACCACGTTAGAGACACATGGATCACAGGTAGACCACGTTAGAGAGACCTGGATCACAGGTAGACCGCGTTAGAGACACCTGGATCACAGGTAGACCACGTTAGAGAGACCTGGATCACAGGTAGACCACGTTAGAGAGACCTGATCACAGGTAGACCATGTAAGAGAGACCTGTATCACAGGTAGACCACGTTAGAGACACCTGGATCACAGATAGACCAAGTAAGAGACACTTAAATCACAGGTAGACCACGTTAGAGAGACCTGGATCAAAGCTAGACCATGTTAGAGAGACCTGGATCACAGGTAGACCACGTTAGAGAGACCTGGATCACAGGTAGACCAGTTAGAGAGACCTGGATTACAGGTAGACCACTTTAGAGACACCTGGATCACAGGTAGACCACGTTAGAGAGACCTGATCACAGGTAGACCACGTTAGAGAGACCTGATCACAGGTAGACCACGTTAGAGAGACCTGGATCACAGGTAGACCACATTAGAGACACCTGATCACAGGTAGACCACGTTATGTAGACCTGGATCACAGGTAGACCACGTTATGTAAACCTGGATCACAGGTAGACCACGTTAGAGAGACCTGGATCACAGGTAGACCACGTTAGAGACACCTGGATCACAGGTAGACCACGTTATGTAGACCTGGATCACAGGTAGACCACGTTATGTAGACCTGGATCACAGGTAGACCACGTTATGTAGACCTGGATCACAGGTAGACCACCTTAGAGACACCTGGATCACAGGTAGACCACGTTAGAGACACCTGGATCACAGGTAGACCACGTTAGAGACACCTGGATCACAGGTAGACCACGTTATGTAGACCTGGATCACAGGTAGACCACGTTAGAGACACCTGGATCACAGGTAGACCACGTTAGAGACACCTGATCACAGGTAGACCACGTTATGTAGACCTGGATCACAGGTAGACCACGTTATGTAGACCTGGATCACAGGTAGACCACGTTATGTAGACCTGAAACACAGGTAGACCACGTTATGTAGACCTGGATCACAGGTAGACCACGTTATGTAGACCAGGATCACAGGTAGACCACGTTATTTAGACCTGGATCACAGGTAGACCACGTTATGTAGACCTGGATCACAGGTAGACCACGTTATGTAGACCTAGATCACAGGTAGACCACGTTATTTAGACCTGGATCACAGGTAGACCACGTTATGTAGACCTGGATCACAGGTAGACCACATTATGTAGACCTGGATCACAGGTAGACCACGTTATGTAGACCTGGATCACAGGTAGACCAGTTAGAGACACCTGGATCACAGGTAGACCACGTTATGTAGACCTGGATCATAGGTAGACCAGTTAGAGACACCTGGATCACAGGTAGACCACGTTATGTAGACCTGGATCACAGGTAGACCAGGTTAGAGACACCTGGATCACAGGTAGACCACGTTAGAGACACCTGGATCACAGGTAGACCACGTTATGTAGACCTGAAACACAGGTAGACCACGTTATGTAGACCTGAAACACAGGTAGACCACGTTAGGTAGACCTGGATCACAGGTAGACCACGTTAGAGACATCTGGATCACAGGTAGACCAGTTAGAGACACCTGGATCACAGGTAGACCACCTTATGTAGACCTGGATCACAGGTAGACCACGTTAGAGAGACCTGGATCACAGGTAGACCACGTTAGAGACACCTGATCACAGGTAGACCACGTTAGAGACACATGGATCACAGGTAGACCACGTTAGAGAGACCTGGATCACAGGTAGACCACGTTAGAGAGACCTGGATCACAGGTAGACCACGTTAGAGACACCTGATCACAGGTAGACCACGTTAGAGACACATGGATCACAGGTAGACCACGTTAGAGAGACCTGGATCACAGGTAGACCACGTTAGAGAGACCTGGATCACAGGTAGACCGCGTTAGAGACACCTGGATCACAGGTAGACCACGTTAGAGACACCTGGATCACAGGTGGACCAGTTAGAGACACCTGGATCACAGGTGGACCAGTTAGAGACACCTGGATCACAGGTAGACCACCTTATGTAGACCTGGATCACAGGTAGACCACGTTAGAGAGACCTGGATCACAGGTAGACCACGTTAGAGACACCTGATCACAGGTAGACCACGTTAGAGAGACCTGGATCACAGGTAGACCGGTTAGAGACACCTGGATCACAGGTAGACCAGTTAGAGAGACCTGGATCACAGGTAGACCACGTTAGAGACACCTGAATCACAGGTAGACCACGTTAGAGACACCTGGATCACAGGTAGACCAGTTAGAGAGACCTGATCACAGGTAGACCACGTTAGAGAGACCTGGATCACAGGTAGACCACGTTAGAGAGACCTGGATCACAGGTAGACCACGTTAGAGACAACTGGATCACAGGTAGACCATGTAGAGACACCTGGATCACAGGTAGACCACGTTAGAGACACCTGGATCACAGGTAGACCACGTTAGAGACACCTGGATCACAGGTAGACCACGTTATGTAGACCTGGATCACAGGTAGACCACGTAAGGGAGAGACCTGGATCACAGGTAGACCACGTTATGTAGACCTGGATCACAGGTAGACCACGTTAGAGACACCTGGATCCCAGGTAGACCACGTTATGTAGACCTGGATCACAGGTAGACCACGTTATGTAGACCAGGATCACAGGTAGACCATGTTATTTAGACCTGGATCACAGGTAGACCACGTTATGTAGACCTGGATCACAGGTAGACCACGTTATGTAGACCTAGATCACAGGTAGACCACGTTATTTAGACCTGGATCACAGGTAGACCACGTTATGTAGACCTGGATCACAGGTAGACCACGTTATGTAGACCTGGATCACAGGTAGACCACGTTATGTAGACCTGGATCACAGGTAGACCACGTTATGTAGACCTAGATCACAGGTAGACCACGTTATTTAGACCTGGATCACAGGTAGACCACGTTATGTAGACCTGGATCACAGGTAGACCACGTTATGTAGACCTGGATCACAGGTAGACCAGTTAGAGACACCTGGATCACAGGTAGACCACGTTATGTAGACCTGGATCATAGGTAGACCAGTTAGAGACACCTGGATCACAGGTAGACCACGTTATGTAGACCTGGATCACAGGTAGACCAGGTTAGAGACACCTGGATCACAGGTAGACCACGTTAGAGACACCTGGATCACAGGTAGACCACGTTATGTAGACCTGAAACACAGGTAGACCACGTTATGTAGACCTGAAACACAGGTAGACCACGTTAGGTAGACCTGGATCACAGGTAGACCACGTTAGAGACATCTGGATCACAGGTAGACCAGTTAGAGACACCTGGATCACAGGTAGACCACCTTATGTAGACCTGGATCACAGGTAGACCACGTTAGAGAGACCTGGATCACAGGTAGACCACGTTAGAGACACCTGATCACAGGTAGACCACGTTAGAGACACATGGATCACAGGTAGACCACGTTAGAGAGACCTGGATCACAGGTAGACTGCGTTAGAGACACCTGGATCACAGGTAGACCACGTTAGAGACACCTGGATCACAGGTAGACCACGTTAGAGACACCTGAATCACAGGTGGACCAGTTAGAGACACCTGGATCACAGGTAGACCACCTTATGTAGACCTGGATCACAGGTAGACCACGTTAGAGAGACCTGGATCACAGGTAGACCACGTTAGAGACACCTGATCACAGGTAGACCACGTTAGAGAGACCTGGATCACAGGTAGACCGGTTAGAGAGACCTGGATCACAGGTAGACCACGTTAGAGACACATGGATCACAGGTAGACCACGTTAGAGAGACCTGGATCACAGGTAGACCGCGTTAGAGACACCTGGATCACAGGTAGACCACGTTAGAGAGACCTGGATCACAGGTAGACCACGTTAGAGAGACCTGATCACAGGTAGACCATGTAAGAGAGACCTGTATCACAGGTAGACCACGTTAGAGACACCTGGATCACAGATAGACCAAGTAAGAGACACTTAAATCACAGGTAGACCACGTTAGAGAGACCTGGATCAAAGCTAGACCATGTTAGAGAGACCTGGATCACAGGTAGACCACGTTAGAGAGACCTGGATCACAGGTAGACCAGTTAGAGACACCTGGATCACAGGTAGACCACGTTAGAGAGACCTGATCACAGGTAGACCACGTTAGAGAGACCTGATCACAGGTAGACCACGTTAGAGAGACCTGGATCACAGGTAGACCACATTAGAGACACCTGATCACAGGTAGACCACGTTAGAGAGACCTGGATCACAGGTAGACCACGTTAGAGACACCTGGATCACAGGTAGACCACGTTAGAGAGACCTGGATCACAGGTAGACCACGTTAGAGAGACCTGATCACAGGTAGACCATGTAAGAGAGACCTGTATCACAGGTAGACCACGTTAGAGACACCTGGATCACAGATAGACCAAGTAAGAGACACTTAAATCACAGGTAGACCACGTTAGAGAGACCTGGATCAAAGCTAGACCATGTTAGAGAGACCTGGATCACAGGTAGACCATGTTAGAGAGACCTGGATCACAGGTAGACCAGTTAGAGAGACCTGGATTACAGGTAGACCACTTTAGAGACACCTGGATCACAGGTAGACCACGTTAGAGAGACCTGATCACAGGTAGACCACGTTAGAGAGACCTGATCACAGGTAGACCACGTTAGAGAGACCTGGATCACAGGTAGACCACATTAGAGACACCTGATCACAGGTAGACCACGTTAGAGACACCTGGATCACAGGTAGACCACGTTAGAGACACCTGGATCACAGGTAGACCACGTTAGAGAGACCTGGATCGCAGGTAGACCAGTTAGAGAGACCTGGATCACAGGTAGACCACGTTAGAGACACCTGGATCGCAGGTAGACCAGTTAGAGAGACCTGGATCACAGGTAGACCACGTTAAAGACTCCTGGATCACAGGTAGACCACGTTAGAGAGACCTGGATCACAGGTAGACCACGTTAGAAACACCTGGATCACAGGTAGACCACGTTAGAGAGACCTGGATCACAGGTAGACCACGTTAGAGACACCTGGATCACAGGTAGACCAGTTAGAGAGACCTGATCACAGGTAGACCACGTTATGTAGACCTGGATCACAGGTAGACCAGTTAGAGAGACCTGGATCACAGGTAGACCACGTTAGAGACACCTGGATCACAGGTAGACCACGTTAGAGACCTAAATTAGACTTAAAATACTAATATAAAAAAAAACACTATTTTATTTGTTGTATGCATTGTTTTTTTTTGTGTTTCAAGTTATTTTAACTTTGTCTCTTTTGTGTTTTCTGTCTCTCAGGTCGAAAGAAAAGAAGATGAACAGCAGCAAATGAACGATGGAGATACAGAAAACACACACACACACACACACACACACACACACACACACACACACACACACACACACACACCCAGGTCGGTTCCGTGGTTCTAGAATGGAACGTTCCTCTGGGTTTTATATTTATTTGTGTTTCCTCCACTGTGGAACATACAGGAAGATGCTGTCCCTCTAAAGGCATTCTGGGAAATGTAGGCAGGTTGAGATGATCCTAATCAAACTGTGTCTCTGCATTTATGTTTAGTTGATATTTATTTTGAATTAAAGAGGAGCGGTGCAGTTCGTAGGTTTTGCAGCTTGAATTCATCTTTGTCTGGTTTTATTTTGATGAATTTAATGCTGCACTAATAAAGTTGTTTTTTGCTGTGTGATATTATTTTTCCTCTTGATGTGATGTTTGTGTTGTAGCTTTAACCGTGAATTCACATGAATGATGAATGAAAATGTACAAAAAACATCACATGTATTTAATATGAAGCCAGATGATAATTATACATTTACTGCAAAAAATGACACTTTGTCAGGTGGAAATATCTTTTATTTGGTACAATTAGTGTGTGGATTATAGGGTTTTATCTGATTGTATTTTTATTTGTATTTAATTTTTTTTTGGTCAATTCAGTAATGTTTTCTTAAAACAAAAGTATAAAATATAAAAAATTGTTTTCCTAAATCTTAAACCTTCCTAATATTGGAATAATAAATTCAAGATATTTTCACTTGTTCAGATTGAATTTGTGGTATTTTTTTTTCTGTATTTGTACTGCACTTTTCATTCATATATATATATAATGTTGATTTATGTTTAAATATCTATTTTTTTTTCTTTAAAACTCTTATTGAGCCAATAAAATACACTTGGTGAAACTTCAACTTAAAACTGTGTTTAAATCTCAACTGGTTTACATTACACATTTATGCCGCTATATCACACAAATAAATCGTTAAAAAGTCATGCATTGTGATTTCTGGATTTTTCTTTTTAGTTTATCTCTCTCACAGTGGACATGCACCTACGATGACAATTTCAGACCCCTCCATGATTTCTAAGTGGGAGAAATAGCAAAATAGCAGGGTGTTCAAATACTTGTTTTCACCACTGTATATATATATATTTCTCACTATATATCTCTCACTATACATGTATACACACACACACACGCTTTTTTTCAGCGTTCAAAGTATATATATATCTCTCACTATATATATATATACACACACACATTTTTCCAGCAGTTGAAGTATATATATATATGCTAATAAGAATTAGTAGCAAAATGTACTTAAAGGATTCAAGTAAAAGTACTTGTTTCATTCCTCTGACATTTATCTGATTATTAGTCATAATAAAAAAAATTTGTGTGAAGCATTTTACTGATAAACTATTTTTAAGTAAAGTTTGTGTTTTTAAAGGCACAGAAAGAAAGACACACGCCACGCACAGATTAAACATATTCACAGACAATTTTAATTCTGATTGAAATTATTTCACATCATAGTTGTTATTTTTCCTGTTGAAGATCTTTTTGTATTTTATTACAACAGCCACAGAGCAGCAGCAATAATAATAATAATAATAATAATAATAATAATAACCCAGCAGGAGAAGCAGATCAACGCGGAGAAAGACTGAAAAAGAGAAAAAACACGGTGGGCAGCTGCCAAAAAAAAAAAAAAAAAAAAGGAATCATGGGAAATTGAGTTTTTTTTCAGTTTGTCAGATTTTTCCACATCTGGACATCTGCTGCTTCCTCCATTAAAACACGTTAAGACCCGAGCACAGCTGGACACGACCTGGTAAAAACGCTTTACAGCTTCCAGGAGTTAAAAAAAAAAACATCAGGGAGGAGAAATCAGGACGGAACTGAAAAGCAGAAAAATCTCAGTGAGCTCCACAGGAAACAAAGACACGACAGAACGAAGGCGTTTTCTACCCAACCGGCACATGTTCTACAGTAATAAAAAAATAAAATAAAATAAAATTAGAGCCTCAACACGCTGCCCTCTGGAGAAAATATGGCTGAAAACCTGTGGGATGAATCAGTGACACAATTTAACCCCAGAAATCCTCACTTTGTTCTGTAAAACACGTTAAACACAGAAGCTGGAAGCAGCACGGCTGAAATGTATTATTTTAGAGCCGTTAGAAGTGTGTGTGTGTGTGTGTGTGTTCTGCAAAAAAATATTGAGAATTATCTTAAATTATTATTTAGAATTTTGGTTGATTTAACTTGGCGCCTGTCTTTTCAAAATAAAAGTGCTTCCTTGGTTCAGTTCTTTACCGTTCTGTGAAAACAATCAAATTAAATCCCTAATCCCTCAAAAACATGCTTTTATTTTTATTTTATATATAAGTCATGTCTTTTTGTTCTCATAACATCTTTTATTAATTCTTTTCTAGAGTTAACTTCACTGCAGTGAACCTGGACCCAGTGGCTTCAAAATTTTCAAAATAAAACCCCTTACATGTTTCAGTTGTTTAAACCTTTATTTGGTTTGTGAAAACACAATAAAAGCTGCTGTTCACATAAATTAAATTATTGATTGCGGTTGTAGATTTGACTATATGTTCCTGTTGTAAATAAGGTTTTGAGTCATTTCTTTAAATTTAATTAGCTCCATTACCTGAAAAAAAAATTTAAAAATCACAAAATTGTAATGCAGAAAGTTGATAAATGCCGAGTGTAAAAAGAGCCGATGCATCAAGTTTAATGTGTCGTTGATAAATTAACTCAAAAGAATGAATTTGTGATCTGGAGATAAGAGCGTTAAAACAATAATTTCAGCCGTGGCTGCTCAGGGCTTCTGTACAGAAATGTTGAACTTCTCCTTTGCATCAATCCAACAGAACAAGCTGACAAATTAACTACAAACAATGGAACATGAACCAGTGAAAATATCTTTTTCTATGTTTTTGGTGCATTTAGTCCAACGTTGAGTAGAATTATCTTAATTTGACTTTTTATAATATTGACTTTTTGTGTCATATTTCCAATCAGGAAACAACCAATATACCATCATATTTATTATTAATAATAATTATTTTATTGGCAGCAGTCTTTTTTTTACCCTTTAATTTCTACTATTTTGACTTTTTAAATCTCATTTTGGACTTTTTGTCATAAATCTGACTGTGTGATTTTGTAGATCACATCTCATCTTTTTGATTTTTTTTTTAATCTCATATCATTAATCAGATTTTAAAATTGACAAAAAAAAAAACCAACTTCTCAATGTTGGACTAAACTTCCCAGAAAACCTTTCGTGTTTTGCAGCCTGGTCCAGTCTGATATGAACGTGTGTTTTTTGATATGAAAGTGGTCAAACTCAGGAAAATAAAATCTCAGCCGTCGACAGAACAGTAATTGGCTTTTTTTTTTCTTTTTCCTTTTTTTTTTTTAAGAAAATCAACATATCAACACGACCACCTCGTCCAATGGGATCGTGCAAAGATCCCGGCGACAGCCAATCAGAAAACAGTCCGTTTCAGTCCTTATCCTCAGTGAGATAGTGATCAGACCCTTTATATTTCAAACCTTTTATAAAACAAACATACAAAATAAAAAAAATACCAGATGATGCAGCGACATGTACATGCAAAAAAAACCAAACTAAACACAGGAAACAACAAATGTTTGATTAAAGTGATCCAATCAATAAAGTTGGAAACTTAAAGATATTACTGTTGAAAACATACTTGTTTTTTTTTAGATTACAGTGCACTTTGTGTGAAAAAAAAACAACCACACACACATCGTTTAGATGAAGGCAACAGCAGCCTGACAGGAGGCCGAGAAACACGGGGAAGAAGAGATGGAGGAGAAAAGGCTGAAAAAAGGAGGAAAAGGAGCAGACGACTATATACACGGCTATGTACAGCACACAGGAGAGAAAGAGAGACCAGGTCTGGGTCAGACCCTCAACATCCCCACTGTAAACCAGCTTCACCAGAGGAAACATCATGGCACCAAAAAGAAAACAGGAAACGACGTCAGGGACGGAAAATTAATCTGAATCTGCTGCAGCCTCCAACTACTGAAATTAAACGGTGGAACGCTGACACCTGTGTGTGTGTGTGTGTGTGTGTGTGTGTGTTCTGCAAAAATTAAATCTTATCAGATGAAAATATTTTATATTTTGTACAATTAGTTCAATATTGAGTAGAATTAGATTGAATGTTGGACTAATTTATATCAAAAACACAATGTTTTCACCTAATAGCTAATTTGTTTGCAGCGTGTGTGTGTGTGTGTGTGTGTGTGTGTGTGTGTAACCTGTCCTTTAACCCACCATCATCATCATCATCATCATGTGAAGTTTTTCCACAGCAACCACAAACTATTTTCCATGTCTGGGCTATGGCGTTAATTCAAATTACAGCAGAACAGGTGAAAACAGGTGAAAACAGGTGAGAGCAGGTGAGAGAGCAGAGCTCTTTCCACAGATCCTCTAGAGACGCAGCGACGCTCCACTCCTGAACGGTTTCAGTGTCTCTCCACAGGTCCGACTTCATCCTCTGATTAGAAAAAAAAAAACGGAATCGAAGCCACAAAATAAAACTAAAAATCTAAATGTGAACATGTTTGGCAAGAGTCCTTTTTCAGTTTGCTCAATTTAATTTAACTTTTTATCATAATAATGAGTTTATCTCATATTTCTCATTAGGAAATATCTTGTTTGGGTAAAATTTGTCCAATTTTGAGAACATGTCCAGTCTTTTTATGCCACATATATATTTTGACACTTTTGACATTTCATCTGTCATTCATTTAGACTTTTTATCTCATATTTTTCAATTTAACCGTAACAATGAGAATAAATTGACCCCAAAATAAATTGAATTAAGCAAATTAATCTGAGTCATAAGTTTATTCCTCTCAATATTGGACTAATTGTCCCAAAAACACAGATATTTTCAGCTGATGATTTTCCATTGATGACGTTTGATATGAACATGTGGCAGGATCGTAATAAAGTTCCTGGGAAAAAGGCTTTGTTTGATATGAAGGTGGTTGTAGGACCAACCAGGAGCCTGAAGCCGCCACCTCCGGTCTATGGCGTTAATGTAAATTACAGCAGAACAGGAGAAAACAGGAGAAAACAGGTGAAAACAGGAGAAAAGATCAGAGGAGGGAGCCGCTCGTTCCAAAGATCCTCTAGAAACGCAGCGACGCTCCACTCGGAGCCGCCAGGCCTGAGCGGTGTCAGTGTCTCTCCACAGGTCTGATTCCTCCTCTGATTAGAAACCGAGTCGAAGCACAAAATAAAACTAAAAATCTACACGTGAACATGTTTGGCAAGAGTCCTTTCTTCTTTTTTCTTCTTCTTCTTTTTTTTTGTTTTTTTTAATGTTTTAAATCTCCGACAGAGCCGAGAAGAAACAGAAACGCAGCAAAAGATATGAAACTATACAAACTCTCGGCTGGTGATAGTTCTTACAGGTGGAGGTTCTGATCCGTTCCTTCATTACTGAGAAAATCCAGGAGAGACCGAGTCCAGGAGGCTCCAGAGACAACTTATAAATAGAGGCGGTCCCAGACCACCGGCTACTGCTACGACCGTTAAATATCCCGGGAGGTTCCTCCGTATTTACACTGAAAACTAAAAGGACAAACGTTGCCTTCGCTCCAACTTTCCCGCAGATTCTCCCGCAAAAGTTCTGAAATGTCGTCACTGGGGGGAGTGGGGAGGGGCGCGCACGACTTCATATTGTTTTTATATAGAAACACACAAATATATGAAAGCACAGATGTCTGGAAAAATATGTTCATTCAAGTTGATAAAAACAGTTTTTTTTCCTTTTCCCGTTTCGTTGTGTGAGGAACAGGCACAGTCTCCCAACGCTGCTTCTCTCCTTATTTCCCAATGAAAGACTCCAAAAAAAGGTCGGAATCGGAGAGCTAAAAGCAGAAGAGGGCGGGGCTGGGGGTTGAGGGGGCGGGACCGAAGGGTGAGGGGGCGTGGCCACACGATGAAGTGAGGAACAGTCCAGAGCTCCACGATCCAATCAGAGAAAAGCTGGAATGTGAAGCTGCTGAATCCGTCCATCAGGAAAAAAAGAAGGGGGAGGGGCCGACTCACGCACACTCAGGTGTGGAGAAGGGGGCGGGGCAAGGTGTTGGGGGGGCGTGGCAACAGGCACACCTGTTTATAAGAAAACTTGAAAAACCATACATGAAAGACAAAGGCAAAAAAGGATAAAGACACAGAGAGAGAGAAAAGGTCCCTTTAGTCACACAGCGGCGTCCTGGCGTAAAAACGGCGTTGACGTCCCGTGGCTACGGCGAGCGGCGAGGTCCAGAAAGGTTTTTAAAAAAGTGAGAGTTGAGAGGTTCCTCCTTCAACCACGAGGCAGCGACGTTTCCTCGTTCATTGACAGTGACGATGGAGATGAAATCACCGCAAATTCCCATGTAAGTATGTAGGGGGGAGGTGTGTGTGTGTGTGTGTGTGTGTGTGTGTGTATGTGTGTGTGTGCGTGTGTGAACGTGGTCGATCACCAGGCCTCCGTGTACCGGACGTCCACGTCCTTCAGGTTGGGCAGTTTGGCCTAAGAGGGAAACACAAACAAACATTTTATTGTCTGTTCTGTAACTGAAGATCAAACTGAACATTTTCTCAGCGTGCAAAGAGAGAAAAAAAGCCCTAAAAGCTACACACACTTACACAGTCACTTCCTGTAAACTTCAAAATAAAAGAATTTACCAACCAGATCTTTTTACTATAATCTCACGATTAACATATTTTTTTTAACACTTTTTATCATCATTTAAATTACTTAATATTTCTTTTCTAACTTTTTAGCTCATATACTCCTCTGCTAGCGACAAAATCAAATTCAATCACTTCCTTTAGACTTCAAAATAAAAGCATTTCCTTTTTTTTTTTTAACTCCACAAAAATTATTTATTTATGATGTCTTTGTAAAATAATTTCTATACACAAATATGTAGGTGAAGGAACACATTCTGTGACTGGAAACAGCTCCAGAGCTGTTTTACATCACATTTGAATGTGGTTGCTGCGGTAACCACAGTAGCAACGGTGATTGCTACGGTAACAAGCAGGTGATGAGTGAAACTAGTGGCCAATTGGTGTCTATAGATTAATGAATTTGTTTCAAACAAAACTATAAGATTACAGAATAAATAAATGAAATACAATTTTAAATGATAGGATAAAAACAAAAGATGTAAAATAGACAGTTGAATATTGTATTGAGATTTAAAGTGAAATATGTGAGGAAACAGGAACAGTTGACGCTGTCCACGTTCACGTGGCTGAGGTCTCGTCTCATGATCAACATGTTTTTGTTCTTTTCTCCGTGTCGTAGTTTTACCTTCAGGTCCTCGTACGTGTCGGCTGTGAGTTTGGTGCTGTTCATGTTCAGGCTGCACAGGCTCTTCATGGCTGAAAAAGCACAGTCACACACACATTATATATACACACCGCTGTGTGTGTGTGTGTGTGTGTATATGTATGTGTGTGTGTGTGTGTGTGTGTGTGTGTTCTTACAGCTGAGAGCCAGCAGACCAGCATCAGTGACTGGAGTCTCACACAGGTTCAACACCTGTAGACAGGCCAGATGTTCTGATAACAACCTCAACCCGGCATCCCCGAACTGTAGAAACAAGACCGGAGTAAATTATTATACACAGTATTTATACACATAGAGTACACACAGTATACATTATACACATACACATACATAAATACATGTGCAGACAGTGGTGACATTTAACCAAGTACATTTACTCAAGTACTTCAGTATAATTCTGTGCTATTTTTACATCACTGTATTAGTACATGTTTTATATTGAAGGATCTACTTTCTCCCCTCTTTATGTGTGTGTGTACCTGTGTCTGTGTGTCTATGTGTGAGAGTGTGTGTGTATGTAAGGCTGTATCTGTGTGTGTATATACCTCTATCAATGCATGTGTATATACCTGTATCTGTGTGTATGTGTGTGTGTATCTCTACCTGTATCTATGTGTTTGTATATACCTGTATCTGTGTGTGTGTGTGTGTGTGTGTGTGTGTGTACCTGTGTGGACCACAGGTTGAGCTGTTTGAGTGAGGGCAGCTTGATGAGCTGCTCAGCACAGGCACTGGTGACGTTGGTAAAGGCCAAACTCAAGTTCTCCAAGTTCCCAAAAGAGCCTGAACTCAGCAGTCGAGCAAGGTCTGCGTCCTGGAACACGGGAAGAACACGCGTTAATATTGAAGTTATTATTCTCACGATGAGCTCAGAACATCTTTAGCATGAGGGTGGAAACTCACCGTGGACTTGGAGGGCAGAGTGAGGCGGGTGGGGCCTCCTTTCCTTTGCTGATGGGGAAAAAAAAAAAAAAAAAAAAAGATGGCATCAGGGTCATTTTCAGCCACTAGATGGCGTGAGTGAGCAGATACAAACATGATGCATTCAGGGGAAACGGGAGATGAGAAGTATAAAGTAAAAATGAAATAAAGGATGTTTCATTGCATCTGATTTTCTTATGCAACATTAACAATGTGGCTGCAGGATATTCAATCATTTATTTAAGCTCAATAAATTATCATTTGAGGGATTATTACAACAATTAACATTATTACTGTAGCTGCTCCAAATACATCAGATAATATATAATGATAATATATAATATATAAATTAATTACAACCACATTTAATCGGATCTGTTTTTTATATAATGATTTGGGTTAAAAAGGGATTTTTTAAAATTAATTTCTCTTTTTTTAATTAAAAAAAAAGCGTTTTTACCATAACGTTAATTTTTTCTCATTTTCTCTCGCCATGATTCAGATTTTTTATCATGTCATGATTTTTTTCTTTTTAATTTTCATGTCATTCTTACTATTTTATGTTATATTTGTTGACATGTTAATTGCATAAAGTAGTAGTACTCTATTTATAGTATTACTATATTTTTTACTTTAAATGTCATAAATTTAATTTTTCAAAGTTCAAAGTGTTGTCCTTTCATCCACTCATATGTGTCAAGTTAATCCTGTTTTCACGATTAAATGGATCAAAATCAAGAAAAGAAATTGAAAAAGTGAAATTATCTGCCAGTGGAATAAGATTATTCAAGATAATTCAACTCAATAGTAGACTAACTGTCCAACAACAAGATATTTTCACTTGCACAGTGATTTCATGTTATGCTGCTGAACCTTTCTCTTTGTCTTATTCCCTCCATCATTTCCTCACTGAACAAGAACCAGAGATAATTGGAAAACTCAACTTGAGGCAGGATCTCATCTAATCTAATTCTAATTTTCATTTTCATCTCAGAAACTTCATACTCTGCTCCAGTGAGAGCTGAAGGTCTCGGTCTGATGAAGCCAACAGGACCAGGGCTTCCAAAAAGAGCAGCGACCCAGTCCTGAGGCACCGACCCGCAGGCCCTCAACGCCCCTGCTGCACCTAGAACTTCTGTCTATAAAAGTTATGAACAGAATCTATGACAAAGGGTAGTCCTGGAGGAGTCCAACCCCCACTGGAAACAAGTCCAACTTTCTGCTGGCAATGTGGGCCAAGCTCTGGAACTGGGCACACAGGGACCAGATGACCTGTTTTAGTGGGTCCAGAACCCCAATGCTCACAGAGCAGCCTCCAGGACCACACTAAGAGTAGGAAAACCACGCTCCTCAATCCAAGGTTTGAATTTCTCACAGACCCTCCTCTTTCTCCAGGTCCCCTGAATATATCTTCCCAGGGAGGCTGAGGAGTGTGATCCCCCAGTAGTTGTAGTACAGCCTTTGGTCACTCTTCTTGAAGGGGGGACCACCATCCCGGTCTGCAAGTCCAGATGCACTGCCCCCGATATCCACATAATGTTGCAGAGCCATATCAACCAAGACAACCCCACAGCATCCAGACCCTTGGGGAACTCCAGAAGGATCCTATCCAGCCCCAGGGCCTTGTTCTGAGGAGCTTTTTGACTACCTCAGAGATCACAGCCCCAGAGATAGGTGAGCCTGCTACTGGGTCCCCAGACTCCTGCTTCATCAATGGAAGATGTTATTGTGGGATTGAGGAGGTCTTTGACGCATTCCAATTTTCCATGGCCTCACTGAACTCCTCCAAGGCCATACTCCGCTTATTACATCAGCTGTCTTGGGAGTCCTGCAGACCAAAAAGCTCCTGTAGGACTTTTTCAGTTTGACAGCATCCTTCCCTGCTGGTGTCCACCACTGTTTTCAGGGGCTGTTGCCTTGACAGGCACTGAACACCTTACAAGTCATCTGCCTCGACAATGGAGGCATGGAACAAGGTCCACTTGCACTCAAAGTCCTGCTCCTCCCCCTCGACATGGCTGAAGCTCTCCAGAGGACTGAGTTGAAGCCTTTTCTGATAGGAGATTCAGATAATCCCTGCAACCCCATATAGAACATCGGGCCTACCAGGTCTGACCGACATCCTCCCCTACCATCCAAATACCCAACACACCACCAGGTGGTGGTCGGTTGACACCTCTGCCCCTCTTCAAGTTCGACGACACAAGCACAGAATAGATCATTGAAATGTAACCAACCTGATCCCAAGTTCACATGTAGACCCCTTATGTCTAAACATAGTATTCATTATGGATAATCAATGGCACAGACAGACAGCACAGATTCGGTTCTTCCCAATCATGACCCCCCAGGTCTCGGTGTCATTGCCCATGTGAGCAATGAAGAACAACGTTGTACCCCAGGAGAACAAGGCGGTCCCTGGATTGGGTGGTCTCCAGAACCCCCTCTAAGGACTCCAAAAAGATAGGTACTCTGAACTGCCGTTTGGTACATAGGCAAAGACAGTCAGGACTTGGGGTAAACAAGCATTATATCCCCTGGTCTGTGCCTCTCACTGAGGGGAAATCCAGTAGTAGAAAGTCGAGGCGAGCCAGACTATATCTAGCCGGTACGTCTCGACCTCGCACACCTGCTCAGGCTCCTTCCCCGCCAGAGAGGCGACACCACCAGGTGCTCTCCGTCAAGCTCCTCCCCCAGGCCTGACTCTGGAGGGGGTCCCTGTGACCTGCGTGCGAGGTTAACGTGAACCCAACGTTGTCTTTCTTCATCACGGGATTCTGAGTTGTGCTTTGTCTAGTCCCACAAGTAGGACCTGATTACCATGGGTGACCCTACCAGGGGCATAAATCTCCCGACAACAAAGCTTCTGAGAACTTCTGAACACGCAAACTTTACACGAGGTAAAGTGGCAGCTCAAGGTCTGGGAAAAAAAACTGATTAAATTGTTTGGCTTTTTAGCTCCTATTTTCGACTTTGTATGAGTTTTTAGATTATATTTTACTCTTTGCCATATCACAATTAATTCGTCATAATTATGAATATGTATCGAAAATTTCTGACTGTATATATCATAATTCAGAAATGTATCATGTTTTTTAAAATCTTATTTTCCATCTTTTTAGCTCATATTTTTACATTATGTAATATTGGCAAAAATTTGACTCCACATGTCATGATTTCTTTTTTATGTTATTGTTGAAATTTTTGTTTTATATTTTTTCACATTTACCTAATATTTTTTTACTTTTTAAATCTCATAATGTTGTCTTTTATATCATATTTTAACTGTATATATCATAATTCTTAATTTTAATTTAATCTTTTACTTTTTTTTCTGTCATGTCATATGTCATATTTTGTTTATTTTTATTCTAATAATACTGTCTTTCATCTCATTGACTTTATATGTCAGAATTCTGATTTATATGTCATCATTTTTGACTTTATATGTCATAATTAGTCATACTATGATTCCAGATAATTCAACTCATTGTTGTACAAAAACAAAATATTTACACTTTCACACAGATTTCAGTTTTGCAGCTGAACATTTCTCTATGTTTTGTCATGTATCGAGTGTTTGAGTCGTCCTTTTAATGCATGAGTGTGTTTTGGTCAGCGGCTGATTCTCGACGCTGTGACTCAGAGTGAGAAAATGCAGCCGGAGCTGAAAACTGCATCAGTCGCTGTCTGATCTTCATCCGACTCAGGCTGGTTCTTGAGAAACTGTGTCAGCCGAGTGGAATGATGCAGCCAGCGGACGTGATAGGAGGGAACAGCAAGGTTCAAGTGGCCAGAAGAGTTGGACAGAAGCGTCCAATCAGGAAGCAGCATCACAGTCATGTGACCGAAGGAACGGAAGAGATTTGAACCAAGGACGGTGAGATATAGCTTCAGTAAGACGACCAGTGATGAATAGAATTATCACAAATTTTTCCCTATTTCAAGTGTTTTTCCTTGATTTTGGGCAATTTAATCTTGTTTTCTTAAACCTATTAAATTGAAAAAAATATAACCTGAGATATAAAGTCAAAATCATTTGATAAAATATAATTTGGAATTTGGAAATGATGGAATAATAGGTAAAAAATCATGAGCTGAAAAGTCAGAAATCTGAGATAAAAAGTTCAAATTATGAGCACTGTGCAAGTGAAAATATCACTGAGGTGAGAATCTACCAAGTTAACGTGAGGCCTCAGTGTCCCTCATATAGTAGTGTGTGTGTGTGTGTGTGTGTGTGTGTGTGTGTGTGTGTGTGTAACTCACCAGCTCTTTCAGCTCTCTCTGGCGGTCACAGAGCTGCTCGTACATGCGGAGGCCGACCTGTGTGCTCTCCAGGGTGGAGATGATCTGCAGCTGCGTGTCCTTGTTCTCGATGATGTTGTACTCGAGCATCAGGCACAGGATCTACACACACACGCACGCACGCACGCACGCACGCACACACACACACACACACACACACACACACACACACACACACACACACACACACACACACACACACACACACACACACACACACACACACACACACACACACACACACACACACACACACACACACACACACACACACACACACAATAAAATACAACTTCCTGTGCAGATGTGGAAACTTGACTGAGACTGTCCTGTATCATGGACATTTACCAGGCAGGTAAAGTCTAATCAAGTCATTAAAGAAGCTTGTTTTGTTGCATTATGGGAAATGTAGGTTCAAGAGAATCTGGTGCTTCACTCATAATAACTTAATAAAAAAAATCTG